>OU744734.1:48551372-49083872 GCA_916613615.1 Steromphala cineraria | reverse complement strand
ACTTGCTTATTAAACAAAGGTTCTACTCAAAATTTACAAAATAATCTTGCTACTCTTGCTTATTAAAACAAAGGTTCTACCAAAGATTTATGACTTGATATTTCTAAAGGGGAAGCAAATAGGCATTTATATGAATATTGATAAAACAAATTATGTCTTTTCATTTTTTTAAAACAAAACGCTATCTGAGCAACTTTGTTTGCAGTATTACTTTAAAACTTTTACATGTATCCAGGCTAAAAGAAATTTTATGAGAGATACACATGTTCTTTTAAGTGATTTAAGATGTTCAAAGAATCTTTCAGACAATTTCGAAATTAGAAACATGACACTCGGTATCAGAAAAATCCAATAGACACAAAATCCATTATTTTGGAACAAAACCTGACTATTATGATTCTTTCTACATCGAATTGACAACAATAAACTATCTCGAAAAGGAACTCAGAACATTAAACATCAATTAACTGTAATGGATTTAACACAAGCCCACTCAATCGTCGTCAAAAACATCCAAACTCCTGGCATCAAATCTGCCCTTCGATTTTCAGATCTCTTTGACATTACCTAATGTCATAATGTCTGGGTGAAGAGCATGCCTTGTATCACCAATATCACATGGATGGAATATAATCGTTTTACTTAAACCGCTATATGTTTTATTCACAATAAACCAAAGAAAAGGGGATATCCAGAGGGAAACTGTTCAAATTGCACCTGCTTATCGACCTTATTGATCTCCAAGACCGGTTTCCTCTCTTCTGACATGGAGTTCAATCATGAGCTCTGCTTCCCTATGTACTGTAAATAGAGAGTATTGCAATTGTGTTAAAATGTCAATTAGATTAAATGATAATACTATGATATTTAAAACAAAGTACACAAGTACTGCCATTTTGTTTTTCGCGACTTCCTGTTATCTTTATATACACGTTGTGTGCGAAGTTACATAAATTTTAAAATCAGGGATCATAATGATCAAATTATATGCAATATTTGAATATGTTATGTTAATGAGATCAAAAATAAAACAATGTTACATCATAGTGTATTATTACACTGTCTGAATGGCGTTTATCTGCAAAGACTAATTATTATGAGGAACTAAGTTGATACGTAATTATTCTTTGATGACATTTACATCAAGCATGCAACAGCTGCTACTTGGCTAGAGCAAGTATTGTGCTTTTGCTGAGAGCCTTCAAAATTCCACTTTGAGCATACAATATCCGCTAAATAGAATAACGAGGGGAATGGACTGTGATGAACTGTGGAGGGAAGGCGAACAATAAAAAAGAAACCCTATTTAGACGTTGTTAATTAAACCAATCTTTGCAGGGACAAACGATCTAAAACCGATTTAAACCTGGTTAGAACAGCTAATATGTGGTCTGTAAAATATGATTTTGCTATATCATATACTAAATTTCAAAGTAATTGTTTATTATAATGCAATTGTATATACTTTTTTCTCATGTTTACACAAATTGAAACGAACTGCAAATAAAAACCCGATAGCACAGTTACAATCGTCTCAAGTAGCTATTACATGCTTGATGTAATCGTAAGCTTACTTCTTAAATTGATAATAACACAAAATCTGATCATGATAATAATATGTCATATCATTCATTTGTATTTGGACCAAAAAATCGTTCGACGGCAATGCCTATCAACACTTTTCTATATTTTTGTGTCATGGGAACTGATAACATATAATTCCCTTTCCAAAAAATGTTTCCCCCATAATCTATTTTTGAAACGTTTATTATATTCATATATTTGAATTGCAACGGCTCTCAATTTAGGGTCAATCACTTGGTTAACAACCTTATTGTCAGGAGAACGGAAACTGGTCCTGGAAATCAATAAGGGCAAAACGCAGGTGCAATAAGCCATTGTTTCCGTCAGGATTTCCTAATTGTCATTTAACGTCAATGTACACAAGGGAACTAACAATCGGTATTGTACAATTGTTATCGGGCTTTCCTTTGTTGGAAAACTACGGAAGCATCCTAGTGCCACAGTGAGAATTTTTTTTATCTCCTAATTAGGAGATACTATCTCCTAATTAGGAGATACTAACTCCTAATTAGGACTTAGTTATCACCTAATTAGGACTTAGTTATCACCTAATTAGGACTTAGTTATCACCTAATTAGGACTTAGTTATCACCTACTTAGGACTTAGTTATCACCTAATTAGTACTTAGCAGTGTAGCTTTGAATATCAAAATTTGGACTTTTTGAGGTTTTTTTTTTTCAGAAATAAAAAAATTGGTCTTATTGTGTCTTGATTTAACAAATCAAATGTTACTGACTGTTTGAAACAATCTTGGTAAAAACTGATTTGACTTACACATAGTCATCCCATCTAACATTCTTGAACAATATGTTTTCATGTTTTATATAATTCTTGAAGTGTTGAACATTCTGATATCAATATCATCAGAATATTTCAATGCTTTTGATGTTTATATTCAGAAGCTTGAATTTAGAGGTTAGTCATAATCGTTAATTAATTTTCATCTAGTGGTAAATGAAAATATATTAATAGCCATAATTTTAAAGTATATGCCTAATAATTTTAGTCCAATATAGTAAAGTCTCTTCTCAACTTTATAATACAGCAGTGTATTTGGATTTGTAACTTTTGACATACCTTCAAAGAATTCAATAAAATAATTTTTTAAGGAAAGGATATTTTGAAGATTTTAAAGAACTCAAGTTACTGACATTCACCATTTATACATATAATATGGAATAGCAAATCATCATTCATGATGTATACTGCTCAAAAAAAGAAACGCATAGCCAATGCTTTTCAATGAAACATTTGTTAAACGAATCAGGCACTTACATCAAAGCAGTATGCCTGTGATTAAAATTTGCTTCAACAATTTCCGAGGTTGAAACATTTGTCATTGAAATGCGTTTCAAGGATTCAATAAATTCCGCTTTTTAAAATTAAGTCAATAAAGCACGAAATTGAAAAGATAAATGCGTTTTCTGTTTTCTGGGGTTCTGGGGGTTTGGAAATCAACTGACACTTGTGAATTTTGAACTAAAGCCATGGTTCCACAAAACGAAGTTCAAAAGAACAATACCATGAACCAGTTCGAGAACTGTAAGTGCAGCCAAGGATTGCAACAATATCCAAAGTGTTTCTGGGTACATTAAGAAGGTGTTGGCATAAGTTTCAGCAGGATTGAGTAACACTTGATTGTCGTGGGTAATGAGGACTTTGGATGACCACGCCCATCTAGGATTCGATTTTCTGTCTTGGTTACTTATGTAACATGCAAGGGTAGTTTTGGAAGAATATCAGAACATTTAAAGACATTCTGACAGGACGAATGTCAAGGTCAAAGCGACCCTATTTGAGGTCGTTCAAGATATTGACTGCTAAGTGACCTGGACCTTTTGACACACGTCATTTACTTTGACAGGTCTCTACTTTTATTTGACACTACATGTTCAAAAATGCTTTCCAAACGCTGGCTACCATCCCTAAAAATATTTTCAGATACGAAACAGGATAAGGCAGAGACGAAAACACAAAACAGTGGCTATAAACTTGATCTCAAGATTGTGACACTATGTCCAATACTAATTCTTGCAAATAAAACGACCTGTTTATTTCTCCTGCTAATACTCATTAATAACACTCTTACACTAAGTCCTGATCAAAGATAAGAAGATCAAAAGTCATCAACTGCAATTATCTGACAGGGTTTAAGGAGAAGACAACTCTTGCTGTCAGAGTCAAGGGCTGTGTTAGCCAAATGATGTAAAGTGCTGTTGAATCGTGCAGTAAGCCTTGGATAGTGGTATCTAAAGATCATTGTAGTGGCAATATGAATGGTAATCAAAGCGTACAAAGGCAAGATCGGTCATTGGTGTACTAGTATATTAAGTAATAGGTGTTTCCTTAACCTTATTAAATAGTAAATAGAGGTTTTTATGGGAGTGTGTATGTCACACTGTTTATGGCATGGATGCAATGTTACTTGTATTTCCAAGTTGAGCAAGTAAGAGTAATAATATTTTATTTATTGAGCAGGATTATACTCTGTCACCATAACGTACGCATAATAAGGTACTTAACGTCAAAGAAAAGGATAAAGTCAAAGCACCGTTTATAATGAAACGTCTCAATGAATATTTGTTATTGATCAAGAACATCTTAACCAAAATATGAAATGTGATGATTGATAAGAAATGGGAGAGATACAGGTATACGAGTTTTAAAAAGGGTGAAAGAGGCCATAGGTATACGAATTCGTTTTATTCAGAAGGGCACAATTATTGAAGAAATATGCTAAGAGATTATGATTTAAGGCATGAGGCATAAAGAATGTATTGATAACCTTACATAATGTTAAGACATTACCCTGAGTGCATAAATTTCGAATTTGTGAAAATATTGATAAGATATTTTTACAAAAGACATTTTGTCGACATGCCTTCTTCATGCCCTTTCTTGAGTCTCAAAAAGGGTCAAGAGGCCACATGTATCCAGTACTACTTATTAGTAGAGTATATGGACGAGTGAAACTGACCCTCTTTCAAACTGAAAAATATATCACATCGCTTCAAGATAGACAGTTAAGGACAGTATTTTGTAAAATAAGAATATCGCTTCATGACCTGGCTGTTAACAAGAAAAGACAAATCATCATTTAGATACACTGTGCCCAAATTGTTCCGTGGGAATAGAAGATGAATTCCATATATTATTTATTTGCAGTAAATATTCATCGCCAAGGAGTAAATTTTTACCAATTAATCACAATAGTAATTATTTAAATTATGAAAATATGATCAACTTGTTAGATAGTACAAATGTGAATGTAACCAAATCTGTTGAATATATCTTTAGCATGTATTCAATGTTAGATCAAACACGTGATCACAATGTATTCTTTGTTCTAACTGTACTGTAGGCCATGTGGCCAAAACACTGAAATAAACAACTATTATTATTATTATTAGTAGAGTACAAACCTGTGTCATGATAACCCCCAAATACACACTTTAATTTAGTAAGCCAATTTGAGTTGACAACATGTAAGCATACGCTCAAATTAGCCTGCAATTTTAACTTATAGATCACACTTTCGTGTTTATGGTCAATCAGAGCAGATTGAGGATTTTGTCTTGCAACTACCAACAAACATTCAATTCCACCTTTATGAAAGCACCGGAAAGTCTTAATCTGTCTTCTATCTCAATTGTTTTCTGATATTGATAACAAGCAGCGCTTTCTATACAGCTAGCTCACTTTAGGATCGTACTAGGTAGAGCAGACAATCCTTCCCTTCATCATACTTCATGAACTGTCAATAAAAAAGAGAAAAACGACCCCGAGCAGCAATCTGGTGAAGCTTAAGAGAGTTATTGAGGCCAGACAATAAAACTGTTTCACAGTGTTATTGATTTTGCAAAAACACTCTGTCACCGTTTGATGGTTGAGAAATAAAACTTTCTGTCTGTCTGTCTTTGAATCTAAATTGAAAACTGGCATGGTGGTCTCAAAAACCAATAGTAAACAAAAAGCCATTTATTAGCCTACATAAGCCAAAAGAGGTTTAATCAAGACAAAAACGAAGGGTACAATGTTCTGAGAATGTTTCCAGCCCATTACTCTGACATCAAGGGTAACCTTTCTTCTTCAACCCTTCTTCGATTATTGTAGTTGATGACTTCCGAGGAGGCTTATCTTTGCATGCATGAGACTTAGTGAAAGAAGGTTGGTTATTAGTGTTAGAAAACAGTTAATAAAGAGGTTGATCACTAGGCTTGTCAAATAAACAATATTGGACACAAGGTTACATTCATGGGTTGACTTTAGGTGTGTTCAAAGAATCAGTAATTAGTTATTGCAGATTTCATTCAAAGACAAACACATTTACAAGAAATGTAAAAATGACATCCTAAAGATATTTGTAACATTCAAATTGAATCACATTTTAGAATTTATCTTTGACAAATATTCCAAGCATTCCACTAACATACAGTGCCAGACTAGTTTGAAGCGATTCCACATACATGTACATATACGACTGCTGTGATACCAACGCTGAGAAGATAATTCAGTTCCCAGACTAAATATTTCATCATTTCCGTTTTTGTCTTCAAAAGGAATTATGAACAGAAGTCACATTCCTACAAAAACCACAGCTACCTGTCGTCGTGTATTGGACTTATGCCAGTTTCATTATTAGAATTAACACTTGAAGCTTGTTTTTAAATTGATTGAAAATGTAAACAAACAGCAGGTGACAATTGGGGTAAACATGTTGAATTTTTGCAAATTGTGGAATTTCACCTGACACTTTAAAGGGGCAGTAGCACGTTTTTTGATAATTTTTTATTTTAAAAATTGCACTTATAATGGTAAGTAAATGCCTAATGTATTATATTGACAGTGTCAACAATCACATTACACAAGCCAATCAACCATAATCAGAGGACAAAGTATGAGGATTTACATAAAATCCATTGGCGACCATTTTTGTGTGAACACCTTTAATTCATTTTTGTAAGAAAAAGGAATCGCATGGCTGAACCTTACGTTATATAATTGAATTATTAATGCTCCATTTAGTTTAAATACATTGTCTTTCATTTGGAACCATTTATTTTCATTTTCCTGACATCACCTTATATTCCCCCTAAAAACGTGCTACTGCCCCTTTAAGGGGCAGTAGCACGTTATTAGGGGGAATATAAGGTGATGTCAGGAAAATGAAAAATAATGGTTCCAATTGAAAGACAATGTATTTAAACTAAATGGAGCAGTAATACTCCAAATATATAACGTAAAGTTTAGCCATGCGATTCCTTTTTCTTACACAAAATGAATTAAAGGTGTTCACACAAAATGGCCGCCAACGGATTTGTGTGAATCTTCATACTTTGTCCTCTGACTATGGATGATTTACTTGTGTAATGAGATTTTTGACATTATCAAAATAATACATTTAACATTAACTTACAATTATCAGTGAAAAATCTAAAATATAAAATTATCAAAAAAACGTGCTACATGTACTGCCCCTTTAATAAAAAAGGCTCCAAGTCATGACTTGTGATAGAAAACTAGCAACGCGTGTAAGCTATATATGTAATGAATCACACATAGTTTGGGAATTTTTTCTTAAAGGCACTTATTCGAACCAGTATTTTTGTAAGTATTAATTTATGCATTAAATAACATTTCTTCCACTTTTTCTTACAATATGTACTCACATATTCTATCATATATGCGTTCGTCTTTCATCTTTCATGAAATGCTGTAATTCACGTTGCTAATGGCTAAAGGATTCAATTTGCCAAATCGACTTCAACTCACCAATTCACTGACAGTAATTAATCCAACGCATAATAATTGCAACGAATCGTCATAAACTTTAATAAAGGCAAAATTAATATTTGATACTTTAAATAATGCAACAGCCATGCTTATTCTTTGTAACAGCAAATCGCTGAATTTAGGAAAACCCTAAAAGGGGCGGCATTGGCTTGGTAGCTCATTGGCTATTGATGATTTATTACATAAATGGTCAGAGGGTAACAATTTGAAGAGTCACAAGGTTACCAAGATGCTGTAAAGAAGGTTTCAGATTTTTAGACCTTCTGTTGTAAAAATACTAGACAAATAGTTGTTAGACTGTGAACGTTATTAGGAATCACAGGTTCCATAATTCTAAATTTCATAATCCACATCAACTAAGGATTCTGTAAACAACATTCAAGATTTCTAGTACCTTATTTCTTGATAAAAGATGAAGTATGACTTTTGAGCCCTTTTGGGATAATAATGGGATGGAATCTATAAATTGTAACCCGTTTTTAGCTTGATAGAATCAGTGGTTCTGGAAAGTAGTCAAATATGCACAAATTACAACAGGCCTGTCTTCTATAAATAACATATCTGTACTCCATCCTACTTCAACAATTAGATCATTAGAAACATTAGATGACAGAATGTAGTGAAAATGTCCTCAAATGTCAATACTATCTAATGTTAGCTATGAATACCTGCTGAAGTGCCATAACAAAAACGAAAGGAAACATCTGGTTTGCAGTATTGGTATTTCAACTGTACATGTAAATAGAAGGTAACATTCCAGATTCTCATTATTAAACATTGTATGGGGAGTTTTTTGGATTATGCATAAAAAACAAATGAATACAAGTCAATATTTAATGAATAATATGTAAGATTAATTATATTGTTTGAAGTTATTCAGTTTATATAATTTGATATGCATGTTTTAAGGTAAAACTTGATTTTATGCAAAATAATTTGGTAACTGTAATCGATTTACGATATTGAACGCATATGGTTATGAATTTCTAAACAAGAAAAACATCAACCTTGCTCTCTGTTTCATAGTGTTATCGAGACAACATTCACTGACGTTTTATAAAAACCTGACAAATCAACAATCTGATTTTATCGACTTGACACAGTTAAGCACAACAAAGAGGATTTTCAAGATTGAAAATTTACAAGAATCCAAGAGAATCTGAAGTAGCTACAGATAGACGTTTTGATTGTCATTAAATATTATCATATCACTGCTAGCGCTAACGAAAAGCTACGTATCCCAAACACTTCACAGCTAAAATTTATACATTTCCTCAAATCGATTATCATTTCCATAATAACACACAGTGTTTTAGACAAGAATAAAAGGAAATCCCAAAGGAAACATTGGCAAATTGCACCTGCTTTTACGACCTTATTGATTTCCAAGACGTTTTTCCGTTCTCCTGACACCGCGTTCAATCATGCAAAATTCCAAATACTCACGCAACGAAAACAGAGAGCATTTGCACTACAGTTTGGATGCAGCTTGTTTAGAATTTTAGACAATGTATATGATTTATAAAATGAAATAATTTATTCAGATATTACATCTCTATGTAATATATTTTTCTGATATTGGTACTGTTATTTATGGAATGTTCACATTATCCAGAAAATTTCCCTTGTCTAAACCATTTTGCTCCCTTGGTGGTCATTATTCACAATTTTAATGTAAATGAAAGTTTTTCAAAATATTTAATTTCAAATAAACGAATGAGTTAAAGGCATGTCAATAAGTACCGGCCATCTATAAAAGCACCGGGTAGTGAAGGCATGCTGAAAAATATACAGGGGAAATCATGGATTGTAGACCCGCATCCCATGATTGTATTCCGGAACCGGTGTTGAATTCGAGGAAATACGGTACTTTGTTTATGTTGTCTTCTTCAGTGCTCTAAAACACAGTCTAAGTAAACCTAGCCTCAACATTATCCGTTACACTCCTATACTGAGTCTAAAAAGGCCTAGTAGAGGGTCAGCCCACGTATCGAATTGACCAATCAGAACTCAGCTTACCAAGCCACAATAGTCTGCCTTCGCAGGTATAACGTTGGAGGGTCATAGGTCGCAGAAAGGTCGGCTGACGCGAACCTCTTATAGACCTTTTTAGACTCAGTATAGGAGTGAAACGGATAATATTGAGGTTAGGTTTACTAAGACTGCTCTAAAACAATATCGCATTGATAGTTTAGATGCTGCTAATAAGAGGTCCAATTGATTGGGAGGTCACGGGAGCGACAAGACACTTGATTTGGATCATCCTGTCTCAGGGTACGAACGTTACGCTAACTCCACTAATCTGTACCCTGGGTTCAGAAGCTAGATTTGATCTTGTATATAGCCAATCAAATCATTTTCTCGCCACCTTCTTGATAAAAAGTCAACGAGAAAATGATTTGACTGGCTATATCGGGCTGCGCGACCAAATCTAGCTTCTAAGCCCAGGGTACAGATTAGTGGAGTTAGCGTAACGTTCGTACCCTGAGAGGATGGATTTGGATAGGATGGACACGCAGGTGCCAAGTAGTTCAACCAGGACGTGGTGCTTTTCACTCCAGAAACATTTCCCCAAAGCTGATTATAATGCAAAAGGGAAAATCAATATTCATATGATGAGCCTGTATTCGAATCATGTTCCTTATGTTTCGGGAAAAGATTGAGGAATATTCTGTCCTGTTTACTAAACAGACGAAAACATATTATCTGAATTAACACTAGATGTTCATGATGCAGGGAGAGGAAAATCGATGGTTTAGATTTGTTGACGAAGTTCATATGCCTCTCGGATAAGGCGCATTTGCGGACGTTTTGCAAAATATTTAAAAACTTTCTAACGCTAAAATAGTGTCAATAGGATCCATTATCTCGAAAATGCATGTTTGACATGAAAGAATGTCACTTTACACTACAATGTCTAAGAAAACAGATATTCTGACAAAAAGGAAATGGTACAACAATCATAGTTTAAAGATTTACTATTTTAATTTAAAGAGTTACGCACGCTGTTTTCATTCAATACAATTGTTTTTGATGCTACCATTTTTATCTAGATTTAAACGCAGATGTTTTTTTAAACAAGAAGAAGTAGGATAGAAAATATAATGATGAGAAGGGAAAGCATTTATGTCAACATCATTTCGAAAGACCATGATTAATCATTATCTAGTGAATATGCCAACATATATTCCAGATTTGAAGGACATTGGTGAAAAAATAAAACATGTAGATAAAGAAAACTTAACTTGGTATATATTTGTCACAACATATAAGAGCGATTTATAGGTACACATATTTAGAAATTTAGATCAAATCAGCGATTTAAACCTCTGTAATTTGAGGACGTTAACTTTATCATCGCAGACTCTACCCCTCAGGTCTTTCCATTAAAAAGTACAAAGGACGTTCACCATCCCATTATAAAGATAGAACACAACCCGAGGCTACAATAAGGAGCTTGATAATCATACTTCCCTAGGGGATCAATATTAATCAATCATATTCTCAGAGAGGCATACAAGGTTAGATCTGCAACCTACGGAACAGATACCGTTAGAATTTAGGGTCGTTAACTTAATGATGTTTATTTATTTTTTTATAAATAAAATTTTTTTAGTTTATTTTTCTTATTGTATATCGCTGTTTCTTCACTGATTGTATCTAGCGTAGAAAACTAATCATAGTACTACAGTTACTTTAAAACCTCGCATTGTTCTTCCAGTCAACATTTCATTGCTGTTCTCCGCTCTACTCGCAACATCACTGTGTTTAATAAGTAAAATATTGTTGAAAACATGTTTAGCCCGTATATCACTCATTCACTCACTCTACTGCTATAACATGGAATGAAAAAATGGTTCCTACTTTTCATTGTAACAACTTTAACACAACACTGCATGGTTGAGGGTCGATGTTTAAACGTGAAGTTAAGGCTATGTTTTCATCCACTCAAAAAACTAATTTGAAAACCTTGAATCATTTGAACGTGTCTAAACCAAAGATCTGCCATCCATTGCCCGTTGGTTGATCTTTCTTTTCGAAAATTACAGATAGCGGGCAAACAAATAAAAAACTAAACAAATAAGCAGCTTCCTGTGAAGGTGACTCCCATATGAAGTTGCTACTTCCTCGATTTCTATTGTCTTTTATCACAGAAAACCTCAAAATCATGTACAGAAATCAAGGTACATTAAAGGGGCAGTAATACCTTTTTAGGGGGATTGTAAGGTTATGTCAGGAAATGAAAATAAATGGTTCCAATTGAAAGACATTGTATTTTAGCTAAGTGAAACAGTAATAAATCAAATATATAATGTAAAGTTTAGCCATGCGACTCATTTTGTTGCACAAAATGAATTAAAGGGTTCACACAAAAAAGGCCGCTTTAGGACTTTATGTGAATCTTTGTAATTTGTTCTCGGACTAAGGATGGTTGGTAAATGAAATGAGATTTTTGACACTATCAAAATAATAATTTAGCATCAACGTACAGTAATCAGTAAAAATAAAAAATAAAAAAACCAACGTGCTACTGCCCTTTAAAGGGGCAGTAGCACGTTTTCTGATAATTTTATATTTCAAAATTTTCACTGATAATTGAAAGTTATTGCTTAATGTATTATTTTGACATTTCAAAAATCTCATTACTCACACCAATCAACCATAGTCAGAGGACAAAGTATGGAGATTAACATAAAATCCATTGGCGGCCATTTTGTGTGAACACCTTTAATTCATTTTGCATTTTCCTGACATCACCTCATATTCCCCCTAAAACGTGCTACTGCCCCTTTAATAGTGCAGTGGATATTGACCTGTTGCTGTAAACACATTTTGGTTTGGCACGATTGACTTGTATATGTCCTACAATTGCCCCTCTAATGCCCGAGATCGACGTTATTGGATTTTTTTATAAAGGTCATTGATTTCCTTCCTAAGCTAACATAGACTTTCTGTTTCTAGGTTTTGTCAACACGTGTGGCATGAACAACAGGAGCTTGACACCCTTGTGATCTCTATTGATTACAGTTTTACTAATGTTTTACTTGATTGCTGACAGTTCAAACCTCATTGTCCGTTATGCTGTTGATACCCTTGTCTGGATATCACTCAACCCTTTCAGCAGAACAACATATGAAGTGTGTCCATTAATACATGACATTGAGGAATTGAAAATAATCAATATTTAAAAGAATATGAAATAAAGATAACAATAACCCTTCTGCCATTGAATAGTCTATATAGAGTATATTGTATAGGGGAGGGGATATTGTTTTCTTTGTACTTTTAATTATTGATTATTTTCATTTTCAAGTGCATTGCAGGTAGTTTGCTTCTAAATATTGTTCCTTTAGTTCACTTATGAAAAAACATGTCTTTCTATTGAGTTTTTGGATTTATCGCTTCTATGTCGGTTTCCGGAACTCGATTTATCGAAGACTGTTAGTCTCGACACGAAAATAAAACCTGTGTTGTTCATTTGACGGGTGAAGCTGGGAGTGCACATTGAGAACGTGCCTATCACGTGCAAAGCCCCCCGAATTAGTTATCAACTGCATCGTAGGGAAAGAATGGCAAAATACGTGCACTGATATGTAGCGTGTCCCGTATCTGATGGATGAGCACCGATGAATGAAATTATATTTTTTTGTTCTTAAAGTGTAGGATATATAGAGAATCTCACCCAAGTGTCTTCTGATATCAAATATATCAACACAAGTTGATAAAAGTAACAAATATCCGAGGCTTGCCGAGGATATTTTACTTTTATCAACGAGTGTTGATATATTTGATATCAGAAGACACGAGCGTGAGATTCTATTTATCATTCAAAATCATTTTTCATCACATTAACCTAAACCAGTGATGTCATACCATTGTGACGTCATCGTGTTAATGACGTCATAGTATTGTGACGTCGTTGTATTTATGACGTCATACCATTGTGACGTCATTAGTGATGATGTAAAACGTTTGTGATGTCATGTATTTTCTGATTACAGGGCATTGTTCAAAATCTACTGTCAAAGTGATATCTCCTAGGAGATATCGCTTGATCTTCCACAAGCGATATCTCCTGTGGAACACAGTTTTGGATGATAAATACAGAGTCGTGCAATAATTATTCAGACGGTGACGTTTTTTCCATAGAATTGCATGTTAAATCAGTGAAGTTGAAATATTTTCATGCATTTAATTTTCGGATCCTTTACATTTTTGTCACTTTTGTAACGAATCATCTCAGCAACATAATTTCTGTTAAATGTTTCATCTATCACTTTAGGAATGACAGTAATTTAATCTTAATATGTACGTAGTTGTTAACAAGTTTATAATGCTGGTCTGTGGGACATATGTACATACATCGGTAAATCTGGCGACATTACATAAACATTCATTAGATAATTAAAAAGCAATTATGAACTTCAAGCTGAGATGATTTCAATTCAACCTGCATAGTTTACAATGATTCAACGAGAACTTTTTTCATGAAAATTACTACACTACACTACACTGATTTAACGTGCGTGTCTATGGAAAAAACGTCCCCTTCCGAATACTTATTGCACGACTCTGTATGGAAAATGCAAAAATCGACAAGGTTCGTTAAATCATATATGGATTAAGATGAAGGATGCATTCGGAGTCATGGATTCGTGTAATAAATCAACCCGCCCATTACTGGATGTGTCATATTGGACATTCGAGTATAACACTGTGACGAATATATACAAAAACTAGTTAAAAACTCCCAATTTTACTGTACTATTTACATTTTGCATATGTCTTTATCAATGTCTTAGTATCGGTTTCTAATCTTTGTCATTTTAATAAAAATAATTGGTAGAGCAACAGACGTTTACTACTAAGTTGGATATAAATGATGTTTTACATCAGAAGGCAACTTTAAACATTGTTGCACACTTTCGTTTCTATTCAAGGTTATATAAACTCGTATTCATTATTTGTACATATTTTTTAAAGTAATGAAGTACATGATAATGACTGCCTATCACTATGACATCTGAAGGATATATTTAATCGTAATTTTAAGTCTACTTTCAACAAATCGAGAGACATAACTGCTAGAACTACCAAACAGCTGAAATAGAAGTTTCTATGACCATAACGAATGATTTTCTATAATAAACATGCATAGCAGCTTTTGTTTCCGCTCTTCACATTGTTTAAGAAAATAAATTTGATATTGATATTGTTCATCATATATTTTCCTTCCCTCTCTATTTTATAGTTATTTTTTTACCTAAATGTACATAATTTTCAAAGAATTATCCGAGGCAATATTGAAAGGTCATTAAGTTCCTAGCCTCAAGCACTCTCGTCAAGTTCATATCGATAAAACTACGACAAGGTTTATTCATTGGATAGTAAAGGTTCTGCACTTTCAAGTGTGAACTTTATGGATTACCGTTATTGAACTGCTAACTTTCTGTACCTCGGTATTGCTGATATCGATTTTCTTACGATGTTAGTTCATTCCCTTTAGCTTTGCCACTGACAGACACACTTGGTCGTCTAAACCACACGTTAGTTTAATCAACCTAGACAAGCTTAAACCGAATTTGACGAATTCAAATTCCTTTAAATATTCATTTTTCTCAGTTTTGCTCTTCCAGTAGAGTAATTAACGATTTCGAAACACGATTTTTCTGTTTAAAATACAACAGCTCTTTGAATTCCTCTAAACCTTGATTTAATTTTGCTCTTCGGAAATAATAAAAATCAATTTCGAAGTACGATTTATCTGTTTAAAATACAGCATATTCTACATTCTAGGTAAAGGGTCACTAACGTTTCAAAATGACTAGATAATCATACAGGGAGAAATTTGAAAATCGTATCAGATTAGATCAATAAATAATTAGAGACCCTTCACATGAATTCCATTAATGTTTTAAACGTTTACCATCGGCCCGTCTGTATTATCTGCCGACGTGCAAAAGAAAGTGTCACTTGTGCCATTGTCCATTCTTCATCGTAAATCTTCATTAACACACTCGTTGTTCATTTGTAAATATCAGTTTTATACATATGTTGTATAAATATGTATAAAAATTTGAATTTCATGTACCAGAAATTCCATCAGAGAATAACGATTTATCTTATTCTATCTTACGAGGGTAAAACATTAAACAGTTTGAAATCATCATTTGGAACAAGCTTAAGTGTGCATAACATTCCAGCTGTCTTTGCCTTCTTCGATAAGAAGAGAAGAGAGGTTAAAGCGTAGCGCCTGTAGAGGTTGCAGTTTCACAAGATCTACGTTTCAGAATTTCCAATGGTGATGGTACCTGTACCACGGATTCAATTATTTGGTTTTAGCAGTCAGCAGTTCTTGAAAAGAAGTCGAAAAAGCAAGAGGTTTACTGGTGGTTTGTGTGCTTCGGCGACCCTACGCGGTACGCCATCTGGAGCTTACATGCTCCCGATGGGGTCACCCAAGCTGGACAGGCCGACGGATAGAAGGCAGACCAAATTTGAGTCGTTCTAAAATCGGCTGTCTTCCTCTAACTATATGCTTTTCGTTCCGTCTGTTCACTCATCCTGTTTATCTTCTTTCTCTCTGATCTGTCTACTCTCTCTGAGTGGAAACATCCACGTGCTAAACAGCTGATATATTGATGACGACACGTTAAACCCCAACTTACTCATCCCGACAACTTTACGGACGGATGGACGAACGAAGTCAATGTCATGCAATGTCATAAACCTCTCGAGCCTTTTAAGGCCTCTCATGTCACACATGAACATTTCCCTGAATGTGAAAGGTTGGTCTGGATCACTATATGAAAATATCACCATGGACATAGTCGAGGATCTTGCAAGAAGCAGACAGTCCTCTACTTCATCATACTTTCAGCTGTCAAAACTTCATGAAGGTTTCTTAAAACGTCTCGGAACTTTCTATAGACCTTATTAGATTACCCATGATCCTTTGCGCGGCGGCCATGACAGGGGTTACCGATCCGCTGTCATAGCACATGTTATCTTAGCGATTAGTCGAATAGTTTTCAACAAACGTTTCTGCGACCAAAAATTAAACAGAGAGAAGTTTATTGACACACTTGAGCCTTTTGTTCATACACGGTATGATGATAAGATCAGTTTGTTCGGGTATTTACCCTTGTGAAGTGCCGAATAAGGAAAAGTCCGGTGACTTGTGACATTTCAAGTTGGCCAGACATTCCATATCACAATCTATCGCGAAAGACTTGGTTATAAAGCGGAAAGCATGCACTTGGGACCAGATTGTTACTGACATCTCTCATTTTATAAACATACGTTTAACTTTTAAAGACATATATATGCTCCGTTTAAGAAGGGTTCAGTTCACGTATTTGATTCATGTTTTTAAGTCATTTTCTTGATCGTCTGTCAATCAAAGTTTTTATTTACCCACGCTGATGTTCGAAAATGTAGGTTCACCAGAAATATATCCAAAACTTCCCAACTGATATGGTATATCTGACCATAACTTCAATCTAGCAACTGTAAGATATTAAAGTGAGACCTTACTAAACATTCTTCATTTTTCAAAACGAGTGCAATAATTGCCAAGAATAAGGTTGAGATTCTTCCCAATTTTAATAAACAATCTAAGGATATTTGACCCATACACATTACTGAAGATTGACAATCATTCTATATTCAAGGAATATTTTTCTAAAACGTAGGCACTTGTGATGCAACAAGCAACAACAATTTTATTTTATTTTTGTAACACAATTAATTTAAAAAACACTATATTGATATTAAGAATATAAAGGAACTAAGATGACACATTTATAATCATTCCAATTAAATCTCACTTACATTTGAGAATTTATATCACAAGGACAATGTGTCACAAATGAGAAAAAAGTTTTCCATCTGATATAATCATAAAGATACAATGAAATAGTTCTTAAATTTTATGTCATGATTTGGTGACCTTTTTGGTCTAAAGTAACAATAACATTTCTTTCAATATTTTAGTATATTATTTAACAATTTAATATTGAATTTCCAAAAATAAAGCAATGACAATGTCTGCCTTTTTTCTGCAATGGAGTATAATATTTTTTAGGGACAGGAGGACAAAATGGTCCATGTCATCAATCATAGTTCTGCTATGTCGCCATGATGATTTTCAATTTGCGACCAAATTGATTAAAAAAGTATAAGCAATAGGCCATAACCATCATGTGTTTCGCAATAAAGTCTAGTTTTGCTATGAACTATCATAAGGTCACCTTTTACTTCATTAACGGTACAGGACAAAACTATACTTTATTGGAAAACATGATTATAATGGCAAACCTATTTCATAACTAATAACCATAGCATATCTTTGAAAAGACATGTCTTATAACTTTGAAAATATTGATATTTTTTATCATTCAAAAGTGGTAACCCTAGTAATATTGCTTGTGTGAGATACTTATGTAGATATTGTTACACTTACAAGGATCCCATATAACCCAGAGGATAGACCTGTGAATGGTTGTGACAATGTAAACTGTCCATACAAATGGTTGCCTTTTCAGTGTATTAAGATGAAGCAGCAACCTCAGAGAGTTGGTTCTGTCCATACTCTAGCTGTAGATCACAGACAAACAGCAGTCAATGTTGATTTTATTTATCATTATTTTCCAGTTAGAGGACTATATCATATGGTCACATGGACAGATTATAAGATATCTTCAACAATTTTAAGAAGATATCAACAAAAGATATTACACCACATGGAAGCAACAACCCATAATAACAATAGGATTCACTTGAAGTGACACAGAGTTTGTTGATGTGGAATATGTCTAACTTCAAAAATATTTATCTGTTTAAATTTAGATAGTTATCAGAATGTTGTTGACCTTCTTATATTCATGAGACCCTTCTCCCTTTTCCTTTTTAAACAATTACTATTCATACATAAGATTTTGGCTTTTAAATTATAACGATGCAAGTTTTATCAATTTCATATTAACTTTAATACAAGATTGATGGAATTTTATTCCATTTGAAGCACCTAAAATTGAGAAGGATTTAGTGTCACTTTTTTTATTTACTCATAACAATCAAAGAATATAACATTAACATTTTGCATTTATTAAGGAAAGTGTTGATGTCTTATCAAGTTCATAATTTATACTTAATGGTTGGTGGTATTTTATTTTAATTGGAGCCACATGAAATTATAAGATGTACTCCATCGATCTTGATTTAAACATATTTTATTCATGAAATGTATACATGAATGGATTGGCCATCGATCTTTGTGTCTCTAATAAGCATGCCCAAAACAGTCATATCATAAATATATTTTTCTAACATATAAACACCTAAAATATTTTGTATATTTATTTAAAAATAAAAAAGTTAGTTTGTGTGATCCATTGATTGATGCATAAACATACATCACAGGAATCTCAAAGATTGAATCTCGATGAGCTTTTGATAAATTCAAGCTAAAAGGTATGAGAACTTATAATCAAAAACACAATAAATTATTAAACCTATTAAATCCCCAATCAGAAATGAAAACCAATCTAACAAATAAATTAATATACTTTGTTATTGAATCAACCAAGGACAATACATTTTAGATATTTAACATATTTTAAATATATATGTACAGATGTTATAGTTTCTGGGAAAGAGGTTTGAATTTTCTTCAATATGGTGATATTTGTGAAAAGAGTTCTAATTCATGGTTAAATATCCTTGGTGAAACATCTACTTTTATTGAAAAAATAAGAAGGCAATCCTTAAATAATAATTTCATTTCATTTATTTAAATAAATCATTAAATGTCACTACTTTATCAAAGTTTATGAAGTTGATTTTAGTTATTCTTGAACATTGTGCTGTACCGAACGTGAATATGTCTAAACATTCTCAAAACAATATTATTACGATGGTATCACAAAATATGACAGAAATAAAGGAGAGATGAAGTGACCAGAACATATCCTCGAGTGAGTGGGCTGAAATTATCCTGCCGTAAGTTTAATTTAGTTTGACAGACATCGATCTCGTCATTCCTGTGACAGCTCTCTTGTTCCATCTCCTTGGTTCAAAACAGACAGTTTGGGTGCTAAAAATGACTTCTAACCCTTTTTGATATGTTTGTTCAGACATTTACTGCACAGGGATGCTCAACAATGAACAATCGCCTTAATAAGATTAAATGATCGGGATAAATCTGGAAAAACCCTCAGAAGCGTCATCGTATCGCTATACCTAGCAACTAGGCCCGTAACCCCTAAGATGGCGGAAGTTGCACACGGCACGCATCGTGACGTCATTCTAATAAGATCTATATTATGAAGACTCAGCAAAGCTGAACAAACCCTACAATAAAGCTGCATTGATTTGTTGGTATATTGCACAGCGTTATTGATTTCGGAATGCTGATTACCTCTCGCAAAAGAGTTTGAGTCTGTGTGATCGGTTTTGTCGGTATTTTGCATAAACGAGTTATAGGTTTGCTAAGGCAGTATATCCAGCGAAGGGGCTTTTTAATCCAAGTTATTGTTTTGATATAAGTTACAGAGTAAATTCGGGGATATGATATATATGTTTACCTTATTGATTATTGTGGTCTAGTAGTTGTGCGGTAGTATAAGATTTCAGTATCAATGTACTTTATGATCTACTGATAACTGTAATGATCAAATATATTTTTAAATTTTCTTCAACAGGCGATTAGTAAAATCAGTGGAAATGTTGAAATACGTGCTTTGTTGTATTGCTGTTGTCATTATGTACATCTGGAACAGTATAGATTTCACCAGAAGTAATGAAATGTCCAACTTGACAATATAGTGAGAGGCAAATGACATCTATGAAAGCTAATCAAGAACATTACCTAACACGGCAATTGCTTAAAAAATGATGTTTCTTAATTTGATAAAACACCATGCCTATGAAGTCTAAAATATATAGAGATAGATCACAGTTTCATAACAGGTTTCATAACATAACATAACATACTCATCCTAATGAAGGTAGAGGTTTCTGTTAAAGGGATAGCCCGCGAGTTGTAGAAGTATAGACTGTTGCAGGAAAATATCATTTTATAGCTAATCGATGCCGTTTTCTTATAACAAGACATAACTGAGTCATCACATTGTTTGAAAAAAAGTTTGATATTGATATTGTTGATCATACATTTTCCTTCCCTCTCTATTTTATAGTTAATTTTTTTACCTAAATGTACGTAATTTTTAAAAGAATTATCCGAGTCAATACATTCTCTCCCCACAGAGGCAGATCAAGTCATGTTGATTTAGCCTCTGTTATATTACGCGGAGTTTGTGGGATAGAAAGGGAGATGCCTGATTGGGGGCAATCAAAGTTAGTTGTGCAATCAGCGACGCTGTTCTTAAATCATCAGTTTGGCTACTGAATCAAGGCAAAGGCATTGTGATATGAACCACCCTTTCCATGCGAGCAACTTTGTCATTTGATAAAAAAATTAGAGTGTATTTTGATGATATTTTTTCCCGCTAGGGGAAACTGCCGGAACTCAGTGATTTCGGCGTAATATACCAGAGGCTAAATCAACATGACTTGAACTGCCTCTGTTGGGAGAGAATGGAGTCATTATTGTAAGGTCATTAATTTCCTGGCCTCAAGCACTCTCGTCAACTTCATTTCGATACAATTACGACAAGGTTTATTGTTTTGATTGTAAAGGTTTTGCACTTTCAAGTGTGAACTTTATTGATTACCGTTATTGAACTGCTAACTTTATGTACCTTGGTATTGATGATATCGATTTTCTTACGATGTTAGTTCATTCCCTTTAGCTTTGCCACTGACAGAGACGCTTAGTCGTCTAAACCACACATGTTAGTTAAATCAACCTAGGAAAGCTTAAACCGAATTTGACGAATTCTAATTCCTTTAAGTATTGATTTTTTTCTCAGTCTTGCTCTTCCAGTATAGTAATTGTTTCTTATAACAGAAAGGTTTGAAGTCGGGATTATGATCGAAAACCGGACAATTACGCGCGTCAATCAGTCAAACGTAATTTGCAAACTTAACTTAAGCAGACTATAAGCCGATTCGGTAATAATTAATAGGTTATATATCTGGTATTGAATTAAAATTGACGTGTGAATTTGGCTTCAATATTAATATATTACTATTTTAAAATTTTCTTTGAAATTAAGCATTTATCATGTACTTAGTTTGCATTGAATGAATATGTGAGATATTTCGAATTCATATTATGAATTGAGGCATCGAGAAGTGAAACAATATGTGTTGAAAATCACGGAGTGGCTCTGTAATTGGGCAATGGCACATATTTAGGGGGAATATGAGGGGGTGCCAGGAAAAATGAAAATTAATGGTTCCAATTGAAAGACAATGTATATTAACTAAATGAAGCAACAATAAATCAAAGATATAATATGAAGTAATGAATTGAAGGTGTTCACACAAAAATTGCCGGTAATGGACTGTTGTGTGAATCTTTATAGTTTATTCTCTGACTATTGATAATTGGTTTGTGTTATGCGATTTTTGACACTATCAAAAAATACATTTAGCACAAACGTACAATTATCAGTAAACAATTGAAAATATGAAATTTTCAAACAACGTGTTACTGCCCCTTTCATGTGCTTATACGCAAAACTCGACATATATAGATATGATCTAAATGTATCATTTTTTGTTAAATAACTTGGGAGAATATAATGACACGAAATATAAGATAATACATGAATAGTATGACATAAATGCAACAATAATCAATTTTTCTATATATAAGCTGTATACAACATTTTATGGACGCTTCAATTTGGCAGTTAAACCATGATCAAAACCGTGCAAATTGAAAACGTTGCTGCTTTACCTGTTTAACTATTTATTTATCATGTGTAATTAAATCTATGAACACAAGCAGTTAGAAATACGTGCCATGATTTAACAACGAGCATGATTATCCGTTACAAATACGAAAAATGTTGAATTTAGTTTTTCGCTACAGAGAGAAACAAGTAGGATGAATCATATGAACTACATCTATATTCAATGATAACCTATTTCATCCATTCAAACAGATCGATCTACTTGATTGTAGTTCAATTATAATGTGTGTTTTACTAGTTATCACAATGAAACATTTCGACATTGAAATGGTTTAAAATGGCTAAACTGAACAGACTTTATTTATAAAAATTCATTGATACTGATGAAATCATGTTAGTAAAATATTGTCGATCAAATGTTCTAAACGTGATTTTGACATAAAGCAATGAAAACACATATATACAAGTATATAAAAGAACACCATAAGGGGAAATAACTCCTGTAAGACTATTGCATGAAGAGGATCGTTTTCTAAAGTCATGTATCGCGTTCATGCGTTTAACAAATATCGAGAAACGTTCATTCCTTTTTTCTAATGAATGTGAAGGCATACTGATCACCGTGAAGACATCAGGAAGGTTATCATGTCGAACTGAGACGTTTTCTCAGTTTGTAAACATTAACGGCAAACGACAAATCCCACCTTGATAAATAAAGTTGTATCTAGATGCCATTTAAATTGTAAACAAATGTAACATTGTTATCTTTGGATCACACTTTTTGCAATAGTACAATTTCTTGTACTTGTTCGGGCCGAGTGCCTTGTGGGATTCGAACATACTTCCTTAGAGTCGGGCAATCTTCACCGTCAGCAATGACCATATACAAGCAGCTAATCAACCCCTCCGTTTCACCTTTGTTGAATTAATACAAACTGATTAGAATCTGATCATTGAAATATTTGACAGATAGACGATTTCATTAAAATACTTGATGATGATGACGATTTCATTAAAATGGTTGATGATGATGACAATTTCATTAAAATGGTTGATGATGACGATTTCATTAAAATACTTGATGATGATGACGATTTCATTAAACTACTTGATGATGATGACGATTCATTAAAATTCTTGATGATGACGACTTACATGTACGTTGAAGACCCTCAAACGTCCAATAAGGAACTGTCTACTGTAAACGCGTTATTGTTTATAGAATCAGTAGGCTATTAAAGTGCACTTATTCCTGGCAATAGCTATTTACCTGTCGTTTACACATTTGTTCTTATGCCTCATGTTCAGAGTATTTCCAGAACTAGCATTTGGGTAATTTGACGTCATAAAAGACTTAAAATTCGAAAACACATTAAGTAGGTATTCACAATGTTTAGATTCAATGATTGTTGATGATCTTCAACTGTTTAATGTTTCTTCAAGTAAGAAGCATCTAATCGTTAAAGGGGCAGTAGCACGTTTTTATGGGGAATATTAGGTGATGTCAGGCAAATGAAAATTAATTGTTCCAATTGACAGAAAATGTATTTAAACTAAATGGAGCAGTAACAATTGAAATATGTATTGTAAAGTTTAGCCATGCGATTCCTTTGTCTTACACAAACTGAATTAAAGGTGTTCACACAAAATGGCCGCCAATGGACTTTATGTGAATCTTCATATTTTGTCCTCTGACTATGGATGATTGGTTTGTGTAATGAGATTTTTGACACTGTCAGAATAATACATTTAGCATTAACTTACAATTATCAGTGAAAATTTTAAAATATAAAATTATCAAAAAACCTGCTACTGCCCCTTTATAGTTCACTTATTCCTGGCAATAGCTATTTACCTGTTGTTTACACATTTGTTCTTATGCCTCATGTTCAAAGTATTTCCAAAACTAGCATTTGGGTATATTTTACGTCATTAAAGACTTAAAGTTCGAAAACACATTTAGCAGGTAATCACAATGTTTAGATTCAATGATTGTTGAAGATCTTCAACTGTTATAATGTATCCTCAGTTAGAAGCATCTAATCGTTAAGTTAAGCTAAAAATATAAATTGGCTTAATTTATGATAAATATTTTGTACATAATCTTAACTATTCAACGAGCAAGACGATTTGGAAATAGAAATTCTAAGAATTAAACAATGCATATGGATTCATAATAAAGATTGTTTTTACTCATTGTTTTGCTCATGCGTTCATACCTGTATTTATAATCAATATTTACATCTCTTAGCAGAATGCTTTACATAAATGTTTTTAAATCGATGTGTTAAACGGTTATCCCTTCACAACACATACAAAGCTTGTATATGTGGAATATCTGAGACAATACTGGCTTTACCGAACAGACGCGTGCGATCTAATAGGTTCGGTTTGTATTAAAATCTCAATCAAAAACATTTTCGACAAGATTAAAAGTTAACTTTATCTTTGTTAACGTAATGACATTCATTATAATCATAAATAATTTTGATTTTAACATTAGATATATAGTTGTTTCATTTTGAACCCCAGCTTTTTCATACCAAATGTGATCAAGAGTATAATGAGTTTACTTGTACGACATTTACAAGATAGATTTAGATACCCTCAAACGTCTTTCAGTTTTGATTGTGTGATGGTTTAATCAGTTGAACTTAACGTTAACCTTACAAGCAATGTGAAAAACTTTTGCAATAAAATGTATGACATGTACATGTATCACAGTATTCCACCGTTAAGAAGAATAAAAATAGTGTCATTTTAAGCTATGACAACTGTCATGTATTATCAGATAACATACCGATTGTATGAATGTATCTTTGTATACCACCGTTAAGAAGAATACAAATAGTGTCATAGTAAGCTATGCTAAGTGTCATTTATTGTGAGATACTATACCAGTTGTATGAAATGTATCTATGTATATCACCGTTGAGTAGAATATAAATACATCAGTTGGCATAAGCAATGTCACTTGTCGTGTATGATGACTGAAAGCCGTCTTTCACCTGAAAACACTCAACCTTTATGTAATTTTGACAGGCAAATAAGGTCACTTTGGTAAGAAAATAGAATAAAAATTTTTTCCTTTAACCATCATATTCTATTCGTTAAATTGCTTATAGTTTGAATTTCCCTCGTTGAAGTTGATACACTGTAGGTTGTGTTCCATATAACACAGTTGAGAGGTTGTGGCCATTATAAAGAAGTAGTTGTAGTTTATCTGGCAGTTATACATACTAATAACCTTCAAATCTTGGGACTGATTAAAATAAAGTGTCTGAAAGACAACTTCAAATGACAAGAAGCTCTTGAAGTTTTTCATTTATAAATTACTGTTATTTCAAATTCATCAACAAGCATGTAAGCTTCCTTTGAGTATTTTATGAACTACAGGATATCTGAGTTTTGAATCAAGGGTTGTCGTTAACTTTTGTTTTTGAGTATATTATAATATTCTTCTTAATTGAAACTTGTGGTAGACTTGATTTTGAAAATGATTAAAGGGTCAAAATAATTTAAAATGTGCACAAAGCAAAACTAACATTGCAGTTTGAAACTTTTCTTAAACCAAAGTGAGGGGCGGGATAGCGCAGTGGTTAGCACATTCGGCTTCGGATCAAGAGGTCCGTGGTTCGATCCCGCTAATGCTACACAGAATTTCAGTGCAGTACCACCCATGGTTTGCTAGGTCCAGCCGCTTCTCGTAGGTTTCACCGCAATGCATTGCCATTATAATGTTGCGGGTTTTCTCCCTGCACTAATAGTAGCAGCCGTGATATAAGCGAAATACTCTTGAAAGCGGCGTTAAATCTTAAATCACCTTACCCCACCTAAACCAAAGTGTGTACGACAAAGGAGTGTTAGCATGACTTTGCAAAATATATTCGTCTGCATCACAAAGCAATAACATCCGTTTTGTAATTTGATACACATGACTTAAAAGCTCGTTTCAAACAAAATCCACCCTTCATTGTTTCCGGGTTACACAATAGGTGACACGTGCATTATGATATACGTGTGACATGAAGGATATTGACAAGTGCGTGGTTGTTAATTACATTCATATACGGATTTCCTAAATCCATGTCAGAATAACGATAAATGAGTCATTTTTTTGTAAAGTGGCTTTTGACACCTGGATGATTTGTATACGTAAACCTAAGTACGAGACGATGTAAGTCTGCGACTCAAAATACATAAGAGGATACATATTATCGCTTCAACAATTGTGTTATATGTTGCTATCTTAAATGTCAGTCATAACGATTAATATAATCTGTATATGAACATAACGAACCCCTTGCTCTTTTAATATTGGTCGGTTCCAAAAACGGGGAATCATTGAAACCTTACATCGAAATATCATGTCTCGGTTGAAATTCACTTATATATATCACGGCTGCTAGTATTATTGCAGGGAGAAAGTCCGCTATTGTGATTATGCATTGCGATAAAACGTTTGGGAATTGTCTGGAAATAGCGAACCATGGGTGTTACTGCGCTGAAATTCATTGTAACGTTGCATGGTTAAGAACATTTTGACATTATCAAAACCAAGTCAACCTCTGTAGTGATCTGAAATTACCAATTCTCTAATGTAGGTAAGGGATGTTAGGACATTAGATCATTGGTATAACTATAGAATTGGTTCGCCACCCTTTTTCATAATATATTGTTTTATTAAACTGTTCTTTAGGTTAGGGTTAGGTTTTGTTTTAGGGTTAGTGTTAGGGTTAGTGTTAGGGTTAGTGTTAGGGTAAGGGACTTAGGGTTAGTGTTAGGGTAAGGGTTAGGGTTAGTTTTAGGGTAAGGATTTGGGTGGCGAACCAATTCTATAGTTGCTCCTTATCATTTTCAACAGAAGATGAAATTGTGACAGCTTAAATAAGTGTGTGATAAAATTAATATCACTCCAAAATGGAAATCCACTGTAACATTGAAATAACGTCAGAGTATACTGACAACCTGCACGTAGACAAATGTAGTGAGTAGAGGCGGTACAATGATGAAGGTAAATGGATAAATCACTCGACAAAACCAAAGGGTCATGGGACATTAAACAACCACTCCCTTTAAAAGAAAACAAAACGTTTGAGATCCACACTATTTGTGGCACGTTCTGTCTCTGAACGTTACTATGGACAAGTGATTCAAATATCGTTGAATAAATTTGAACGTTGATAAATATTCAAAATTGAATCAAAGTATACGATACGAAAATTTTACGATTTGCAGTTGTACGACTAGAATTGTATTGTTTCAGTATCATCCCTACTCAGGAAATTACGAAATAACAATTTTATCCATATTTTTAAAACAAAAACAAGCCATATCTTAATTGGTTGAAAATTAACCAATCAAATTAAGATCTGACTTGAAAGCCAATGAGAAAGCAGCAAAGGTAAGTTTTGATGACGTACATGAAAGCAACCGCTAATTCACTAGAATTACTGTTACAAGTGCGATTAAGTATGTAGCGAAAAACCCCACTAACAACATTGCCTCGGGCTAGCAAGCTTTTGATATGTGTTCTGGGACAAACTTGTTGACAGAAGGCTTTGTCACAGACGTAAAAATATAAATCAAGTCTGAAAATAACTCTGAAAATAAATTTTATGTAAGTGGGCCACTTTTTGACTGATCCAGGTGTGTGTTTACCTAGTTTGCGCTACCAATCTACTTTCAGGCGTGTCCTTTGTTTACCTTGCAATTAGTGTAAATCCTTTTTGATTAGCAATTGACTTCCTTGAATACTCATACAGCAACATTTAACGTGACCTTTGTTTATAAACATAGTTTGGATGCAGTGTGTAGGAAATTGTTCCTTAGTTTTGAGACCCAATTTAACTTAACAAAATTGAACTGTTTTAAGGTTATGGAAGTGTGATAAACATGAAGGAATAGATTAAGTCATCACAAAGATTAAACAAACATGTAGAATTTGGAACAAGCATATCTAATCTAATATTCTAAACCATCTTTGCCTATCTCATTGTACCTAGAATGATACAAATTGTTTTGAAAAATATCCTTTTTGCTCAACGTTTCGTCAAATCATAATCTCCAGTTGGACCCACATCTACAGTAATATCCTTAGTTTGAAGTGGCAGTTCTGCCCGATAGTTTTGTGGAAACAATATGAAAGGGTTTTGCTAATGTTAAACGACAACATTAACATGTTGGTATGGAACTACATTGTCGATGAGTCTTATGGTTCATCGTACCCCACTTCCGGTCTCTTTGCTATGGTTTCCTTTATTCTAAGTGTTTGTTTATTGACCAATACACCTAAAATTTTCTAATACACCAACGTTTTACTGCATACCACCTTAAAGTCAGGTGAAGAGATCTTCAATTTTAGCAAATCAACAGAGTTGTAAAATTTAGAATTTCAATTTTATGAGAAATGTTAACGACCCAAATGGGAATCGAACCAGGGGCCTTTTTGTTGCGATGCAACGCCTCTATCAACAGAAATATTGAGGATTGATACAAGTAGCTCTACTTTTTGTTGTGTCAAGTCTAAATAGTTTTTCTTTGCTACATAAGCATATGTATACGACTTAAGTACTTCTTTGTACCAAATCTTGTCAGTATATGTTCATAAAACGATTTAAGAAGAGTATTGTTAATATTCTTTTGCTCTAGCTAGGTCAAGATATATATATATATATATATACATAGAGAAGGGTGAACAACTCTTTTTCGTCAAATATAACTCCGCAGTGGGGTATAAGTCAGATATACGCACACTTCCCTCGGTGCATCACTCAATACACCTCCTGTTTGAATCGTGGATCCTCGGCTCCGCTACGTTACGCCTCTGAGACCGACGATTCAAACAGGAGGTGTATTGAGCAATGCACTCTGGGAAGTGTGGGTATATCTATTGCGTATTTGTAAATCTTCACTCATGACATGTAGTCAAATTAATGTTTTCAAACTTCATACACTGGTAATATTAATCCTTTATGGTATGCCCGATAAAGGCGAATTCTCCTTACTTACACAAATGCTTCAGTACAAAACACATTCTCATCCAAAACAAAAATTAAAATATTGTTCATATTTTATTATTTCATGAGTATTTGTACATGTAAAAAAGCTGTACAAATCTAAGTTTAAAAGTCTCAGATTTCAACCAGGTATTGCACATAAAGACAACATAATCATTCATACATCAATGTCTTCATTGGTTAGCTTCAGTTAATGCAATAAATATCCACACGCATACAAATAAATACACATCCTCAACATACAAAAGGTGCTTCGAAAGCAATGATGTAATTACTATTGTCAGCATCATGAAAGTAAAATGTATCACTATTACTAGTCTTTGGTGTCGACCTTGAATAAGGTGATGCTTTCACGTGAATAAGTGAGCAACATATGACCTAAAAGTTCTCATTTCTACGTCATGACTTTGGCCTTGACCTTCCAAGAGAAGCGAATGACCTCATGTATGGAAGTCAGATTGATGAATCAAGTTGAAAGCTAATACTTTGAGCTTTGCAAACAAGCAGACGACTTCACGGTGATGGAAATAAGCTTGGTTATCACCAAACTAACGAACTAGCACACACAAACGTGATTTCGCAATCATGTGTCACATGATGTTTTGTTCGATTTGGAATCAAAATGGTAGGTTTGAGCATCGTACCAAATATCTTCAACACTGTCAGAATCAGAATCATCGTCTAAAAGGTCTTCAAAATGTCCATCAGAACGATCAACAGGAGAGTCCAGAGATATCCCCTCAGTTATACTGTTCAGAGAACCCACTGTGTCCTGCCTCCGAAACTTCCTCCTCCTCGATTTGGCACCATCGGTTTGCATTGGGTCATCCTCTGTCGAATCTTTGGACATATCGAACCCAAAACTCTCTGGAGCTGTGAAGAATGGCGTCGTTGGTTCTGAGGTTGGAGACGTTTGGTGGAAACTCTCAACTCTGGAGATGTACTTCTTGAGTCGGCGTCTTTCCTTGATGCTCTTGATGCGGAGGAGTTTGATGTTCTTGGACTGGTAAGGCAGACGTGGACCGCTAGATTTCTTACACTCGATCTTCTCTGCAATAACGTTCTTTATGTCATTAACATGGAGCAGGGTGTTGAACTCCGTCAGCTTGGAGAGTCTTTCAAACTGTTGGTGGCTGTAGTTGAAGTTGAAGGTTGAATACGGAGTGGAGGGGTCATCAAACAGGTCAAAGTTGGCGAACTCCTTCTCCTCCTCTGTTGTCCTTTCTACACCTGTAATACAGAGCACATTACTTGTGAAATCAGCTACACAATACCTTCCACTTGATAATTATTTGGTATATTCCACATTCACATTACCGCGCGGTACAAATGACTATACGTTCAATACGCTAGATTGTACATTCTTATTTGATACATGGCAGCGATGAAGCGTCAGCCGAATCTGGATACGTGGAGAAAAAAAGACCCTCTTGCTTATAGGTTACATGGTCGGTTATATTTAGCATTTTGCATTTTAGGTAGATAACTTCGTTATCCAGAGATGTTAAAATTATAATTCATATAGTCTGACAATTGTCAAATGTCATTTGATCAATTATTTATTTTACCAGGATATTAGAATTTCCTGAAGCATAATAATTTACACTGTTTGACAATTTGTAATTTCCTAATTGAATTTGGTTTAACCATCATCCCTCATTTGATAATTCAATACAGAATTCATTTAAGCAATTCTTACCAGGATGTGTGAAGTCCCTGAAGTTGACATTGACCAGACAGAAGTGCATGACCACTGGACAGTGAGGATCCGTGGGGTGTTTGAAGATGTACAGCTCCTTTAAACCCTCTCTGTTAAACACTTCCGGGTCAATGGGCGGGAAGGGGAGACGATTCAGTTTAGCCCAAGTCTCTGCCAAAAGAAGTTCCTGTGATGAAGAAAAGAGAAAAAAATATGGATAAATACAAATTTTGATTGGCATAAACTAAACATTCGCTAGATATTTATGATAGGCATTTACTAATTAGTATTGTAATTCAAACGAGTAATAGTTGATAGATGCTATCATTAAAAGTCTTAGTTACTGACACTTGTACTGCAGTGCTTTACAAATAACTTCTGTAAGGTTGGGATCTTCATAATACAGGCTTACGTATATCTTCTTGTCATTTACGCTTTGTTCAGCGATACAAGTTCATGTGTTGTCACTTTTGTAAACTCACAATGTAACGTCGAACTTATAAAAGCAATGCCTCGAAATGATTGATCATCTCATTTTTCTACACGTGAATATTCAATTTAGTCTACACTTATTTTACAACAATAGAATAATACTGGCGTCGTTTGCTAACTAACTTGCATAGACCAGGTAAACTTATAAATAGAGGCAACTTGTATTCGTTATATACCATTTTCTGACGACGTTCCCAAAAAGGGGATAACAGTTAAAATGGTTAACTTCAGGTAAGAATAAGGAAACCTCACTCCAAGTCAGAACGTACCTTAAAGGGTGGGGTGCTGTCACTTGGCCTGGCACTGAAGTCGAAGGAGAGGATGATGTCGATGTTCCTCTGGGGACGGAGGACGAGGGGGAAGGGCGAGTTGAAGGTCAGTCCGGCGTCCACCATGTAGATGTGCTTGTGTGATGTGGGGTGCATGTCGAATATGCCGTCAAACTCGTCCCCTTCCTTGACCCGCTCGTGCACGGGAGTGAAGGGAGATAAGTGCTGTTCTTGTAACGACAGACCACGCATGAAATTGTGGATCACTGCAGCTCGTCCTGATCTTGTGCTAAGGAGTTCGAAGTTTTTGCTGCAAATTAAGTAAGATGAACGTAAATATAAATTGATGAGTCTAATAGCAAATAAGAGAACTTGTCTTCTTAAGGGTATATCATCAATTGATTGATTGGTGAGACTATTTTGGTTTCCTTTGAAACGATGGTTTTCAATTACACCGTTTTAAAAATATTTCGCCATCAAAACATGAACAGTGTTTAATTATCATAATTTGTTTTATCAAACGTAGAAAAAACGGCATAATGATGCTATTTCAGAGACATAAAACTCACTTTTCAACCATTCCCTTGATCATGTTGTGCCAATAGCTCCATTGTCGACTCTTGTGCTGTGACTGAGATCTTTTGAGATCCGGTTTCTTGTTCTCCTTCTTTGGTTGTGGTTCGATGTCCTTGACCTCTGGGGCAAAGGTCACACGCACCTGTTTGTTGGGAGTAGGGGTTTCGGGGGAATCTATGGAGTCATCGCTGCTCTCCACTGAACTAGGAATACTGTCATCAATCTCTTCCTCCTCGTCACTGCAGTCACTGCTGTCTTCATCATCTGCTGCCTGGTTTTTCTCAAGCTCCTTGCCTGTAAATACATAGTGAAATTTGATATTGACCGAGTTTTTATGTGTTGTCCTCTGTATGAGTTATCTGAAGTTTCCTGCCTATGAAAATAGTATCGATCTAGAAAGGGTAGCATGCTGTCTTAATTTTTAAACTTGCCTGTAAATAGATATTGAAATTTGATATCGACCGAGGGGCGACGCTAACATACTGATGTTGAGTCTGCTTTTGACGTTACTTCGCTTTCGTATTATACTGTTTTGTATTAGCATTTGACAGTGAACATGGTTTTGACATAAGTTGACTGAAGTTTTGTATGCGAAATGTACTAAGTCTAAAGTATTACTGGAGCACGAGCAAGGTGAAACTGAACATTTGGAACGTAAGTTTTCACGTGGTTAGAGCGTGAAAATGATCAGTCACGAAAGTAGAAATATATTTTGTTAATCCGATTCAAGTTATTTACAAGTACCACTTTTAGTATTGAATTTGAATGAAGAATGAAGAAAAGATTTTCATAAGCCTGTTGCAAATCTGATTCTACAAAGATGAAACAAGTTTCATTATCCTCAGTTTCTCTATCATGGATTTTACTTATTGACTCAAGTAGAAATATCCGGGTTCGGGTAAGGTCAAGGTCGCCCCACTTGACATATAACGTCATATCCTATTGAGGTCAAGACAATGCGGTCATGCATGATTGTTTATCGTAGCCTAGATCTGAATGTGGGGAAATGCCCCAGGGTCATTAAGGTGTGTTGATTATAAACACCTCCGATATCACACCATAGACACTAGAAGATGACCTCGTCAATAATAGTGAGAAAGTAAAAACGCAATCAATGGAATGAATTTTAAATCAAAAACATTAAAGTAATCGCACTGCACAGGAAAAAAAATCGTATTTCTATTTGAGAATGGCCAACGTAGGAAAACAATGGTCATTTGCTGAGTGAAACACATCTTGTCTTTATAACCTCTATATGTCAATAAGGACCAATCAATTATGATGTTAACAATGATACTGATGAACAAAACAATGTCAAAATCAATACAACTGTTATCATCATCATTGTCCATCCATTAACCTTCATTGTCCCACCCTCTCAATATGCCCTACCAGTGTCACCCTTTCTAAACAAATAGGCGATAATGCCGACTAATTTACCAATGTTTTACAAGGAATATCAAAAACCTAATCATTATTGTCGCATCATATCAACAGGGTTCAATTTCATGTTATCTTCTGAAAGTATCTCTAAGAGAATAGAAAGAATATGGATTTAAAAAAAAAATACCTACCCAACTCTTGTCTGATCATCTCCGCCGGGTCCAGTTTCCGGTTGTCGTCCAGAAGCCTCTTGAAGAGGATACAGAAGGCGCTGCCCCAGATCCCCTGCAGGAAGTGTAGGGGCGGCTCCTCGTACTTCTTGCACAGCTTGCCCATGAAGAACTTGCTGCCGAACAGCTCGGAGTCCATGAAGGTGGCGTACTTTGGTAAACCGATCTCGTAGGGGGTGAACTCTACCCATTCTGTCAACAACATGGAATAATTTAGAAACCAATAAATGTCAAATAAGACGATGGCAATGGTCAAAGCATGTTTATAATGGGAAAAGGACCATGGACATGCATGGTAAAGGCGTAAAACTTATCTATATAACTTAAGGTTAAGGTTAATGATATAAAAATCAAGTTTGACTGTCAAGTTTGTTTTGTTACATATTTTAACTTCCCGCCTCAAGGAACAGCAGATGTTAACGCTTGAATATTGATCCACTACTGACCTTGGAATGACCTTGCTGGAACGTCTTTTTTCACGTGCACACACGTGTACATCGGCATTGGAATGTCTCCCTCCTGGATCTGGTCTCGCTGGTCAGTCAGCTTACTGTCCATTCTCTGTGGTCAAAGTTAAACAAATATATTAACTGAACTTCAGGATAATAAGGAAAATGATGAATAAAAATCATCAACAATCTAGATCAAAAGACACCTGTCGAAACAACATCAACTTTAGATTGAAATTCCAAAACTGCGCTACTACTCCTAAACTTTGACTTTAAAATTTTAAGAATGGAATTGAAAGAAAATTGGGAGAGAAAGAAAAGCTAATTCGTTATAGCACTTACTCCTTTAAGAAGCGTCTCCCCCACCATGTGACCAAAGAAGTCTGTAAAACTAACAGGCTGTCCCTCTCTCCGCTTCTTGAGAATGGTCTGAAGGTACCTGAACACGCTTTTGGGTTGCAGGAGCCACATTATACTTCTGTCAATGTTGTGTTTGAGATCATTTTGGATTTCACTGATGTCCATCTTTTGCCAGTCAGGATAGGAATAAAGGTTTGAAATAAACCTGCAAAATACATAGAAATTACTCCTTCAATTGACTGTTAAGGCTGTTGAAAACACTATGTACGTCCCAAATTATAAGTAATGTTCAATGGAATTCCAGAGCATGACTTCTGAGACTTGATTTACCAAGCTTGTAAACTTATTGCCTTTACAAACAATACCCAGCCAAAATTATTTGCCTTTTGGTCATCTCTTCATACATTGGAACTGTATACATTCTTAGAATTTATGTTTTATAAAACCTTGCATGATATTACCAGTATTTTCACCTGCAGAAATATTAGAACATCCGAAAATATGTAACTAAAGATAAATGTACAAACTGTAACATCGCCCACAAGCACTTTGTAACATACAAGTTCAATGTAAAATCTGATGGGAAATAAATTCAAAAAACAACAACCCAAAATACAAAAACCTCTTTATCAACACTTACCATGAGGAACCCGAGAGACCGCAAGCGTACGTCACACAGTCTAGAACCCCGCTCTCTGAGAGTGCCTTGAAGACCCCACTTAACGCCACCATAGCTCGGAATCCTCCCCCAGATCCTAGCACTGCTATATTGGGCACCTGGAAGGGAAACACGGAATTAATGGTTATAGGGAATGAATGAGAAACTAGCACTTATTAATACATAGAGAAAATTTGTTTATTTGTGTCTCATCTAATACATTCAATAAAACATACCGTATATAAATACACCAAGAGGCTATAAGAGAAAATGCATTAAATCGATATTTCAATACATAATATTTAAAAAAAAAAAAAAAAAACTTGTAAAAAAACTTGTAACGATGATACAAATGGCTACTAACTTTATGCTTCGAACCTGTTGACGCATATATTCATTAAGAACAAACATAGTGTACTTTATCTCGAGCTTATATTTTTAATGATAGAAATTTTTGTCGATAAATTTTAAATGTGGGTCTAAGCTATCCAGCACATCTAAGCACATCTGTTCAGTGAATTAACATGTCAAGATTAAGGAAGGGCACTCACGGTGCAAAGAATCAAGTAAACCGGGACCTACTTTCTGTTCCAAATACATTTTGTAGTTTGTTAACCGTTAAACTGATTTTCGATAAGATATAATGCATGTAATCTAACTATCATGTGCCCCTTCTAAAACTCATAAAATTTCATTACAGATGCAAAATGGATATTCTAATCCACAGACTGTTATTCATGAAATTATAACATTCATCGAATCACTGTATTTGAAGAGGAGGTCTAGATCAATCCCATTCTTATTGTATTTAAAATTATCGCTTTTTTCAAAATATCTAAAATTGTATATGCATAAACATAAGGGTTGCTGTCTTTGAAACAGACCAGTAATAATGATTGCATATGTTCGGCTTTAAACTGGTTTAAAGGCTAAAGAAATGGTTAAGGGGGCTGTGAGAAGGCTAGCCCGGATTATTGGACTAATCGCTCAACCAGGAACGCACTTCTCACCTCACTGAACTTTTCCGGGGATCTGTCACCTAGCAACCGCCTCATTCCTTCGAAGCATTTTTCTCGCCTTCTCTCCAAAAACTGCTTTTCATCATCACAGATGCACTGGCTGTATCTTAGCGTTGGTTTTTTGCTAGAATTAAAGAAAGTTGATATACAATTAGTATATTAGTAAACATTCGGAATAAAACCACGTCCATCGGTCACATAATCATTCAATACGATATTTTGCCAATTAAGTTAATAATGTTAGGCCTTATGTTTGACATGCATTCCCAAACAAAGGAGTTGTTATATACATAGCAGTTCGAATTGTAAAATCGGACAAATCAATGATAAATTGGCAACAACTTTAAAAGGATACCTCATTTCAATATTAGCTTTGATGGTATTGTCTAATATACAAACTATTTACTGCTATTGAACATTGTAAGACCCCAAATATAATCAACTATTCAAGATAAACCCCAATCATAACATGTAAATAAACACCCATGTCAAGATGGATATGCTATCTATAAAGGTTCTTAGGGAAGGTTCTAGACTTTTGAGTTGGGTACTATAATATAATAATACAAACGACTACTCACTCCCAACACAACTGGAGATCAATGTAAACTTCGGAGACTTCATTGAATATAAACTTCTCCCTCATCCACTGCCCCTCAGTCATCTTGTAGAGATCGTAGTAGATCGTACCTAGCTCCTGGTCGTATGTGTAGTTGGCCTCCATCAGGCTCACCTCTGGGAGAACAAGGAACCAATGATTTATGGGGAACATGACATGAAATATATGCAATTGTTATAATGGGTTTCAATGATAATTGAATAGATATGACATGACCGCATATTTTTTCCATTTTTTACACCTTTTTCTTTTTCTTCGCTGTATTTATGATATATAAGGAAAAATAAGTATACATATATTGAAATCTTTATTGGTTGAAATTAAATATGATTAAAACAATTCCCTTACATGAAGTTGATTCATATTAAACTAACCTATGTTTATGTTTACAATGTTAAAAGAAATAACACCAGTAAAATCCAATGCTTGATATTTTTAAGATTAAGAAGTCTGAACTGCGAATGAATAAAAAATTATCAATCCATACCATAATTTCTCATCGATTTACGATGAATAGACTTGATTAGAGTTAAACGATACTGAATTCAATAGAATAAAACATTCAACATTCACTTACGTAATGTATTTTTCTTCTCCCTAATATCGAGGAGGAATGTGAAGGACTCATTCCACACTGGGTTCCGGTCATTATCTATTGTTTTGGTTCTCTTCCTCCCATCTGGGGCGTTTCTGACTCGCAGAGATATGTACGGGTCGGGAGTGTCAACTAGATGAAAAAAGAAGGACGATTTGATAAAAATATCTAATTTTCTCTTGAATAGCACATAACGTGTACATGCAATTCAGTAATTCATTATGACAATGTAGACAACGTTTGTAATCTTTAACACCAAGTCATTTGAACCATTTTGGCATTATGAGTGTTGTTTGTATCTTTCAAACTTTAATGATCATGTCAAATTAGAAATTATGATATACATGACTGAAACAAGTTTTCAACAATTTGAATTTATTTGCATTATCCTTTCATAAGAATTAATGTATGCCTGTTTTCTAAGATAAAAGGTCGTAGTAGATAATTTTGTTAATGAAGTCTACATTTAATTCAGTATATTCATAAGCAAAAACCATCTGATTCATCAATTGATCATCACCATCCTTGGTCATATCATACATGATAACATAGAATGCCAAGTATGACATTTAATCGATTGAATGTAACCAGACAGTGGTATCATATGGCAGTTTTCTTGGAATATCTAATCACCCGATGTAGCAGCCAGTGACTAAGGGGAAGTTTCATCACAAGTAGAGAACTTATTTTTCTATAAATATATGTATTAGAGACACGCTGTCTACAACACTTCCTAACTTTGACATCCGATGTTCTTAGAAAGAGTTTTCAACTCGATGGTGACTCAGAGGGGCAGCCGTTATCCAATAGTTTCATTGTGTGATGGAAAGGAAGCTTATACGTTATAGGAAGTAAATTTCAACCAATCATGAGTGAAAGATATGTGGATAATAATGTAGATTATGAACTAATACTTTCAACGTCACACGGATTCTCAATGCAAATGCCCCAAATTTATTTCCTTAACAGATAAAACGGAAACTGTGCACCATTCATCAGTGATTTGTCACATGTAATTGGGTCATGTAAAGACATAAATATCTAAAAATGTTCTGTTTCAAGAGATAAATTGGTTTCCTTTCCATATTAATGAATTAAAAAATATCATTTTAGGTCCTGGAAATGATAATAGCGTTCTGAATAATGTAGAATTCAATCACTTGTCTGAACCAATTAACTCCATAATTTTATTGCGGTTAGCTTCGTAAAACAGTCTTTTTCCAGGGTTGATTGCTTGGTTGGTGTAATTTCAGACAAAATGGTGAAGTAAGACAAAGTTTGTTTCATTCAAAGGATTTTCTTAATATGTTTTTCTATAATATGTTCATTTCCATATACGAAAACAATAACATATGCTTAATTCATCAGTTTAATAAGCCATAGTTTAAAGGAGTGTATCTATGGAATAAAATACATGACCAGTAATATAAAAGAACCAAAAGCTCTATAAATGGCCCTATCAAAGAAAAACAGCCAAATCGAAACAAGCACTTGTTCATAGCATGTCTATTTCAGGTAAGCCACAATGAGTCAGTGCTGACCTATACATCTGTAAATGCTCGAGAAGCCATGTCTGTTTACATTACATCGACCATGCCAAATGTACTGATGGGTCGCACCGACACAGCTACTTTACATGATACTCGCAGTACGCTGTATATGAACCCAAATGTGGTATTTATATGATAGTAGTTCGCGTTACAATGATGTTTATGACATTTACAAATTATTGCGGTTATAAAAGGTGGCTTGAATGTAGGTCTTGTAATACTACATAATTATTTACTTAACACAGGTTTATATCTCCAATGACCATGTCGACTACATATACGTTAATGGCAAAATCGATAATAACTTTGTATAATGTGTAACATTTATTTTTCAAAATTTGAATTCATAGACAAATCAATTTGATTTCTTAAAATCCAAATGATAAATTTATATAATGTAGTTGGTATTACTGTTCATGGTATTTGAAACTCTAACATCGCTAGGAATGCTGGTCAGATTAGGTATTTATGTTCAGCACCACAAATCATGTTTTGCTCAGGAAACATCGAGTGTTTACAACCATTACACATGTTTTACGAACGTTTGTGGAATGTACTCTCCCCATATAGTGAAATGGACTCGTCTAGAAGAAGAGTATGACGATGCCAAATTCTTTCCATAGGTAACGACGTAACTGGCATGGTTCTGTTATTACTAACCATGTTCCAAGCGTGAGTCGCCGATCATAAAGATATGATAACTATAGCTTTTAATGCCTATATTCTGAACCAGTCTTGTAGGTAAATATGAGTTAAACCGTGTCCATCAAATTGCAATTTATGACCAAGAAATATGCAATGTCATGTGGTTAAGGTATGGCACATTCCTTCATGAGATTTATTACAATGTAAAGATATCATATATCCCGTCTATTGCTTACGTTTACACATGTTATGGAAGATAATGTGGTTTGACTTCCTGCTAATGGTATGCTTGGGACTAGTGTTGATGTCATAGTGTTATCAGACAATAAATAGTCGATGTTTCACCACTGTATGAAATGTGACGATTAAAGGCAGAACATTGAAAATTGGTAACATACTAAACGACGATTGTTTTAATTTTGTAAATATGAAAACAAAACTCACTTATATCTTCCCATCCTTTAGTAATGTTGTTGGCACGTATAACTTTCACTGTGAGGATCATACAGGGCAAATGGTTTACCTGGAAATAAATGAAACATTATTAAAATCTTTATTAAAATATTATAGTTTTCTACATAAAAATCCAATTAATATGTTCGCTAGTGATCAAGTTATGGTCAAGATATGCAGTAAATCGTAGGTACTATCCTTTTTTTTACATGTGGTCTCACATTTATATTGTGAACTTTCCTGAAATTAGAAAGACTATATCTTTCTTAAATCTCTCTCTTTCTATCTCTCTGTCTTTCTCTCTCTCTTTATCCCTCTGCTCTTTCTCCCTCCCTCCCTCTCTCTCTTTCTCTGTCTCTCAAAATCACCTTTACCTTATATATATGACTTTTAAATGATAAATCTAACATTCAACTTTATGTTATATAAGGACATAATCAATTCGGTATTACTCAACAAAAAAGCATATATCAATTTTCATAATATTCATTCCATAACACGAAATGTCAATTTTACATAGGAAGTTGAAATTAGTGTATGTATGCATATTATTTGTCAGGCATGTCAATTTCACCACTCCTGTTAATTGCTTTTTCTGATTTGACATTGTCGTTGGATGAACTGCATATATGAAAGAAAATTGATATTGACATTCGAACAATGAGCATCGATTTTTGCATCAATATCATCAAATGTCACGCAAAATCTGTTATAAAGAAAGTATGTAAACATTGCCATATCCAATCATGTAAACTTCCGACTAAGTACATGTACACTCGGTAACAGGGGAAATGCATATCCGTACAACGTAATGCGTGCATATAGGAATTGAATTCTCTCAGGATTGGGATGGGTTTGTTTGGAGATTTAATTGTATTTGGTAAGAATTAAGACAAGCTTATATACTTAACAAGTCCATTGGCTATGAAATGTATTTAGCTAATTATTGTGTATGGCTGCTTGCATAACTTCAACGTAAATCAGATAAACTGTTTACATTTTTGGCAAAAATAATTATTTTATTTAGGTTATCTATATTACTTTTCATGTATACTCAAAGAAAGTTAATGAATTTAAAACTAAACCATGTTCTACCTTAATTCACATATGCTTAAAAGTATACTTTACTTGTTAGAATATAGAAAGAGTTTATCTTTGTGCTCGTATGTGTGCATGTATTACGAAATATATTTTCCTCTTTAAAATTCCATAATTGTTAAAAATGACATAAAATAACGACAATGATCCAATTCACTCCAGAAAACCTCATTCAGTCAGTTTCAATACCGGGCGTATATTACAACTTTGATTTCTAAGATTAGGCCAGGATGATTGTAAAGCAAACACTGTCATATCAAGAGTCCACAATGCGGTTTGGTATAAATATAAAAAGGGAATGAAGCTAATAAAACGAAGCCTTTCGTTCTATGTCGTATAAAGAGATAAAGCCATACCTAATCAACTACTTGAAATTCCTGTTAAGAGGGGAGAGCTAAAGTCAATATCGGTGGACAACGTTGAGGCTGGGTCACCCTTATAAGGAAAAACTGTGGGTAGCAAATATTTAGAAGAGCAACGCCCATTTAGGGAATAAAGATATGAATGAAGTTAAAACGCACCTAACTGGGTTACAATGGTAACCATGTGTACTTTGCACTCACGTTACGCCTTGTATACGATAGTACATAGAGACTGGGGCAGGGGCACCTACTGGCTCCGTGCGTATTTATGTTAAATGTAAATAAACAATGATGGACGTACCTGGAACACTTGGTATGGATCAAAGCTGAAACAGACAAAATAAGTGGTAAAGTTTAGGTTTTCTAAAAGAAATTGTTGATATGAAAATTGTTTTTGTTATAATTTTATACGAAAAAACAGCGTGCAGTTTTAATAGGTAAACTGATGATCAAATAATACAACGTAGATAGCAACAATTTAATGGTAAGAACTTGCATTTAAGAAATAGCCTAACGTTGTAAGTGAGAGAATTTATAGGTTTTCGATATATCATAAACAATTGCAACCTCTCGGTTAAATCGTTCCGACCATGGCCCTTCTCGTATATCAGATACACGGTCTTAACAAATTAAGAGCAAATGTCTCTTAGCCATTTATGGATGTTTAAAGTTTAATATGATAATAAAATAAAATGACGTGACAGCACTCATGGGAACACGTGGTTGCGTCGCCAACATTTTAAAGGGTATAAACGTAGTTAAACGTTCATGTAAACAAACACGAATCAGACTTTGTACTGCATCAACAAGTCGGTACATAGTCTAAAATGTTCATGAATGCATCAGTGAAAAGTAAATTAATACACGAATAAGATAAAATATTGAATAATAATTTAAAAAATATAATTCAGTCATCAATCCAATCCTATTGCTCCTTCATGTCAAATGTTATTACATTTCAGAAACATCAATTGAACAAATAACGTTATTATAAGTAAACAAACAAAAATGCCTAGGCGAAGAAAGTACAAGAGAACAAATTTAAGTTTATCAACACGCACCTGTCCATCTTGCGAGCTTTGTGGGGTGAGGGTGACTCCGGGGGTAGGAAGGGGAACTCGACTGGGGTGGTGGGGGTGGTTGTGTCCCTGATGCTTCGTCTTCGGCTCGTCTGTCTGCTGAAATTGATGGGAACGACATTTGGTTTAGCAGGGTTGGAGTTACTTCTTTCATATATGACTCCCATGTCGTCTGATGGGACTGCACAGTTTTCGTCAAACTGTACACGCTTTGTTGTGGGACTAGCGGAGTCCTTACTGAGTCGTGGAAACTTAAAACTGTCTTTGCTGTACTTGAGACTCATGGTTTTATACGTGGGAGGTATCTCCCATTGAAGTGAGGACAGACTGTGACGTCACAAGCGGAACACACAGTGACCTTTCGTGACTCGATCAGCCAATCGCAGCTCTGAGTCTCTCGGCTTTACAGCTGTCTGTACCGATAGAGATGAAACGTGAATCAACAGTGCAGATCGATGAACTTGTATCGATTAACGATGTGGCTGGTGGCTATTCGATCACGTCTACAATTGAAGATTAAACAAAAGCCTGTATGTACTTGACAAGGGTCAAACCACAACCCTGCGAGGAGTTATCTAGCCCCAGCATTGCTTGTTTCCTGTGTACAGATGGTTACAGTGAAGTGGATGTTGGATGCTGGGGGAGAGCTTTATATATGTGAACCGTTATACGTCCATTGCACATCAGTCAAACTGTATACTAGGAGCATCGTTCCAAACCTTCCTCACTGAGCCCTTGTACAGCGTATGTAAATGTAACTAAGTTACCGCTTTATAAGGTCAGATTATAATGAAAATGTCCCTTCCTATAGCTCAGCGTAAATAAAGCAAATGTTTATGCAAATACTTTGAAATTAAACCTTTAAAATTTAAAGTGTATTTCAACTTCAAATATTTGCTAATGGAGCTATGAAAAGCGTATGTTCATGTATATAATTGCTTGATAAAACACAGTTGTCAATTCCTATGCCTAAAAATCATATATTCACTGCATTGCTCTAGAATCAAAAGTTTTTCATAAAACAAAAACTGCTATTTCTGTGCAAAGTGTTTTAAAGAAAGAGGAACAAGATTCACCTTTTAACCGTGTAGTATTGTCGTGATTGTCAATGGGAATATACTCTAACTACATACGTCACACAGACTAACTTTATCATACATGTTACCAACAAAAAGGACATTGTTGTTCATTGAAACATGATACTGCAACTAAACTGTATGACATTCAAACAGGCCTCAAAAAGGAAAATTAATATGTTAGCAAACTGTTTAATTTAGAACCCACTTGGAGAGAGCAATAGAAAGGATATGTCAATATGTTTATCCAAAGGAGAAATCTGTTATTGAAATCCAATACTGCAGCTAAATCATATGACCTTCTTAGAGGTCTTAAAAGAATAACATGATCGCACAAATATGTATTGTGTTTAGGTTACACCAGAACCTCCATCTTATATATATATATATTTCTTTATTTATGGTTGCTTCTCTTCAAATTAAAGTACATCCTAAGATAGCATATACTAAGAAACACCAACAAGGTTGGTTAGAAATGAGTGTACACGATACATGTAAATTCATGACTTTGAATGATAACGTTCACATATTAACAGATAGGTCTAAAATGAATAAGGAAAGTTTCAGTTGGGAAAACATAATTTGTCAATGACTTTCAACCTCATAAATCCACCCGGGTTTACTATCACGCGCCTCTACTAAAACAGATAATCAAAAATGTTCTCGACACAATTAAAACCAAGTTCACAAGTACTATACGACATAATTGTTATCTAGATGGTCAAGGATATTATTAAACTCTCATCTAACTTTCTAGAAGCGTGTTAAAATTCAAATGAAAGTTATGATTCAAATACGTCATTAATTCTTTCAGGATATCAATTCTTATCGCTTTGACAATATCTCAACAAACACCCTTCAAATATATATCGCGAAAAAAATCTTAATAATGACATCATGACTTCCAAGAAATGACATGACCACTTAAACCACAGATCACACTTATCACTGATCTCTATTCAGAAGATCATATACATGTGACTCAAGACGTGGTTCGATTCTCATCAGACTAGCCCGAGGTTATGTCCCGGCAGGATAGGCTACAACAACTGTAGTAAATAGCTCGCCACGTTCATTCATGTCTACCGCTGTATGACGTCTACAAGGTCATGTCGACACAGTTACACATGGGAAAGTTTTATAGCATTCACATATCCTTTATGTATTCATATTCACATATATATTCCTTTACATATTTATGAAACATGAGTGTAAGGTCGATGTGAAGAAATAGCAAATTCCTTATGGGTTTTATTATAGTTTTATAGTATTATAACAGACATTGAATTGAAGATGAGGTTATGGTTTACTATGAGACATTGCAGTAGTTGTAAGATTGGTTGCCGTAGATTTCATTGTAATAAGATAAACCTTCTTTAGTTGTAGTCAATTGTTATGTAATTATGGTAAGGAATACCATCTACCATGATACGAAGTGGCAGATATAGTTTTAGTTATTGAATTAGTAACAAAAGAAGTATTGTTTGTAGCAGTTACTTAACATTTATGCTACCTGTAGTAGTATTGATAGTAGTAGTAGTAGTAGTATTGATAGTATTAGTATTAGTAGAAGTAGTAGTAGTAGTAGTAGTAATAATAGTAGTAGTATTGAAAGTAGTAGAAGTAGTAGTAGTAGTAGTAGAAGTAGTAGTAGTAGTAGTAGTATTGATAGTAGTATTAGTAGTAAAAGTAGTAGTAGTAGTAGTAGTAGTAGTAGTAGTAGTAGTAGTAGTAGTAGTAGTAGTAGTAGTAAAAGTAGTAGTAGTAGTAGTAGCACTAGAAGTATAATTTTCATCATTTGTAGTAGAATAGTTGTAACAGTTGTTAATGTGATGTTAGAGGTAATAGTTGTAACAGTTGTTAATGTGATGTTAGAGGTAATAGTTGTAACAGTTGTTAATGTGATGTTAGAGGTAATAGTTGTAACAGTTGTTAATGTGATGTTAGAGGTAATAGTTGTAACAGTTGTTAATGTGATGTTAGAGGTAATAGTTGTAACAGTTGTTAATGTGATGTTAGAGGTAATAGTTGTAACAGTTGTTAATGTGATGTTAGAGGTAATAGTTGTAACAGTTGTTAATGTGATGTTAGAAAGACGTAGTGGTCAAAGTCTAGTAGTAGTGATAGTTGTGGCGACATTACGTTAAATAAGTTAGCCGGATGAACCATGTGGGTTCAGGTTGATAGCAAATGTAATAACTAATATTAGCTGCAAATCCAAAGGACAATTTGACCGCAATGTTAGTGACAATACTCGGAAAAAAGATTCAATCTTTAATTATTCACTTGAAGGGTAATCTAGCAAAAATATTTTTCTCGGAGTAACATTTTGTAAAATGACATGCTTGATAATTATATCAGAATATACATCGAAACGTTGCACTCTACGAATAAAAAAGTTGTTATCCATAGAAAAAAAGTCCTTATACAAGTATTATAAAATGATAACATTCCTTTTAGGGAATTGGTACCATAACAGATGTCTTATTGATTCCACTACAAAACGTACTTACTGACATGTACCATGTAAGGTCCGCTATCAACACAACACAACACAACGCAGAACTCCTAACGACCCCTTGTTTTGGGCAAATAGTGGAACAGCCTTACGTTCGTACTAAGGAAGATAGGTAAGGAAACGCTATATATACCATATAGACATACATGTACATGACAAGACTTGTCGAGTAGAACATATGTATATGACACCCAAATGCTTGCGTGCTTTAACAAATTATTCGTAAAGAAACCCTATAATGTACAATGTCTGGCTGTATAGTTGTATCAATATTGAAGGAAAGCTACAGCTTAGGTCTGTGTATATAATGGCCTGTTATTTATTGCATAAAACCTTAAGCTCAAATTAACATATCCCAGGGTGGACAATGAATATAATTCATACATGAACTTTCTATGAAGATGTTACTTGGCATAAAAATTATGATTGAGATTAGAATTAAAGTTGAAATTTTCTCATACTGTTCTTTCTTTGAAAGAAACTGTACAATTAGATTGCGATAGTGACGTTTGCCGATATATTGATATTTTTCAATATTGTAAGTATTTAATTATGATAAATATAGTTTATAGAGGTAAGTTTTAGCCATCGTTTTATCATAGTTCGATATTATATTGCGAATAAGGCCAAGATTCTGGTCAATATAACATATAATCAAAAAGTAATTTGAAATATACTTAGTACATACAACGACTTGGAACAAGACTGTACTAAACATGCGTATAAGGTTTTGAGAAATAGGAGTGCTTTTTGAAATGTTAAAATATCTTGCTTATTGCACAATATCTACATACTATGAACAGAAAATTCTGAATTCGTCTTGAAAACTATATATTAACATAAAGCATAAAACATACGAGGCTTTGCTTAACTGGTAAAGAGATTTAATTGTTTATGAAACCGTTATGTGCGATGCTAACAATAATATAACATATATACATGCTATTTTACTTAAACCATGAACTAAACGTATATGGAACCAAAGTTAGAAATAATCACATACCGTGTACAATTTTCTGAAAGCTTTGTAGATATGGCAGTTCTATCTCAAAGAAAATCCTATCTAATACTTAGTTACATGTAGTTAAAGGACATTCTGAATCCAATTGCACAACATTTTCATAAAGTGAACTCATTATATACCATGTCTGTCATGACAATTCTCAGTAAAGGTGAAAAGTCATTTTATACCTGAAAAGAGGACACGTTTTGTGGTATGACATTAACATCCGCATTGTTGTCAGATACCGCAGGTATGTCATCAGAACAATGAGAGGGTATTTCCGGTTATCGTGTACCCTTATTGAGGATTATTCTATTTGAAGAATTATCTATCCAAAAAGTGAAGGTTATCAGATATATCTGAATGGTTTGACAGTCCAATAAATCTTAACGGCTATCAAAATATTCTGAATTTAGAAGAAATCATAAAGTTATATAGCAATTTGAACTTTTGATTTATAAAATTGTACGATATTTTCATATACATTATTTGATGGATGATGTATCTATTCATAAAACATATTGGCATTTGTCCATCTTCTTTAGAATACTGTACTTATCATTGTACGCATGCTATTTTGTAACTTTCAAATTTTACAGTACTATTAATGGCTTGTGTAAATACTCTAATCAACTGTAAATTCACCATGTCATATTTGCCATACATGTGTTCTGGAGCGGTATTCAGATAAGCTATTGCTTGTTTACCAATCCAGTTCTTCAAAAGAAATAAATATGTTTAAACCATACATTATTTGAAAAAGACATTTTAATAAGAAAAAGTACAACTGATAATTAGCATTCTTTCAAAGGAACTTACAATTTTTATTCAAATTCAATGAAAGTTATACACTGCTAGAGGGATACAAAGAATTCAGAATAAGGAACTGAATGAAATTGAACTATGGCTCCAAAGGAATTTCTTTTGTACCTTCAAAAGTTCAAAAATACTCCACCCGACTCCAACGTTTCGTTAATTCATTCTCGGAATCATTTCAATGTAATGTACATATGATTGTAAGATCAAACTCCTTTCATTATATATTTGGAATGTTAAATCGACGATTAAAATATTCAAATAGCAAATTTATTTCAGTGCCATTGTAGAGAACAACTCATCCGATATCTGTTAACAACAGAGCGTCGCGTAGGGTGCTGATTTAAATTCTCGTTTTAAGTTCAACTCACAATTAGGCATAGAAACTCGGAACCTTTTATTACAAATTCCTGCATCATAAATTCGGAATAATTCAATTGAATAACTTGATGAATGATTGAATGGCTCATCTATTTCAGGTGTGGGTGTTAGTTAATTCAAAGAATGTTTTAACTTATTAAACCACCTAGGTATGGGATTATGTCTCATATTCTAAAAATATGTAATGTTAAGTGTTGCAATATGCACCTAATGACACTTTGCATTACATACAAATGAAACAGCGGCAATATTGTTATACGTCTTTACTTGCCTTAAATTTGCATGTATGATTATTTGTATGTGAACCGATTATTTACATTAATTAAAGCATTTTTCCTGACGATATACGTTCATCAACATGCACAGTACATGTTTAATTAAAGGGAACATGTAAACTAAATTACACACATAAACATGATATTAAGAGCTGTACGAATGGTTCCTTTTAGAACTCAAATTACATTGGAATTATTTGACAGGAAATGAAACATATACGTTAAAAACTACATTTTTGATCCATATAACAAAAAGAATTGACAATCTTTCAAACTTAAGTACGAACCGCACTATCAAAAATATTTAAATGGACGCTATTGATTTATTATTATATACCAATTATAAACGATGTCTCATTGATGACAAACTGAAAATGTAAGAAAAAAAAGAAGTGTATATTAAGTTCAAGAATGTTCGGAAGTTGTCATTCACGGACAAAACGATTGGTAGATTAAAACATGTGATGTACACGTTCTGACCAATGGGCAATAAGCACACCCACCCATCGCGTGGTTGGACTCATTCATAACAATTGGGTTTTCTCACGCGGCCCGTGCAATCCGTGCTTTGTCGATTTCAGCCACGACTGTCGCCATGGTGACGTCAACTGTAAACAGGATACCCGTCGCCTTCACATAGGAAGGAAATATACAATACACAGAGAAAATGTACCATTGTTCGACATTACGATAACACAGCTTGACTTATATTTATATTATATGATTGTGTAATATTGAGGTACGAATGGCCGAATTCTATAATGATTAAATGCATAATTATATACACTTTTCGTAAGTAAGAAGTATTGTGTAAAACGTTATAATAAGATTTTTGATTCAGAGAAACGCAAGTTATCAAGTTTTATAAAAAATAATCTTTTCGCTTTGCGCTGACTGGTTACTTTTTAGAAAATATTAATGTCAATAAATAACGTCGAAAAAAGTTTTCGAAACGTTATTGATTTCATCAATAGCATCAAAATATGTTGGTGGAATGTTATAAATTGAAGATTAGATTTTAGAAAAAACTACAGACGGCCTCGAATTCTGTCATTCAGTAGTATCATAGTTCATACCAGCGGTATATTCAATTACAAATGGTTTTGATCATGAAGTTACTTCATAAATTACATGATAAATTATTTCTCATCTAGTGGTCATAAAACTGATCTTTTCTTTGAATGTTTCAGTGTCGTAATATAAAGATTAGAATCAATAACGAGATATTGAACCATTGCTATAGGTTTCATATCAGGGTTTTTCACGTGTTTTACATGCTCATTTTATGGATTGTCAGGTTGTATGGGGCTGAATTCCAAATTCGGGGGGCTTTAAAAATTTTCCCCCTAGAATTTGCCACGGGCCTGAACAATGAGAATCGGACATGGAGAATGTACACAAGTTCCGGAACCGATATCCGTCAGCGATCACTTGTTCCATAGCAACACGTACAACAGTCTGAGAATGCAGTAAGACATTGCATACTTGAAACCTTAAAGCGAAGCTCGAAGCCCTGTGTTACGTGATTTTGTGAAAGACTGAATATATTTATTGAACTGTTACAGGGAAACTTTTAATCACATGTGGTACTTTTGACATTAAGTTTGTTACAATGTTGTAAAAGTAATGAAGTTTAAATAATGAGAATATTTAAAACAAAAATCATGTATTTGATTCATTTTATTTCAGTGTTTTTTTGGGAGAATATAAGGCGATGTCAAGAAAATGAAAATAAATGGCTCCAATGGAAAGACAATGTATTTAAACTAATAAAAGCAGTAGACAAATCAAATATATAATGTAAAGTCCAGCCGTGCGATTCCTTTTTCATATCCAAAATAAATTAAAAGTGTTCACAAAAAAATGGCAACAAATTGACTTTATGTAAATCTTTAAATTTTGTTTTCTTACTTGATTGGTTTGAACAAAGATATTTATGACGTTATCAAAATAATACATTTAGCATTAATGTACAATTATTAGTGAAAAGTTGAAAATATAAAATATTAAAAAAACGTGCTACTGCCCCTTTATCATATTTTGCATTAAAGGAAAGACATAAAGCGAATAATGAGTTCATACACATACCTTAATTCTAGCATTATATATTTTATGTAATTTGTGGTTTACGTACACTCAAACAACTCCAAATCTTAATCCAACAACATGCAATGAAATTATAAATAGAAAGTACCAATGACATGATTAACCTTTACAGTTTCTTCTTCCTAAATATATTTCTCCTTCAAAAAAAACAAACGAAAATTAGTTGTGGATTCTAGACCTATAGTTTAAATCAAATTTGGCTCGTGGTAAGAAAAATATCATGTTATAAAAAAAGTTCAAAAATGAAATGTGCCTGGAAAAAGGTAAAAAATTCCCCAATAAAATGTAAATACATGTAAATGTATCAAACATGTAAGATAGCCGTACATTCGAAGAATGCAATGAGCGCACTAGAAACGTGGAAGAGATATGGAAGTGAATGAATTTGTCAACGATCTTTAAAATGGGAAAAAACCCCAACATCATTAACAAATCCAAAACACGGCAGTTCATTGAACATATATAAATAACATTAATTACGACGTAGCACCGATGCTCCGTACTTAATTCTACCCATCTTCAACTTTCTGACCTCTCTGAATGGACATCTGTATTACTCATCGAGGGTTTGGCTGAAAGTGCCAGAAATAGAAGCCCAACATGTTTACCATATCTCCCTAGCACGAGCCATCATCAGGATACAAGAGATCAAATATCGGAATAAATGGCAATTGGAAGGAGTGAATGAGATGTCATTTTGGATCGGTAAGATCGATAATGTATACCATATTACACGATGAGATCACCAACGTTCAAAGGGATTGAAGGATACTTTTTTCTTTTAGAATTTTCTCGAATGGTAAAAGTTTAAATTCTTGTTTTTGAAACACTGTTGATGAATATGACGTTCATACTTGTATTGATTTCGATTCTGAAGTTTGGTTTTGTTCCGGTTTGTGCCCTTTTATCGTTGTTAATCACTTGGTAATTCAATAGATGCTTTTTATTTGGCTATCTTAATAACTTGGGTTCATTCCGGACAAAATTGATACCATCCAGAGTGCAGATTGTACATGAAACAGACAATATGAATCTCTTATTTCCACATTTAATTGCATGTCAGTGACTAGTTATCGGTGATGAAGGAGTGATCTTCATCTGTCCAGACACTACCGAGCTACCAGGAATAATTCCACTTTCTGTATATTTTAATGTAGAGAAAGTTCTTACTGGCAGCTGTTCAATGTAAGAGAGATTAATCCGATATGGTAAATGAGCTGTCTTATTTACCACCAGTCTATGACGTCAATTGTATTGTAAACGGCTATTTGCACCATTTTGTAAAGCATTCTTTAGCAATGGAATGTGAGGATTCAACTTTGCTTACTGTCTTGGACTTGTTTTGCAGAGATCAAATTTGATTCCTGAAAGTAACAAGTTAACCTGCAATTTGCTGTTCAATGTAAGCCAGCCAAAATCAGATTTGGAACAAACAGTTGTCTTTATAAGACTTTATTATTCTTTTAATTTCATCATCTTAAACATGTCAAATCGATGAAACCTATTATTATATATGCTTTGTGTAATAAATTTAAGAACCAGTAAGTAGATTTAATCATAGGGATATTCTACTGTCCGAATTTTAACAAGGTCACATTTAATTATTTGGTATCAAATGTGTGTTTTAAGGGAAATTTGTTAAATAAACGATCACGAAGTTGAATATTTCTAAGAAACTACTAATATCAATTTAGTCGCTAATAGAAATTCATTTCTGAAGATTTATACATAAAATAGTAAGTCGCTGAATCACAGTTGGAAAATGCGGAAGCCACGACTTAAACATTCCATAGTCTATACAAATAAAACCAATTGCATATCAAATTGCCTGAAATAAGACTCCTTAAGAATAGGATGTTTGGATATAAGGAAACGACATTAACTTGTTAGACGTGTAAATACCGTCACCATTTCTTCGCGCTCTATCTGCGTCTTTGAAGTTCATCCTTAAAGGACTAGACAAAATAACTGTCATACAAACATAGAAACTTAAGTTCCAGTGGGGAATGTCAATTATGTACCTCACAAGAATGACTTTTTATGCAAATAAGTCTAAATTTTTTTGATAAATTACATAAACATACAACCATATATTCCAAACAAACCTTTATTCCTTTAGTGACGAATAATTGATGGATAACAACTTCTTTATTCGGATTACACCACGTTTTCAAGCATGATTTTTCCATTAACAATACGAACATTTGGGGATGATATTAAGTTGAGTATTTACACTTTGACTCAAATATCATGGGTTGTGGAGTGACAAAATCAAATCAGGTTCCTGCTAGAACATATTGGCATCTGTATGGTAGGCATAATTTTCATGTTGGTTGCTTTTCCTGAACTAGCAAATGCAAAATTCCTAGAATGTCTCATGATAAATGATTTTCGAAGAAAAAGCTGTTAATATGTCAAGAAATTGTTGTTTGAGAAAGAATTGTTTTTGATCACATATTTCTTCAAATAAAAAATAACAATAGCACTGAATATTTTTGACATAAGCTACTCCTTATCTGTCTTTGTTTCTGAAAAATGACAAATTGAATGCTGTGTATTTCCTAAAGTTTATCTTCGTCTGATCGTTTATCATTTAAGATTAATGAAATCTATTTCAATCAAAATGAGCTAATGCCAGTTTAGAACTTATAAAGAAGTACAAAATTGATACCATGACCCGTAAAGCAACATATTTGCTTCGTCCCACTTGATAACGACTTAGATTACATAGTACATCGGAAATCCACACGTGGGTAGAACGGAAAGAATAAACGATTCATGATATCTATCTCCCTTTTAGCAGCAGTAGCGTGACTTCCTTCAATTAAAGGAGGAGTCCTATCTGACACGACCTTATGCTTCAACTGTTATGAAATATGATATAGAAAATGAAAAATCTTCGTCATGAGGAGAAACCGGGTTTTCCTTTGATTAAAAGATAGTATTGTTAGTTGCATTTAAGTGACATTTTTCAAGCATGTGTTATTTCTTTTATGATCTTTCGTTATAACTTCAAGTTCCGGGAACTATATAGTATACCTGTTGACCTACCTAATAGTGGCATTAGTGTATTCATTGGTTTCATAACTTGATATCATGTTTCAATACATATTACACTGCATACGGTTCACAAAGCTTAAAAGCTTTTAGAAACACTCTCAAACAACATAATCTTTAAATAATAATATTTTAAATGAAACTTCATGTTTACAAGATACAAGATACTAAATGTTATCATAAGAGGTCTTACCTTTCTTCAGAAATTGTTGTGATATTTAATGAGAATTTGAAGTTTTTGTAATAAGCATACCAACGAGGTAGGTTAAACCGAATATGAATGTCTTCATTTTCACGTTTCTTCACAACCGACAACCTTGTAAAGACCGAGTCCAAAGCCAAACTGTTTAGGGGGTCCAACCATTTAAACTTTTAATAAAATTGTATGTATAATGAGGCCTATTAGGCCTAATTCAACGCTATATATTAACAGATACTTTGTCAAATTGTTGTATCGGTTTTTTAGAATTCCAGAGAAATGCTATCTGAACACTTGACTGATATATCTATGTTCTCTGTTTAGCTCGCACCTGTTGTGATACTTACCTTTACTTATCACCTCAGGGGTGGTAAGCTGTATATTAGACTTGATTGATGCTTACTCATAGGTCACGTGACTCATTATCTAATTACTACCCTACCCTCATGCACTTTCAATTAGTGTGAACTTTCAGGTTAAACCCTTCTCTATCAATTGTCTGGTAAGACCAATATATCATTCTCAATACAAATATTAATCATGTATACTTGTACTAAGGGCCTAAAAACGAATTCTTTTGTTTAGAGACAAATTTAATTATCCCAAGACTAAAAACTTCTTTATCCTCTCTTATGCTTTGTTTTTTGGGTGACGTACTAATTCTTGTTGTTTATAGCATACATCAACGTCAATGTAATTATCAGAATTCATAAACTAGATGAGTTCAGTTATCACTTCTTAAGGAACATAAAGTTTGAAGTGAAAATATAGTCCCTGTATTCCCGCATATGTTTCATCTATAAAACCCATTAATTCATACAGACAGACCTATATCATTGGTATACATAGACCGGACACCAATAGTACAATGTAAGTGATGTTTCTTTAGTAAAGGTATATGGTATTCTATGTAATATACAGCATTCACATGATGACAAAAGACATCATGATGAAATAAAAGGTTTTGTCTATATTTATTTCTAACGAACATGGTAAAGTAACAGGGAAGTTGTACATTGTTTGTTGTTAAAATGGATTTCATGTTTTATCAGTTGGTTGCTCACAAAAATAAAGAGGTAGATATTCATATCTAAAAAATGAGCTTTGACTGCATTCAAACAATACATAATTGTCATTCTGTGTTAGGTTAAAATGGTGCCATTAAGAAAATCCTGCTCCATTATATCATTACACCTTAAAAGGGGCAGTAGTACGTTTTTTGATAATTAGTATTTTAAAGTTTTCACTGATTGTAAGTTAATGCAAAATGTATTATTTTGACAATGTCAAAAATCTCATTACACAAGCCAATCATTCATGGTCAGAGACAAAGTATGAAGATTCACATACAATCCATTGGCGGCCATTTTGTGTGAACACCTTTAATTCATTTTGTGTAAGAACAAGTAATCGCATGGCTAAACTTTAAGTTATATATTTGAATTATTACTGCTCCATTTAGTTTAAATACATTGGCTTTCAATTGGAACCATTAATTTTCATTTTCCTGACGTCACCTTATATTCCCCCTAAAAACGTGCTACTGTCCCTTTAAATGAACAATTCAGCGTAGATTGATTGAAGTTAATCGATGAATATATTTAAGGCTTTGAAAAGAGAAATAGAGGAACTCCTTACTGAATTTCAAATAAAACAAAATAGATAACAATGTATAGAATGTAACAACTGATACATGAGTAGAGTATACAACGATTCCAAGCATCATGTAGACGAGCATATGTATTCAATATAACAAATCTTCAAATAATGAAATCGAAAAGTTTGTACCTACCTAACTTCCACTGCACTCTGCAAGTTTCTAACTTAGTTTGAGAAGACTCATTTATAGTGAGATTGACTCATTGTAGTTAGGGTTGGGTAAGCAAAGTGGGAAGCTATACCCTCGCTCCCATCACGTGGTGGAACTGTTTACCGATTCTGATTAGGGATTTCTGGATTCCTCTCGACGGATAAAGTACTCTAGCATCATAATGACATATTGGTAATCGATTTGATGTTTGTAACAAAATGGCAAGTATGAGTAATGCAATATTTTCTTTATTCCTCAGTAGTGTTGTCAAACCATTGCAAATTCGATATTGTTTTAGGAAATAATATTCAGCTTTGTGATCGAATGATCTAAAATATTGAAAAAGATGAAATTGAACATGGTTTGGTCTATTATTTGATCAATTGAAAAGTAACAAAAATCTTTTATTGCAAGTAATGGCCTGAGTTACAACAAAAGTTACCAAATTGTTGATAAGAGGGCGCTTGTAATCCATTTAATACCAATCTTCAAATCATATAATTAAAAAATGTCTTTTGTTGTTTTATCGTTATAATCGTCCTTAAATACCGTCGCACCATTTAACATCCTAAAGTATAAGAAACTCCACACCAAATTAAGAAATGATAGTTATCACTCTTTCAGTGTTCACCAATCTTTAGAAATTAAGAGTATAAGTAATAGTATAAAAAGCATATTTTTCAATATGTTTGATACATTGTATCTATACCTTGTTCATTTAACACCGTAAAAACTTAACATTCATTACAAAGAACATAAGTGATTTTTCATTATATATCGAAATGAAAACCGTCCAAGTTTCTTCACTTTTTATGAACGACAAATCTGAATAATAAGTATGATTTCATTAGAGAAAATAAAACTAATACAAACATAGATATAATTAACTTCAAAAGACAGAAACTATATGTCAAAATTTATAAAAAAGTAGATACGACACAGAGAAGGCGGATACAACAACCTAGTTCTGATATCAAGTACAATACTCTTTGGGATGAACTTCAAGTAATATTAATGATAAAATAAGAACAATTAAAAGGATTTTCCTGTCATTGTCGCTAACTATTGAAAAAAACGTTTCAGAGGAGACAGATAGAAAAAGCGCTAAATTCATTTTCATTTCTCTTGAGGCTGACACAATATATTTCCTGCTTCCCTGTTTCTGGCACAATATATTATATTTCGTAAAACAATGAGAAACAAAAAGCTATATTTTCACTGTATATTTATTAAGAGAGGAAATGGATAGTGATTCCGGCTTTTATGTAAAGCGATTTTATGATTTGATGAAAAATGATATTCTTTCCTCTCGATATTTCCGCATGACAAAATCAATAAGTGAACGTATTTATTACATATAGAATTAATGTTAAATGCGATTTATTATCTTATCTATGACAAAAAAATATTAATATATTCACATAACTGAGGGGGCTCGGTAACTTTGTCTGCAACAGAGAACTGTTCTACAAGCAGTAAGGTGTATATATTATAGGTGCAAAGCTACACTGAATTTCAGCGCCGTACCAACCATGGTTGCTACTTCCAGCTAATGCTCGCAGTTTTCACCGCAATGCATAACAGCAATAGTGTTGCGGGCTTTCTCCCTGCAATACTACTAGCAGACGTGATATAAGTGAAATACTCTTGAAAGCGGCGATTAACCCCGTATCATCTCACCTAACCTGATTGCATCAATTTTGAAATTTAACTTTGATAAATGGTCATTTATTCATTGATTATGGTCAGTGAAGAATGTTTTATTCAAGGCAACGTTTGCTGAAACATAGTTTCTATTTTTTAAATGTCCGAAATCACAAAACTGGAAATGAATAACAACATATGTATTTTAATCCTCGAAACGCCTGAAGTCAAATTTCAAAAAATTCTTATTTAAAAAAGGTATCTTTGAATAATATAAATAACTTGAAATTATATAGAACTAAATATGTCTAAGACGTATCTAGTCCTATTTCCCGACATGCGTCTCTAAACAGTTTAGATTCTTATTCTGCAAGTCTAGATTTACTGAATACACAATGAAAAGTAAGAAAAACCATGATATAAATGAAGGTTCAGTAATAATTGTAATATTTCATAGACTAAATGTTAATCGGGCGTATCATTTCTCCTGTATTTATGTTTGAAAAAATAAGGTTTCTATATAGAAGAAAAAAGTTTATTTCTTTCAGAAAATCTTAATTTTCTCTAATCTATCTGATATGAATGCATTTGTTTGAAATCGAACGAGGTTCTATTGGTGGACTAAATACAATAAAAAGCACACCAAAGAAATATTTGTGTAGTAAAACTTCATTCACAAAGTGCATACCATATGGCATCACTCCCAAATTGCATCTTGATTGAATATTTATGGCCACGTATCGTAGGATGATGTGCGTCATATTATAGTGTCATCCATTACACCTTCACACATCCATATTCAAACTGTTATATATAGAACCAGATATTCAAATAGATTCAATGTGTACGAAAATAGTGATAACCTGACATTTGCTACTTGTTTTCTCCTTAAAGGGGCAGTAGCACGTTTTTTGATAATTTCATATTTTAAATATTTCACTGATAATTGTAAGTTAATGCTAAATGTATTAATTCGACAGTGTCAACAATCTCATTTCACAAGTCAATCATCCATAGTGAGAGGACAAAGTATGAAGATTCGCATAAAATCCATTGGCGGCCATTTTTTGCTAACACCTTTAATTCATTTTGTGTAAGAAAAAGGAATCCCATAGCTAAACTTTACGTCATATATTTGAATTATTACTGCTCCATTTAGTTTAAATACATTCTCTTTCAATTGGAACTATAAATTTTAATTTTCCTGACATCACCTTATATTCTCCCTGAAAACGTGCTACTGCCCCTTTAAGGACCAGTAGCATCATACTTTGTTGCTTGTGTTGATTACAAACGTAAGTAGGCGTAAATTGCCAAATGTTTACGGATACAAATTGAATTAATGTATTGTTTTACAATTTTTAATTGATAATTAAACACTCTTACATGTACGTATATATGATATATTTAACCAACGAGACAGGGCATATATTTCCAATTTGTTTGAGTCTGTATTGTCGTAGTCACGATTGTAAAAATTGTGAATAGCAGTGCATGGAGATGTTTGCAATGTTTGGTTCTCATGATATATTTTGTCATTAAAATTGAAACATGTCAAATTAAAACTTTTTTGGAAAATTGCATTGTGCTTTACTGATGAAATTTTATTATTGAGAAACAGATAACATATTCGAAATAGAACAAAGAAGGAAGTTGAAAATACTATCGAAATAATTTATATATATATAACATCCTAGACATATGCTCTACATTAAACAGTTGAATGGTGAGGAAGATATGCGTAATTCACTTCCTAGGAAGTATGAGGGAACATCCTAAATAGATATTAAATATGTTTTATTGGATAGAAGTTATATACCAATAGCAAGGAAAGGTATGTGACCTTGCTTCTACTTTGACGCTTATTGGAACCTAATTCCTCAAAATATGTCAGAAAAACTAAATTCTACAAAATATCAATCTCAGAAGTAGGCATAAAGTCAAACATCATTCTTGGAAATACGAAGTTATGTTTCAAGCTTAATGAGCTTTGCCCGGTTTCCATGCATATTTTTGTGATCTAGACAGTATAAGCATCTTCCTTGAACAGTCTAACTTAATTTTAACAGACATTATTCTAGAAAATATCAATTTTCATTTAAATATTCAATCTGAAATAGGCCTTGTGATTCAACATACCTCTTCTTGTGGAGAAACTTGTGAATAACATCCTCGCTGAAGTTAAAGAAACAGCTTGTAAAGTAACTTCTAGCTAATGCGGCGGTCATCGTATAATTTGGTCACTCACCGAAATCCCTGGGTTGTTTGTCTATAAGGGTGCGGCTGTAACCCTGTGCATGTTCAAAGTGTTGATTATATACCCTTGGGCTGTACTTACAATTGTTGATTTATGTTCGTCATACGTGTACCTGTATATATACCTTGTTCCCATAGACATAGGGTATTTGCTGGTAAATGGGTTAATCAGTCTGTGTTGTTTGCTTTTGTTTGTGTTGTTTTTTAGTTGTTTGTTAAAGAGTCTAAATAATAAAGTGTTTATCTCTTTTGAACAAAACTAAGTCCTTTACTAGTGTTATATTTTGTTTATATGGACACTGTAGTATCATAACAAACGTCCTCTCACCTCAACATAAAGCTTTGGTCCCTTTGTAGGTCCTTACTATATACACGAATCGATATATTTTCTCATTTTCAATTCATATATGTCAAGTTATGGGTTATATCTACCTGAAAGTAACATATGATATATTGTCCGTTGTGCATGCCTAATATTTTATGCATGCCTAATACTTTTATAATAATTAACCCTAAACACAATGATCAATTATATACCTGAATCCTATATTTTTGCGAAAAGGATTGTCATCTTCATCAAAAGCTCATTACAGGAATATCAGTGCGTTGCAGTCTACAAAGGTGTCATTCATTAACTATTTAAGGTATAATGAACCTTTGTTCATTAGCAAATGACTAATTGACAAATTTGCTAAATCATGCTTCACTTTATAGTCTGCATTTTCCTCCTATCAAGGACGGAAGTGTCTAAAACCGTCATACATACGTCAAGAGTCTAAAACGAATATAACCTGAGGTTAATTTAGACTTTTTAACAACATCCAGCGAGTGAAAAGAAATATATATGGCTTGACTCATTCCTCTAATTGGCTGGATATGAAAGACACCACTGTTGCTTTTAACATATGAAAGTCATAATTTATGTTTTGTTTGAGAAAAATATTTAACCTGGCTAGCGACATGTCATATCAATGTAGACGTTCATTTGTAAATAAACAATCCCAATAAATGCAGGTGTGCATCCCGTTAAATACTTCCTTTAAATATTGACTAAAATTTTCGACCAGAATTTAACTAAATATGGTTTAAAATAAACTTTATGATTCCTTTTACCGAGTCCAAAAAGAAACTATGATTAAATAATGTTCTCTCAAAATGATATTACATACTAAGAAAAGGCATTTGAATATAGAGTTATAGGTTTATCCTAATTAATACGTAATCTATGTACACTTTGTCAAATATAAATCATGCATCTAGCCTTGACCGAAAGAAATCGATTTTATTTTTATACAAACGCTGTTATTCTAAACTAATCATATCTTATTTATGATCAATATTGTCTTGTTTGGCAAAAAATTACTGAATCTTCCTAATTTTGGAGTAAATATCACTTAGATTAATAAGGTGAATACAGGACGGATTATAGATGATTTCACCCTATGGCATATACTCTTTGAATAAGTAATGGTTCTTTTCCATTAATTGTGAAACCCATACTAAAGCTTAGCAACCTTGGTTATCATTTGAGCTTAACATTATGAAGAAGGCTTATGGCTTATGAACTTCTTTGCTGTAGAAAGTGGCGACGTTAAACGTGAAAACGGTATAAGGATCTACACGAAAACGTCGCTACTTTCTACAATAAAGAGGTTGATACTCCATAATCTCTTTGCCTTCTTGATATTCAAAACTTCTAAAAAGCCCCCCAAACAACTGATATTACAAATCGACGAATGAGGACAGGATTAACATAGTTCCATTTTTGGTATGTGGAATTGTGGCATGGGCCCTTCACTCCTACGCTTATTTTATGAAAGATTGTATTTCAACTCATCCCAAATGGCAACAATGCATTCATAGAGAGAAACGGACCGCGACTAAACCCTGGCCAAGGAATAAGACATATCCATTGATAAATATTGTTACTCTAGACCCAAATACATTATCTGAACAATAATCTAGTTATGTTAAAGGAACGATTTGACACACTGGAATATTTTCACGAATGGGTATTTTGGTATTTTTTTCTGTGATCTATCAATAGATTGTTTCTTTAATGGTCATAAAACCCTTTTTGAAAATAATAAAAAACATTTGCATGCGTAGTTTCCGTTAAAATATTCATTCAAACGGTCCATATCTTTATAATGTATTCTATGAAAACGAGTGGCAGAGCAACACGTACATGTATAGATTTACTATACTTTCTTATGCTTTACCGTTTTCATTATAGCTGTAATTGGACATTAGTTACATGACCCAAGCACATTAATCGATTAAACAGAAGACACATTTTATAGACACCCACAATAACAATAAAACAGTATGTGCTTATTCGATATATCATTATATCAGAACATCCATGTATTGCACAATTTAATTGTAAGATATGTAATAGTAAACTATTTTGTGGTAGGAACATATTTCCATACGATTATCTTAGAAAGAAATTATTTATACGTGCAACATTTAATAAAAGAAACCTAAACAAAAAAGTTTCTTCCCGATATTGTGTTTGTACAATTCGAGACATTTACAATGTAGATCATCAGTGACCCTAATAACATTTTTTGTGTTTACGTGTTTAAACAGTGGCAGCGTTCTCATTGATATCATTGATTAAAAAAACCCCCAAAAAACCCCAAAAAAACCCCAACAATATAAGATAGGAGAGAGGACACACCTTTGTCTAATACCCCTTTTAATCATCTAATGCATATTGATGCTTAATCTCATTAGACAGAATGACAGTTAAATGATTACTAAATCGATTAACATCAAATCAATTGATACCTTAACATGTTCAATCAATTTACAAAAAAAGATAATGCTTGACAGGGTCATTTTTAACATCATCACATCACTCGCATACGTAAGACACAAATACTCTGCTGTTTGCATAAGTATCCACTTATCCACCAACACTCCTCTGCCCCTTTAATACAACAATCTTCTTCAGCTATTTCTATCTCTCTGCACCTGACGACCCCTAAAGATGGACCAATTTGGCTTTGTTGAGTGACTCTTCTGTCTAAGAATAGCCTCAGACGTCCAGGGCGTTTTACATACCAGGTGTTGGCCCCCGAAGGTAGCGTTCTTAGTCAATGAGGAATTATGGGGGTGGTATACATTCAAATGCAAAACATTTGATAAAGAGCCTAATAGTTAGTGAAATTTTATTTTGATGCTGGGCTGGTATTCATGAGAGGTTGTTGCCTTTCTAAACACAAAAATTTAAGTTTGTGTTGCCCCCCTTAGGTAGCGTTCGTAGTCAATAAGGAATTATGGGGGTGTTATACATTCAAATGCAAAATGATAAAGAACCTAATATTTTGTGATTTCATTTTGATGCTGGGCGGGAATTTATAAAAGGTTGTTGCCTTTCTAAACACAAAAATTAAATCAATCAATGCAATATTGGATTATTTTATATTCATGCTTAAATTAATGCAAATTTGGTAAAATTTATCTTCATCATATATGGATATCATTAACGTTTTGATGTTTTATTAAGTGCATCAGCAATTTAAATGAAGATTACTGAACTCACCTATCCCTATGATTAAAACAATGTCCTAAAACGAAGTTATTTTAATTCAGGATTAAATTGATATGCTATTCTATTTTCATACTACAATAAGTACACCCATACTTACAAAGTGTAATTAAAGTAGGTTTGTCGATGATTGCTGCACTTGACATACAATTGTTATATCCAGTCCCTTTCTTCATTAATAAGTACTATGATATGATTTTACTTACAGGTGAACACCCAAAAGTGGGCTTACAGTGACTTGCAACTCCCCTTAAGGGCCAACAAATCATTGAAGTTATAAATCGCTCATAAATATTAACAATACAAACATATGAAATAAAGTATGCTAACAATGCTTTTTCACCATATTAGTCCAGTTTCAATCATGTCAATAATGCTCCATTTGTCAGTTATGTGTGATTCACGTTTATTTGATTAAAAAAAATATGTTAACAACCTATTCAGTTTTCGCCAATCTTCCTGAACATGTGAATATATGCTGATTTCGCAACTATGTATGTAAAAAGGCATTAACCATTAGCATACACACATTCATAGGTAACATATTATAGATCAGTAAAATTAAAAAAACCATATATAATGAGCATACACATATAACAGTAAGTAAGATAATGTATGTAAGTAATGTAATTGACAGAGAATACAAAAATCCTAGACTGTTTAGCAAAATCACTATAGTAAAGTGAACTTGAGGACAGAAACAGAGAAATTAAAGCACTCACATTTACTTAATTGTCTAGACAACATAATTATACCAAGGTGAGGTGCAGGTACTATATGATAAGAAGTAATTGATATTGTGTAACGGTGTGAATAATACAAATACTTTACCGTTTATTTTCTGCATTATATATTTAGGGAATGTAGATTTAAAGCGATGTGTTCAAGAAGGGTTTGAATTATAACCAATAAGTGGAGTATTGATAATAACTCCAACAGTTTGCAAACTATAATGCTACTTACAGGTCTAGATAATACTCCAAATATATATTGACAGATCAAGATATGATATAATATCAAATCAGAAGTAATTGAACTATTAAACTACTGGGATTGAAGATAACTTTCTCAACGGGTTACAATAACACTTGGGGTCAACCAAAATGTGTAATATTACCTTATTATCATGTGATCAGCATGGGATTCCTAGATTTATCAGTCAAGCGTATCTCTATCAAGAGAGATATGGTATATGCCTCCAGTAAAATCATTCCAAATCTTTCCCCTTGTCTGTTTTCTTTGTAGATAAAACGAAATACCCCGGGATAAGGATATTGCTGGAATGTTTATGCGGTTAATGGTATATCGAAACATTTGTTCTCAAGTTTATTCATCCGGTTATTTTAACTTTACGCAATAACTCGATGGAATGAAGACATTATCTGGTACTTGATAAACACCGATAACATTGTTAATGAGGATCTACTGACTTTATCAATTTAGGTTTATTCATTTGCTTAACCTTTGAATTATTTGATTTTTCATCGGATATAATCTGATTTTAAACACGATCATATTTCCAAAATTTCTTTTTGAAAAAGTTCAAAAGTTTAATGACTCTTTGTATTATTAAGAGTATATCTATATGTAAGAATATTCAGCAAGCAATTTAAAGGTAGTTATTACATGATCATTTTACATATAAATAATCACTTTGACAAAACGAACGTAAACGATTACTTAATGTACAATCGATCTAACATGTCCTGTTGGATTTAAGGGGAAACCTAAAAAATTCCAGCATATTAACAGAAACATATTGTTACTTTGCGATTACTTACAACATCCTTGTTATTGCACCTTTTGTTCTGATATCTAATTATTCTTAAAAGTATTTCAACATAGTTATATCTAGATTATCAAACTCCCCTCTACAATAAAAACACTAGTCTTACACCTTACGCTTGAGCATATAATTCACCCCATGGAAGCAAGTCTAGATCTGGGCTGCTCTGAAAATCTCCATTTGTCTGAGGCTCCTTTTAAAATTTTAATCAAATAAATTTTTTATTAAACAAAAATTCAGAGACTAAATATAAGTCTATAAACCACATGATGTAGACTGTACGAGTGCTTTATACATAAAAGTACTTTACCGACACAGAACCTTTCTGTATTCACCATTGTTAGGGTCAACAGTGTTTATATGACCCTTGACCTGGTAGGTATTGCACTAGATGTTGTCGTGTTGACAGGCGATTGTGTTTGTAAAGAGCTTTGTGTTTGGTAGTTCACTAAATCCATGTTAGTATATGCTTATATGGAAGAGAACAAGTACACGAGGGTTATCCTTTCATGGGTGTTTGCACATTAATAAATCGTGCAAAGTGCTTGGTCATAAACCATTGATAACTATAGACACTCTCTTTCTCGAAGACACCGTTACTTAATCCCAACCTACGAAAATCATAATTATTTCAGTTTTGCTATATTTACATATTTATATACATATATATGTATACACATTCATGAGTCAATAAAAAAAGTATTCCCCCTAACTCAGATTATTTGGCTTGATAATTCTTAACAGTTTGTTAATTTAGTGACAATATTGTGCCGAAACTTCATTTTTTTAAACTTCGAAAATAAAATTTTGATTACACACACCAATTGACCTACTTATCCGGCTTGTATGTGCATTAGATGTTATTTTAAAGACACCCATGTAAGATTTAAAACGAAATGCTGTAGAGTTGTACATAGTTGTAACATGAATCATTCAGTGGTAACCTGTATCATAAACAAATGTGTTTTCCCTTTAAATACAAGTTAAGAACCAAACTGGCCACGATAAACTGGTTAGCAAACACTATGGAACTTTATAGTATATGAACACGGAAGAAATCTCTGTTTTTGTCCATCGTGAGTGAATAACATTACACCAATGTCAAGGCGTTTTGTAAATTTCAGGTTATAATGGAAACACAAATGATATTCAACGCGGAATAGTTCAAGCGTTACTTGACCTAGATACAAAGTACCTTAAACGAAAAAAGCAGGAAATAAGCACTATTTTACAAAATTTAATATCTCTAGTCTATCTGTGAAATTTCCATGGTAATATGTTACCACCTACACTTTTCAAAAATTCACATGGTCTTAACATTCGATAACATAATCGTGAATCATAGCAGTTCACAAAGAATGTGTATGAAAGTAGGTTAAAAGTGAAATATTGCAACTCCAAACTTACCTATAATGGCCAGATGGTGGTCAAGATTCACTGTTTGCCCATGCCGTGGTCAACAGGATCTTACTGACCCCCGGAAGGTGAAGCACGTTTATAGTGACTGCAGAACTTACAGGTCATAGTTTCGGCTTTCTGTTCCGGTTGACTGATTCCATGACCTCGAGCGTGGTCACTGAACCGTGGATCAGCTGATCCGATCTGACAAGAAACCGTAAAGTGGCCTCATCTTATTTCTTATTTACAAACCCTTTTGTTTGTTTATGGACAGTTGTTTGTTGTTACGATTTGTGTTTTGCTCATTAACAGGTTTAACATTACTGGCAAATAGACGTGAACAAGTACTTGTGTTTGTTGTTTCTGAAGATAATTTCCGCTTCAAGATACAGACATTCTTTGTATATCGATAGCTATGGGAGAGAGAGAGAGAGATTCTTTATTTCCTCCAGTTTTTAACCAAAGATAAAAAAACATACATTTATATTTGATACAAATACATGAATCAAGACACAATGATAAATATATATACATGTATTTACATTGAGTTTATATTATATCTGGAAATAATGGACAATGTTCAAGTAATATTTGCTTTGCACGCATAAAATTCATTATTTATTGTGATATTATAGTAGGTGGCGTTTCAAACTTGATACATATAATGAAAATTGTAAAATAATGGTTTCCCATGTGGTATGATCAATATATTTATTGAAATCAGTTTCACCTCCAAACAGGAAGGCTAGCATGTCAAGCTCATCCAGCATTTCGAAAGCAACATAAACATCTACTTCGAGAAGATCAATCATAAATACATAAAATGCATTTCTGTCAGGATTTAGGTGCTCACAATGTAGCATTATATGAAAATCATAGTCGTAAGTGTGTTTATTACATAAGCTGCATTCCTTAGATATTTTTTCACGTGAGGAGATTTTAATGCATAGTTGTAGGGCAGTTTTGTAGTTAGGATATAAGTACGCTAACTGCCAAAGAATATGGCGAGTTAACTTATTGTGAACACGTCCATAAAGCTTCATATTTGCATTAAAAGATGTTTGCATTTGCCATGAGTGTTCTTCATAGTTATGTACAGATGTATTTACAATTATATGATATGACATATATCACACCTGATTTTCATTCAACATATCTCGGACAGTAGCAAGTTTAAATTCATTATGAAATTTGTTATTAATAAATTTCTATCTCAATGATAATTAGTTTATGCCACATGTATTCTCTTCATATAATTAAATATTTAACTACTCAAACCAAAAATAAATCTACCGGCGGCCATATTTGTGTGAATACCTTTTATTCAGTTGAAGTAGGGAGTCGAGTCGAGTCGAGTTGGTAAACTGAAAAGGGTATGTTTGTTTTACAAATGCGTTCATCGTCATGCAATTTGTTACATATGAGTTCGTTTTCCTGAGATCGTTTTACTTACTCAAAAGACGAAAATAAATGACCCAATCTCGTTCTGATTCTCCCTTCGAAAATAACACTTCAGAGACTAAGTTTCGTTTTGATTTACGTGAGCAGTCCACATGTTCATTTGTATGTCATCTGAAGAAAATATTCTATAACATAATCATCTTGGGACAAAAATCACTCCGGACCATAATTCAAATTTTAGACAAAATCAAACTTTGAAGAAATAAAGTGCTCTTTACATTTTTTTGCTGTTGTTGATGAAGTTTTACTAGCACGTGTCATGTTAGTGTTCGTCTTGTTTGGATAGACTGTGAGATTGTAGTGGAAATGCAAAAGTTTGTTCACCTATGCCATAAACACTGTGTATAACCGTACACTGGAACTAGCGAGGTGTACGGCGGAGAATGTTGCTAGCGAGGAGCCGAAATCGAAAGTTAGGTAATATTTTACTTCATAACTTTCAAATAATCAACATCATGTGGTAATTTTAGCACACATACTTGTATGTATGTGCTTGTCATTCTGTATCCAAGGGACAGTAACAATGACGGTTGCGAGTAATGCTGTTGTTAGTAACATATTTGCTATCTCTGACTATGAACAGGATATGACATTAAATAGTTATGTCTCGGAAAGCTATTGACATGATAATAACATAGAAAAAGTTGATAAAACGGCGATGACTGCTTTTGAAGTGATCCCGTTTGCGATCACGCTCCTCGCTAGCAACATTTCTCCGCCGTACACCTCGCTAGTTCCGGTGTACGGTTATACACAGTGATACATGCAAATATAAAAAGAAAGATGTCTTGTTTCGTCATTTACAACAAATCAACTGCATCGACAAACGATTATTATTCATGAATAAAACGATTATGATTAAACGTATCGTCGTACTGTCAGGCAATGCACATTTTTAAACCTGCAAGATGAACTTGACAAAATGTGTCAGATTGTCACGATTGGTCAAAGTCCTAGTTAACTTTTACATATCGACTACTTTCATCATAATGTGAATTTTGTTTTAGGAACAACAGTTTTACCTGTCAGTTAAAAATACAACAATAACTTCATCTTTACAAAACATCCATACATTTTTTCCGAAGACAAACTATGTCCTTCAGAATGTGTTAGGCGAGATATTGGTAAACTTCTCGGTCAATAACAATCTCGTATAAAAATACAATCATAATATAAACAAGAATAAGGCCATCAATATAGTTCACTGTGAAATCCATATTTACAAAAATGACAAGTGACCTTTGCTTTTTATGGCATTCTGATACCAGGGTATTGTAGGAACCTTTCTGATACGAATAGGTTATTGAAGCAGGATGCTTCATCCAAGATTTTACCTCTCTGCATCTGTACATATGCACTCAATGAACTTTCACCGATATTTCAGTTTCATGGTATTTACAAATGCACGCATGTCTTTACAAGCCGTATTCCAAGCCGGTGCGATGTTTGCAAAGAGCTTATGTCTAAATCAGAGGTGTGGGACGCCCTCAAGCCAAGGGGATCATCCAAGAAATTGGGGAGAGATCACGTAACATATTTCCTTCCTGTTGCATCTTGAAGATCAACAACTATCCGCCAAAAATGTCGATGTTTTAAAAAGGAATGCCAGTCATAGAATGATTCTCGTTTTTTAACAGAATAACATGTTCATAACATGTTTTTCTTGTGAAAGCAATAGGCTAAATTTGGAACTGTGTAATTAGTATCTTAGTGATGCAAGAAATTGGTTTCTTTTATAATTGACATATCAAACATGTAATTACATATCACAGACAAATGTTACAATAGAGCTTTAGTTTGACTCGAGTAAGTTGTGATATGGCATAATCTTGATCATGTTTCAAATTGAAACTGCGTCCTAAATATGTATAATGCCATTGGTACGTTGCCATTGCAATTTCCATTTATCTTTGCTTGTGAGTATTAATGTGTAGTTATCAGAAAAATAAAATTTTAACTCATATTATGAAATTCTTTAAGAATGTCTCATTACATTGTATGTATGTTTATATGTGTTGCAATGGAGGATTCAAATCTTAAATGAGGATTTTATAGGCGCTTCAAAGTAGAAGCTTCCCTTTGACAAAGATTGTTGCTTAAATTGTATCAATATAGAGCAAGGTTTTGTCGAACGGAGTTTGAAACGTTGTGTTCAAAATTGAGTTAAAATTGTGTTTGTTGAATAAAAGCGATAGAGAGATCGTACAAAAAAACGAAAATATATAGGTTATTATTGAAAGAAAATGTGTTTGATTAAATGAAGCAGTTTAAAATGACCTTATGGTGTTCGGTAACGCTAGGCGATCATTTTCCCAACCACAAATATATATTGGGTGTTTACACTAAAATGGTCACTATCAGTTTGCGCTGAATACTTGATTATTTCTCCTACAACTCATCGGGGTGAGTTATGGGATTTAGTCCCTCCGCGGATATGTGGTATAGATTAACGATATTTGTAGCACACTTAAAAATTAGTAGAAAAAATAGTAGCAGTTCCAGTAGTAATGGTAGTAGTAGTAGTAGATGTAGTAATACATTTTTTTTCTGTTAGGTGTTAATAGTATATAAGTTAGTTTTAATAGTGTGTGTATGATGGTATTACGTGAAATACGGTCGTCATTTTAATAAACTATATTTTGTCCTTTTAAGATGATAACACTTGACAATTCATTTCGAAAATTCAGAAATAAAATTTGGGAAAAACGTGCTATCGAAACCCAACTACTACATGGCATTGTCAATATTTTTTATTGACACTTGCTCTTCTTGCCTTCATTCAAGCGTAAAAGACATGCTAAAAGTGTGATATTTAAGGAATTTTGAAGCCAGTCAGCCGTTCCTTTGAATGGTCTTATTTTTGTAAAGATGTAGTGGTTAGCATGCTGGCCTCTCACGCAGGAAACCCGAGACAATCATTTGTGACTTTTAATTTGGTCTAAATATTCAACCTTTTGATGTAAATAACTGCATTATAATGTAGTATATACTTTATACGAATTTATGTCACGTTAAGGTGTTCAGGAAGATGGCATTTTACTAGCGCTTCAATAATCATCAGGTCGGTCGTTATCTGTTGAATTGTGTAAGGAGCAGTCGTTGTGAGAGTAAAGGTGCAAAACAACGAGGTTAGTATCATTACAAAGAGAAGTAAAATATATGTAAACTTTGAGATTATAAAGTACGTTCATTCTACCATAAATGAGCAAAATACTCGTTTCTGATTGGTTACTGTTAAAAAAAATGGTTAAATAGTCCTCTGTTTATTTCGTCCTATCCGCAATAATTTACTTGTTTCCTAGCAACATTATTTGTCGAATATTGCTGTTTGGTCGTACGTTTTGTTTTACACAATAAGCCATTATGTTTTTCTCATGTACAATATGTATCTAATCTTATCAAACTATCCAAGTGCTAAACGACTGAATGCTGTCAAACCGACAAACTATTGACGACACTGGCAACAGTTCAAATATATCGTTGGCAAGGTCCATCATTCAGTATCATATCACGTTTGACCTAAACGGTCTCGAAAAAGTAAAAACGCACATAACGTAAATAATCAATATGTTTATAAGATATTTCATTTGAAAAATGTCCCAAATTAAATAGGTTACATATTACTGAATAAGCGTTTTTGTTTCCGCGTAGCTCAAAACATTACCTGATATTTATCAAAACTACATAGAGGATACTAAACGACCTTCCATTTAATACTATTTTTATATAACGAGTTAATGATTTTGTATAAACAAGCGAAAGTTTAGTATTCTGTTTATTACTTGCCCTAAAAATCACGCAAACTTGCCGAAAATGTGCTGAAACTAACAGTTCCGCGACTCGGCACCCATTGTGACGAAGCGCTTATATTGTGACGTCACAACAGCTCACCTCTGTGACGTCATACTTGCATTGTGATATAACACTAGTTTAATATTGCCTTATAAATATTACACTGCGGTATCTTACACGGCCATCTATTGTCTTGATCAACCTGTAAGGGATACGAAGCATCAGGCTTTGGTTGTTGCTAAGCTGAGACGCTGATTTAAAAGAATGCCCAGCTTAAAAAGAACACATCAATTATACATGCCTTTAAACAATATCTTGGTTTGGTAAATAGCGACAGGTACGTTTTTAAACCGTCCTTAAATCTGAGTACCGACTTGCTAGTTATGTGAGAATATGGAAACAGACCGAACTCTTTATTTACTTTCCCTAACCTTAACCGATCTGTTCTCTTTGGAGTGGCAACGTCAACGTGTAACCAGACACTTAGCAATTTTACAAAAGAAAAAAGGAAGAGCATTCAGCTACTCTTTTATCATATACAATCTGCTACAACGCGATTAGCAACATTACAATGTTGATGAAGGATTGAGATAACTGAATTAGAGATGTTAAATACCTACTTACACTTAAACGCAATGTATTCTACAAATATCTAATAAACTATTCACCACAAAAAAACAATAATGCTAAAAACGTCTTTGGTGAATCCGTTTTTGCCACTTGGTGATAGCCCTTTAAACCAAAGAACTGCTCTTATATTATATTATTATTACACCAGATATTACATTAGGGTATTATGACTTGCGCTCCTAGGCGAGAGAAGGAGTTGCATACAATACCAAAACACATGAACAGCGATATTCAACATTTATTGCAATCTGCGGTATTCAAAAGTTAATCAAGATGATCCTCATCGATTATCGATCTCCGATCATTGCATCTCCTCCCAACTCCTCCACCTGAAGCCCCTCCCTCTCTCCTCCTCATCCCAGTCAAACTCCTCCGTTTCCTCATCCTCCAACTCAAACCCTCGCTTCTTCCTACTCAGGATAAACGACTTGGCCACCTTCACACTCCTTCTGACTCTCTCTGAAAATGAAGTTGATTATAACGAGTGAGTAGAGATTAACGTGCGTCAATTAAAATCTCTGAAATTGAAGTTGATTATTTATTTGAAATAGCCTCCTAGAGGATAGATTCCATGTATATGTAATTTAAATGCCACAGCTTAATGATTGAATGATAGTCCTTCTTTTCCATTTTACGCATTGATATAGACTTGAGTTAGAAAAATGATTACCACCTCGATGCTAGAAAAAATAGATTAACTATCCCTAGTTGATTCCTGTGTTAATCAATGTGATGAACATATACATCTCATTTCTATTACTGATTAAGACAGTCGTAACGTATCCTGGATATTTCCTCTCTTCCCACAAAGCAATCAAGTGCTTTTCGTGAAAAAAACCCACACCTTTCAGTTGGTGCAAACCGTGACACCTCACTATTGACCGTGAAACGAAAAATAGTTTATAGTTATTAGTTTCCAATTACATTCGAACAACACATATATATGAACATCAAAGATTGAAGTAGATGATTAATAAGGAAAGTATTGAAAACTTAAATCTTGTGTTTTGACCATCTTGTTGATTTGAATTACATATATAGATTTGTATACAAGTTGATCCTTCCATAAAGGATTAAATGACCCCTGATGATCTACAGAACTAATGGCTTTGTAATTCGATATTGCAAGCACACATTTAATTAATAAGATATCGGAAATATCATTCTTACCTGGTAAAACTACAGTTTCATCTGTCTCTTGATTTGAGTCGCACGCATCAAAGAGAAGACCGACAATAACTACAAAAGTAATAAAGAAATGATAGGGGGACAAAAACTGAGGAGCACTTAATGCAAAAATAACATTTATATCCTACTGTTCCCAACATAGGTTTACTGGCAGTTCTAAGTTGAATTTATAATGCTGAATACATATCATTTAAGGCAACTAATATGACTGCGTAGATATGGCATGCTAATTGCTTAAACATCTTCTAATTACACAAATTAAATAAATGTATGATGTGATCATTAATGAATAAAACAAGCTTGGATATATTCATATAAAATATCATGTTTAAAAGATTAAAATCTACCCACCAAAAGTAGCCAGAACTGACACGTATTCCATGGCGTCCTAACACAAAGTCTCTTTCCAAATTTATGCAGGATTTACTGGCAGGATATGTCAATGGATGTTAATGAATGCTATCATGAGACCCCCTGGTGTTGATAGTTAAAGCATTAATCCATAATACATGAGTATAACATACGTTTGAAAGGTCAACCATATGTTTGAATCTACATATTTTCAGTACTAAAACTTTCGGCGCCACGTTTTAACATATATACACTTACATCGTATCCTTATTATTGTTACTTTGCCATTGTAGTCATAAATTGTGAATCTTAGTGAAGTCAGGATGCAATTTGCATGTAAGTACATGTAGTATTGATGAAACATTTTGATGCATTGGGCAATATAGTCATCGTTTTGTAGTATTTCATCACATCAACAAAATGTCTATCTATCTTCCATATTGAATTCCTGATTTGAATGCCATTATTGCACAAACCCACTTTCCTTGGGACATAACACACAAAAAAGTCTTATTCAAGCTTCTCAACAAACCTATATGGCTGTTATTTGTTCTATCAAATAAAACAAAGATTCTGTAAACATGCTACTTCTATGAACTCAAAACGTTAATGACATTGATGAAGCAATCATTTATCCAAAATAAAGAATTGGTATTAAGATAAAAACACAATTACAAAGAACTGCCATGCGCCCAAAAAAATCATATTTTATTATATACTTTTGAATTCAAAACATGGTTTATACACAGGATTAACTGCCGTGAGTTTATTTTTGTTAAACACTGGTGTTTTGAACATCATTATATGAAAGCTAACACCTGAACGACATTGCCTTCAATCATTTCATTGGAAGGAAAAATAATATCCTTGATAACTTTGATCTTACTGACGGATGATTGAGCATTCTCAAGTTACGAACATGCAATGTTAATTTGTGATTAGAATTCAATCAAATTTCATAACGGAGGGAACATGTTTTATCAAGATGAAAAATACTTTTTAAATCCAAAGGGAAAAGTTTGTGTTGAATGTTGTTTTGGATGGTATTTTCAAAGACATTTGTAGTCTATCCAAGTTCGTGGTATTTTCTAATTACGTGTAGATTTAATTCGTAACGATGTTCTTTGTTGCGGAAATGTCAATACGGATTTATGAAACTTTGATTAATTAAACGTCCGAAAATGTTTTGCTACAGAAATGTAGGGAAACACACTTCAGAAGAAACTTTTTTTTCATAAACAGAATATAATGCAAATATTTAATCCCTACATTAAATGTCTTGGCACGAGTATCATTTCAGCTACGACCCCATACTACACATTTCACTGCGATACTGATTCCACCATCGGGGGGTGGGGGGGGGGGGGGTGTTGTTTGGTTCAGGGGGTCTGATAATCAATAAAACTACCAATACAACCCCCCCCCATATTTTTAAGTCCGAACACCCCACACCCCTTTCAAAATTCCTGGATCCGCCGCTGTACACAATGTGCAATCTTAATCAATATATTTGTTGATATCTCTACAAACATTTAATCAATTCAATGTCGGATATTTTTCAACTAGTTGGATCTGACACGGAGCCATGTTGTCAAAGCCTTCCCACAGGGGACATTACACCACCTCTTTAACACTTTCCCCTCATCCATCACAATGTCATATCCCAGGGGAATTGCTTAATGTTGTCATTTATTATTGTTATAAAAACACCAAACCATATTCTGTTGAGTATGATCGCTCACCTTGACACACTCCTTCCGATTATTGAACTCCCATAAATCTCGCAGAAAATGAAAGTGATGTGTTACTTGAAGTTTTCACGCCTCATACAGCATTAAGAGAGGAATTTGTCATCTTCGCTTTATTGCACGTGTAGAAATAGATTGCTTTTATTGAAAACGCCTCAGTTTAGTTTGATGATGAGCAAAAAAGGTGAAGTTGTTTTTAATGTCAGGGAGAGTACTTCTTGAACTAAGTTGTAACGAGAAATAAGAAGTCTTGTCTTCAGCGAGGATGTTATTCACAAGTTTCTCCACCAGAAGAGGTATGTTGAATCACAAGGCCTATTTCAGATTGAATATTTAAATGAAAATTGATATTTTCTAGAATAATGTCTGTTAAAATTAAGTTAGACTGTTCAAGGAAGATGCTTATACTGTCTAGATCACAAAAATATGCATGGAAACCGGGCAAAGCTCATTAAGCTTGAAACATAACTTCGTATTTCCAAGAATGATGTTTGACTTTATGCCTACTTCTGAGATTGATATTTTGTAGAATTTAGTTTTTCTGACATATTTTGAGGAATTAGGTTCCAATTAGCGTCAAAGTAGAAGCAAGGTCACATACCTTTCCTTGCTATTGGTTACTTCTATCCAATAAAACATATTTAATATCTATTTAGGATGTTTCCCTCATACTTCCTAGGAAGTGAATTACGCATATCTTCCTCACCATTCAACTGTTTAATGTAGAGCATATGTCTAGGATGTTTTATATATATAAATTATTTCGATAGTATTTTCAACTTCCTTCTTTGTTCTATTTCGAATATGTTATCTGTTTCTCAATAATAAAATTTCATCAGTAAAGCACAATGCAATTTTCCAAAAAAGTTTTAATTTGACATGTTTCAATTTTAATGACAAAATATATCATGAGAACCAAACATTGCAAACATCTCCATGCACTGCTATTCACAATTTTTACAATCGTGACTACGACAATACAGACTTAAACAAATTGGAAATATATGCCCTGTCTCGTTGGTTGAATATATCATATATACGTACCTGTAAGAGTGTTTAATTATCAATTAAAAATTGTAAAACAATACATTTATTCAATTTGTATCCGTAAACGTTTGGCAATTTACGCCTACTTACGTTTGTAATCAACACAAGCAACAAAGTATGATGCTACTGGACCTTAAAGGGGCAGTAGCACGTTGTATCGGGGAATATAAGGTGATGTCAGGAAACTGAAAATTAATGGTTCCAATTGAAAGACAATAATGTATTTAAGCTAAATGGAGCAGTAATAATTCAAACGTACAGTTTAGCCATGCGATTCCTTTTTCTTACACAAAATGAATTAAAGGTGTTCACACATAATAGCCGCCAATGGATTTTATGTGAATCTTCATACTTTGTCCTCTGACTATGGATGATTTGTTTGTGTAATGAGAGTTTTGACACTGTAAAATTAATACATTTAGCATTGACTAACAATTATCAGTGAAAAATGTAAAATATGAAATTATCAAAAAACCCTGCTACTTCCCCTGCAGTAGCACGTTATTTGATAATTTTAAATCTTAAACTTTTCACTCATAATTGTACGTTAATGCAAAATGTATTATTTTGACAGTGTCATATAAAGATAAAAGAATATGTCATGTACTCGATACTTCCAAAACGTGCTTAAGTTCTCAGAAATGTAAGGAAAACTCATTATTGTATTTTGATACTTTGAAACAATAGACAGTCTGAGGTTTGAACCCGTGGGTTAAAATTTCATTCCCTTTCACAATTATCACTACTTTGATGTTTTAATCACGATTGTTTTCTCTAAACAAGTCGAATTGACGTCAATGTTACTAAATCAAGTGTTTAGCTGTCTGAAATATAAAAAAACTGTATAAGAATTAGCTGTTATCATTATTTATAATTGTTCTGATACGAAATTTAAAAAATAATTTTGATGCAGATGACTACTCGGTCTGAAATCAAACTCGACAATTATCCGAAGCATGGTAATTGGTGCTTCTGCAACCAACTTCACTGGTCTCACGCCTTATATAATGATATAGACCATTACCTCTGTAAATTCCAATTTGCGCCTATTTTAAGAATTAGCTCACATGTTAATAGTCGTTTTAGATAACCCGTTATTCGGACCCCCCAATTACTCTTCGGCCGAAATTGGTTTTGCTTTGACCTGATATTATTGAATTGTTGTTAACATGACGAAATCGAAAAGTTTAGTTATGTCAATGTATAAAGTCAAACCAGTAAATAATGCTGAAAACGATATAACTAAATTCCCATATCATTTCATTTGAAAGTTACAATGTTTGCCAATGTATGACATAAGTAAGAGAATGAATATGATGAGCTTAAGATTGACAAATTGAAACACGTTATGACCTAATGAGATTTCCTCACAGACCGCAGTCATTTATTTTGTGACATCAAATTGACCATCACCTAACACATAACCAAAGTCTGGATTTGGAAATATTCACCCCTCTGAGAATTATATTAAAGGATAATTATCGTTTTAGAGACTAAATGTTGTCTCTGACCTTTACTAACGTAGAGGTTTGACGAACCTAATGGTGATGCATATTCAAATTGCCGTTTCCTGTTGTAATTGTTTAACCCTCCAATGTCATCGTGTGTATTGTGTCGAGTGTCAGTGACACGACGGAGAACTATGGGTGTAATCACAACTCCAACTCCATGTGATAATCAGAATTTAGAATACAGGCTTTACCTCCCTGCAGGAACGAGAGAAACAACAGACTAGAAAGTAAGAATTCCTCAATTTCATCTTTGATAACGTGTTTTATCAATGTTAGGGTGATAATGATGTTCTAAGTAAAAATATAGATGACATGATTGGTAAAAGGGTGTAGAATATAAAATGTCGTTAATGATTAATGAAGTTCTTGTTTTTTTAAATATGAGGTTTTTAAGATTGTATCAACAGGTTATGAGATTATATATAATTTTCAGAATTACATAGAACGATACAGGACGTACGCTTAAAAGGATGATGGTAAGTACAAAGGATTCACACACAGCATTCTCGAATACCTAGATATACGTAAAAAATGTATTCAAATGACATAGTTCACTTAGCTTTGTTTTGGCATTTTGAAAACTAAAATATGCTAATAAAAGCCAATGGTTTTATATGGTTGCATATTCAACATTCTGCGTACTCTAGAGTTTACGTTTCGATAATACATGTATCTCCACTAACCTCTGGAACCAAGCGGGGCACAATGCAATTCATAAATTACCTCCCCTTAGATGCATTACCGTCTTTCAGTAGCCAATCAGATGGGCCTTTAGTCAGAGTCAGAAATAGGAAAGAAATCATATAGACAGATAAACGGTAAGTGAATGAGTTGGGTTTAACGTACTATCAGTATTTTCTCAAGCTATTAAACATGTGGATGATGCAATCCAAAAGAGAGAAGATCGGAGAGAAAGAAGATCGACAGGATGAGAGGAGTGAAAAAAACGGCATAGTGAGGGATAGAAAGCAGGTTTGAGAACGACAAACATTTGGTCTGATTTCTACCTGTTGACCATTAAAGCTTGAGTGACCATACCAGGAGCATGTGAGCTCCATCTGGCACAGCTCCCAGGGTCAGCGATGTACACAAACCACAACGCCCCGATAACGTATTGAGTCAATTGGGATGGCATATGATCAAGTCGGAAACATTCCAAATACATGAAGGTTCTAACTCTACCTACCAACGGTTATTTATGCAAACCATGTGCTGTAAGTTCCTTACACAGTTTCATATTTCGGATCTGTATACTCTTTTAAATTTGAATGGCAGCCTCCACGTGTTAAATAGCTGGAATATTGATGACAGTACGTTAAATCTAACTCACTCACTATTTCATAATTAAAATCAAAGGCCAAAAGATAAAATATTTACAATCAGAGGTATTCTCTTAACGGAAAATTGGGAATGCTTGGTAACAAATCGATTTACCTACACCCACTTTGATAAATAAAAACACCTCACTCCCTTAAAATAGATGCCTCGTCTTACCCTGAAAGCTTTTTGATGCTAAACCCATTCTCGATAATCCAGACTTTATGTTCCGATAGTATCTCAACTATGCTCTGGAACCAAATAGGGCTAAATGCGATTCATAAATTACCTCCCCTTAGTTGCATTGGTGTCTTTTAGTAGCCAATCAGATAGGCCTTTAGTCAGAATCAGAAATAGGAAAGACACCATATAGGCAGATAAATGTTGAGTGAGTGAATTGGGGTTTAACATACTATCAGCAATATTTTCAGCTATTTAAACATGTGGATGTTGCCATCTAAAAGAGAGAAGATCGAAGAGAAAGAAGTTTGAGAGAACAGACGAAAAAGGGCATAGTGAGAGATAGAAAGCAGGTTTTAGAACGACACAAATTTGGTCTGGCGTGTTGTGTCTGGTTTGTACGCGTTGACCCTATAAGTTTTGCTGACCCTACCAGGAGCATGTGAGCTCCATCTGGCATAGCTCCCCTGGTCGGTGAAGCACATCAGCCGCCATATCGCAATGAGGTTTTGAGTCAAGTGGGAAGGCACATAATCAAGAAACATTCCAAACATACATGAATAATCCACCTGTCAGCGGTTATTTATGAAAAACTTCTGTCTATCTCTTCGGATGAATTTTTTGTTTAACGATGAAGCGTTGGGGGGAGGGGGGCTGCTGGAGGCAGCATATATACCTCTTTGGACGATATGCCACTAAGAGGAGATACTTTATGAAACACATTGAGCCCTGCTTGGTTCCAGAAGTTAATTGACTTATTTTTAGAACGTAAACTCTGGATTATCGAGAATGCATATTAAAAAGAACCAAAACCCTTCCCAGCATGTATTGAATAAATGTATATCAAATGTGACCAACCTATTGTCTTTATAATCCGAAAAGTCCTAATATGGCATATAATATTTGAAAATTGCAACTCTGAATTCAATATTCCTATTCGCTACCCTCTGTGTACTGGTGTCCTTAGTAGCTACGTGATTGACTGAAGAACTTATATAGTATATATGTAAATGTAAATAGTGAATAAGAACGTAAGATTGGCACATAAAAATGAAAATCCGCTAAGACTATGAGAGATTCTTTATTTCATCAAGTTTGAATCGAAGATCACACAATTTAACACAATATTAACTTGCACAAAAACAAGGAAGTATACCAATCCATCAATTAAGAAATAATATAGATACATGACAACACAGAGTTGATACATAGACTGTATAATATTTATGACTTCAAAGAATATTATAATCGGTAAGTGAAATTTTGAAATTGTCATAATATTTATTAAAAATAAAAACGTTAAATATGTGTATTAATTATCTATCTTATCATTATCAACAGAGATTTGTTACGGTCGTTTCCCTCGTTATGCTGATGTCCCTGGTCGCCGATGCCTTCGTGATTGACTGCAGAACTTGCAAGAGGAAATGCGCCATTGCTGAATGTGTGGATGCAAATAGTTGTATTGGCCAATGGGGCAATGCTTGCAAAGCGCTACTTGCTGCAGATACCCCGACTTCCTGTGTGACCCAAGCAATGAATCAGAGACAAGTTTGTGAAGCACTATGTGACTGTAGATAACCTTCCAGAATCATTGAGTAAGCTTTGTAAACTGCTACTTCTTATGACCAATAAAGCAACGAAAAGTGATTGAAGCAACATCCCTGACTTATCATTGTTACGTAAATATATATAAGATATTATTTCTAAAATGTCTTAGAATTTTTGTGTCGAATGCTGGACGCAAATGCTGTAAATGAATCTTACTGATCGGTAAAGACATTTTCTCCAATCATTAGTTAGCAAATAACATGTTTTTAACTTATGGTACATGTGGACAAAAAGAAACTTATGTTTAAAAAATACTGCATTCTATTATCGACGTCGTCTTAGCAATATGCTTAGTAAAAGGGTTGTAGAGCTTAGCAATATGTCGAATAAATATGTTTTATATAAAACCGTCAGATTAAATCCATGTAAATATTCTCTTCACATTGAACATGATTAATTACTATTAAAGACGGCATCTATAGATATTTTGACGTTTAATGACAGCAAGTGGAACAAGTTTTTAGTTGTTGCAAAGACTTTCTCTTGTAGTCGAGATATGTGGTTGATTGAGCATCCCAGACTTCATTTGAAAGTAATCAAATGTGACTACATGTAATACATATTTTAGTTCAGCAAATGGTTAGGATATTTATAAAAAAATATTATCCTGAATGATATTTATTCCAAACTTGCGCCCTAAATCCTTCTTAATCCGATGTGTATAATGACGTTCAAAATTAATTTACATTGTTGAACAAAGGTTTGTTTAATTCTTTGCGGACTCTGTGCAAAAATCATGTATTGGCATATATCATATAATGTGTTCGCTTTAATTCACACAAACACTCAGCAGCATTACGTCAATATAAGTAAAGCAGAGATAATGAATATCTCTCCATATTACTTAACAACCACACACAGATGATCTTTCTTAAATGCTCTTTTTGAAAATATGTACTGAATAAAGTTTAAAAATAGAGCCATTTGCTCTATAGTTCATTTGGCTTGATATTTTACTTTTTGGTGTGATCAATGTGGTCCCCTCATTACAAGGAACCACAGTGTCAACAAGTGTGTATTTTAGAATGCGACAAACCTAATTCAGTAAGAACAAAATTAGAATTTTTTGTAAATGATCCGAAGGTTCAACAAAACTGTAAATTATAATCCTCACTAGTCAAGGGGTGTGTACACAAAATTGCAGCTTTCTACACTTTATGCTCCTGGTGAAGAAGACGAAAAAGGGTTTTAATGGCTTGACCCCTTTGGCCCTTATTAGCGGTCACCAAATCGATAAATGGTAATCCTCACTAGTCAAGGAGAGTGTACATATGATCTCAGCTTTCTAAGCCTTTTTGGTTCTGGAGAAGAGACACAAATAGGTTTTAGGGCTAGGCACCTGTGGCCCTTATTTCGGGTCACAGGGTCCCCAAAGTACAAATTATAATCCTCACTAGTCTCAATCTAGTTAAAACTAGCTATAATGTTTACGTCCCATATATTCTACGTAACACTTACCCACTAGGTCCGTGTCGAGCATGCGCGGAAATCAACCAATGAAAAAAGGAACAGGCTATATTTTAAGATGGTTAGCTCACAATGAAATAACCCCAAATCTATATTGTCATTAACATTAACGCTGGTCGGTTTGTGCTCAGATACCGATTTTTCAAATGTATATAGGGACTTATTATTATCGATCAATGAACACTGTTCATGTTTACACCGTTATCAATGTAATGGAAACTACTGATTATACTTCGGGAACACGTTCAGCAATGATGTATACAACAATTAATACACTTTCTCCATAAATTGTTTGTTATTCATAGGGCAAAATATCACTTGTTCATTGTGATGTCACGTTATAAACAATGCTTCATGGTTCATCTATGACGTCACAATCTATACCGACCGGCAGCGGCTAGTCCGCCCATGCTGAGAAGTAATTTTTTTAAATTTTGGGACTTCAGTTATAAACAGAACAGTATATTCGTGTCCATGACATACCATGTATATGACACTCGTGCCTAAATATCAAGATATCCCTCGCTATCGCTTAGGAAATACTAATATTTAGCTACTCCTGTCGTAAACATAGTATGTAATGGATACTCATATAATGTCCTCTATACATTAACAGTTTATAAGGAATCCAACCCTATTTTATTAGAGAAGACATTTGAATTAATAGTTGAGATAAGTTATGGTTCTTACGTATTTTTCACGATTTTCGTTTGATTATCTAAAGATATCTTGTAATATGTTTACAAGTACATGTATTTATTAACTTCTCAAAAGAGATATATATCTTACAGTCCGCCCCTTTTATTTCTCAGCTTAATATTTCGATTTGATGAATGCATATGTACATGTAAATGAAAGATCAACTTATAAATTTCACATTTATTAAGATAATTGGAGCGATTATTTAGCAAATGATGATGAAATGTATCATGAAATCCGTAGAAAACGTGATATGCGTCAGGATGACAATTTGTCTTCTTCATTCAAACATATTCCAATTTCTTGCTTAAATACAGCTATTAATGATAATTGCACATGATTTAAACCACGCATGTCTAGACGCTACTGTCCCCCTCCCATCTAATTGTATATGCTGTATATGCAGTAAAGTGCATTTGTCTGACACCCACAAACATTGCAAAATGCAAATGCAAAATACATTTACGTCAATTAGAGGGTTCACAAACAAACAATACATAACATTATTTTGTATTGTTCAATGTACATGTTTACCATTGGAAACAATATCTCTTACAAAAACAATAATTTCTTTGATTATGATTTGTTTCATATTTTCATTCAATTAAATATTCCTATAACCTTTTCATCAACAGATTTTCATTCAACACTATTTTCAAAGTACGAGATTTAAAGGTTTGAAATCTACAATGACTAATATGATATCAGTCAACCGTATTCTGCCGTATCGCTATATATAGCAAGCGAATCAAATGATGCCCTTTCAGCGATAGCAGCAAACTGGTTCCTGGGGTTCGTTCCGCATGATTCAAATTAACAAATTGGATTGCTATAAGATAATATAACTTATGTCTCGCTGCAGGCACCCGCTTAGCTCCAAACCGCGTCCTATAATATTTCAACGAGAGGCATTGCTAGACAACAGTGTATTGAGTTCAAAATAGTTTGACTGAAAACAGACAGGCTATAAAGAGCGCTGAGTAAGCACCCGTTAAGGATATCAGGGGATAGGTTGTAGCATAACGCGGAGACATATACATGTAATCTTATCGTAATATCGTAAGCCACCGCACGGCAATAACTTCCACCAACAAATACTTGAGTAAAAAAATAAGTTTTGTCCACTAAGATGTGTTCTGACGCCAATAATGGTTACTGTGACCACAATAACCATATAGAACCAAAATACTTACTGACATTTACTTTGTTGTTCACATTGGTGGTAATTTTAGCAACCAAATTGTGCATGGATAAAAGATACATTCATAATTCAGTAATTGTTCTGGATTGGAAACGAGTTGATTGATTTTCTATGTGCGCACTTACAAAATAGAGTGGACTTAAACATTTACAAAGGCATACATAATTAAAGCATTACATAATCTTTGACAGGTGTGATTAATAACGAATCAACATTCATTCTTCTTAGAAGATTTGTTTTTCAGTGGATATTTTCAATCTGCCATATTACATATTGATAATATAATTACTTTCAGAAGTTTTACAAACCTTATCAAAGAGATTTTTTATAAAAGTATGAAATATCACAAAATGTCTGTCCCTACTTTTACCTTAGGAACATTTTTTTCTGCAAAAATGTGTTCCAAGTCATCCATTCTGCGCAAATCTCAAAGCATAATTTGCAAAGTTACAATTTTCGTATATGCTGAGAAAAAAAATACACATTAATAGCAGCGTATCATTGATAATTAATTGTCATATACGCCACTCTGTGATGTTACCAAAAGAAAATATCATTATAATGATGGAGTGTGTTATTAACATGTTAAGGTGGGAAAAAAATATCATTTTTAGGCATTCAAGGCACTTCCGCCATAGCGAAAAGAAAGCAAATTATTATTTTGATTATTTTTCACCAATCTGATTTATGTCAAACACTATTAGCAAATGTATGAACCAGCGTTATAACTTTCATCATGCTGATAAAACCCCTTTATTTTTAAGTCTTAAAAATAGCCGAACAACTGCAGGCATTACAAAGAAAAATGCACTTTTGAATTGACAAATGAAGCGCAATAAAATCACAATATATACTTGTCTACCATATGTGTAGTTTGTGAAAATTACAAAAACACGAACTTGGCACCTAGAATCACAATGAATGAATTGTTTTCTGCCACTCAGGGTCACGCTAACTTTCCAAACCATCCATTCCGTCTTGATTCGAAGGTTGTTGTTCTCTAGGATAACTTCAGTTTCCGAATCTGGAGAGACAGACAGGGAAATTACCGTTGTCCAGTAAAGTGTCATCTTGCTAATTATGTACTTTTGTCATGTTTGATTTATTTTCAGTCTAAATCGTACATAATAAGGGGTCTTGGAAGCCCTAAGGGAACAACTTGCTCATGTATTACATAGAATTCTGACTGTTCAGATCAATTGTAGAAAATATATTTACTTTAAATCAGATACAGTTACACAGTTATATATACAAGTGTTAAAGCGATCATATGCAATACTTCAATGAAAATTATGTATTTCTCTAATTTCCCTTGACATTCTTTCATATCAAAAAATAAATAAATATATCTTCACGTAAATAATCATTCCAATGCTTCAAGCCTAATCTTTAATTTCAACTTTCATTTTGTTAATTTGTCTGAATTTTGACATTCCTGAAATGTTCAAGTTCCAAACCATATCATTTTGTACCTGTTTGTCTAGACGTACTATTAACCCTGTGGGAAGATTCGCCCTTAATCAACCGTTAATAATATCTTCCACAAAATATTTTGCTTGAAAGTATATCTAATTTAAATGTCAATCTTGACTTTCTTCTTTTCTAAATGACCTTTGATAGTTGATCATAATAACATATAGCACGTACATAGTCTCTGAACATTTGCTAAACGCACCACAGAATATTTGCCTGTTACACTCAGGGGCAAAAGAAACGATACGATATAAAATGCATGATAAGCTATGCTACGAGTGAAAGTTACGACTGAAACAGGGCTATTTAATGTCTTCAATAGCTAACTGAACTTAGTTTTTAATTTCTTAGCTATATTTGTTAACGCCTTTGAAAAACACACCTTTAAATAAATGCTGTTTAAAAATCTCTGACGAGATAGGATAGTGAAAATGGCCCTTTTGCTTGTTTTTAAACCAACTTTCAGACAAAATGCATGAACAAATTAATTTATATCAAGCTTTTTTATATGGATAACATCTTTGACTTATCAAATTATTAAAAAACATAATTTCGATATTCAAATTTAAAGATTATGACCGAAGATAACATTGAAAAAGCTCTTTTGGGACCCCACATGTATTTGAACAGTCATACAATTATAAATGTCTTACTTTAATGTTTGAAATTGTGAGTACTTCTTCACAACTGATGTGCCTATCACCAGAATTAGCATGCACATTTAATTTACAACAGGATTTTATTTTGTACTTTTTGAAAAAAATTTCAAATAACCATTTGAACCAATTGTTTACCTCTCACGTTGCCCTTTTTCCTAACTTTTTCCGAATGCATTTGCGTTTCTACTCTTTCTTAATAAGACGCCAGTAGACCAAAATGTAGCATTACTCGACGAATAAAATGTAAAAGGTGTCCTTTTCGTTTGAAGTTTCTTGTATGTGATGATATCCAGCAGTGCATCATGTTAGTACAATTGAGCTGTTACTCAATATTATAAGGTCTTGTATATCTATAAACTCCTTCACCGATGTAGCTCAAATCATTGAAAGTTCTACCCGTTTCGAAAAAACTGAAATTCTAAAGCTTTTCTATTTGATACTTTGGCAGAGGCGTCACTGATTTTACATTCAAGTTTGAACACATCCAATTTTGTTTTCCATTACTAGAGAAGTGATCACATAAAAAGAGGGTATTTGTTACTTTTAACGGCTTGATCAATGAATTGGGTAAAACATTTATAACTCCACACTATAATAATGAAATAATAATATTACACACACTTTATTTAGCGCCCTATCTGCTTATTAGGACATTCTAAGGCGCTTTACAACATAAAGAATAAAATAAGTTATGAAAGGTAAAAATGACAACGTAAGAATATAATGATTATATAATGCTCTTGCAAACATTGAGATTCACAGTCAAACCCTCAACACATATGCCAAATCATAATCAAGAGACAAACCACACTTATTAGAGATATCTGGCTTTGTCTTATTGTCAGGTTGATATTTACTAGTCTGCTAGTACTTAGACGCCGACATTCAACCTAGATGGTAATGTTAAATGCAGGAATGACATTATCGTATTATGTGTTGCATCTCTTTTTACACAAACAACTGATGATCTTATTACTTGTGAAAATAAATTAAACATTTTCAATAAATATACCGATGTTAATTGTTTTTTCACAAACTAAATTGTGTAGAAATGAGATTTTAGTAAATATTATTGTATTGTATTATTACATAAAAATATTCTCGACATATGGTTTAACATTTTAACATATTATATTCAATCTGATTTCTATTTGTTATCAATAACTTCCTTAAATAACGTCTTAATAACAACTTAAAAAGATCAATACAATTCCACCAAACTTTACTTCAAAACAGAATAATTAAAAAAACATATAAAAATCTTATTTCTTAGATAAAAAGAAAACCACTCTAAATCAAAATAATGAATTGTTGTAAATGTTTATCTGAAATACCATAATTTCGAAAATTGTTTCTTATTTGTTCATATTGCAAATTATGAAAAACAAGCTGAACAAGTAGAGAAGAACAAGGACAGAGAACAACAATGTAATGAAATCACACCCACTTACATGTTCAATTTGACTCATAGTCTCATCATTGGGGAGCACAGCTCAAGGACAGAAAATGACAACAATGTAATGATATCACATTCCCTTGCACGTGCAACACTTATGTCTTTTAACACATAAATTCATTGATTTGTCGTACTATCAATATTATTTTTATATATTTGTATGTAGGAGCAACGTGTATCATCTACCTATAGGCACCATGTGTATTTTAAAATAATGATAGAAACTAATTATGATACAGATTAGAAATTAGGATAAATTAAAATCGGCAGACATAAATCATGCATTGTTATACCAATCATTTTATCACGTATCTACATGTAATGTTAATGGTGAACAGATCATAATAGTTTTATTCATGTCATAGTGTACACATTCATCAACACAAAATATACATAATTACAGCTGAAAAAAACCACAATAAAGCAGAGGTTAGATTAAAAGGTCAACGTCTTTCATTACATCTTCATATGGACTTGTGAAACATTTGTCACAATTAAGGTTGACTTAAAATTGTATCACGCCGCTAATGGCTGAAATATTGCTAAAGCGGTGTAAAACAATAACTCACTCACTCACTCTATTTGCATATAAGTGGAATATTGTTAGAACCATACCGCATCTCTCGATTACATTTCACCAGTTTATTTTGTTTTTCATCCTTTGTCATCTGGGGCTTATTTACTTGTCCTTTATTTATATTTTTAAGTTATTTAAACAATACGCTTTTAAGTTCAACGTTTTAAAACAAGTATGTCTCTCATAAACAAGACCACGTTCTCACATCAATCAGCTTGATTTGTGATGTAATGGGATAGTAACTGTGATGTGCCCTTGTACAACGTTTGTTTACTTCTGATGATTCTAAATGTAATGAACTATGACAGCAAATATTATAGTGAATATCATTCAGATTTTCTTTATATATATTTCCTAAATGATATTGAAAGTATCGAAGAGCGTAGTGAATGCAAGTTTACAATTTGATTTCTTTGAAGGCTAATGGCACATCATTTATTTCCTTCATATACTTTTTGATATTCGTCAAAGACATCAAATTCGATTTAATGCTACCAATAACATTATCATTATCCATTAAGATTTATTTTCTCGTGTATCTGGTTTATGTCCAGAGTTTTCTTCATTTCAAATGTTTTGATTATCATGCTTAACTGACGAAAGGCAAAGAAGTATATGATTTTAAAAATATGTTGATTGATGAAACAATCTTGCTTAAAGGTTATTGGATATTTGTGGGTGGCTGGTATTGTAAATCGTAAAGGTATTACCGTTAATAAATCACGGGAAATGATATCTCCTCATTTTGAAAGTACTATTTTGAATGGCTGCTTTTCTATATATTATCAAATTCTCACGCGATATGATTTTATGTTCTACGTGTTCGAATTCAGTAGTAATTTCAAAATTTAGATAGTACTATTTTCTTCATCGGAAAGCGTTTTATGAAAATGATGATGCCTTTTTTAGAAAATATCTGAGAGTATCAAAATTATATGTAGTAAACTGTTTTAATGTCAGGGTCTTTTGAGACCTCTATAAATATGTCATACCATGATTCCAATTTTGATTGACTTCTTTTATTTGTATCAATAAAAACTAAACCATCTTTACCTTAATGGTTTGGAATCTTTATATTTAAGAAAGTATTTTAGGATATGAGATAAGCAGAACTTCACTGGGATGTATTGTAAACATTGCTGCATGCACATGCGACTGCAAGCTACAATAAGAACGTCTGCCTCATTGGTTGATAACAAAACAGCTCTTTGTTAGCATGACGTCACATATTGTGTTGCTTTCACGGTCTTTGACATGATAAAAAAAGGTCAAACACAAATGGTTTCACAGGTGTCGGTTTATTATATATCATGTGAAAGTGTAAGTATTAATGTCTCGACAAACTCAAATGGTTTTACAGGTGTCAGTTTATTATATATCATGTGAAAGTGAAAGTATTAATGTGTGGACACAATGAATTTGTAAGCCTGCAATGCGTGTGTTGCAATCACTGTCTGAATAAGGCAATGACAATATTTGATAATCGATTGTGACTTGAAACTATACCATACTTACATATATGCAAGGCATGCAAGAGGTCCAATGGGTAGTACAATCATCATTCAAAACACCTTTGTCTAAAAGCCGATCTATTATCTGTTTAAATTCGAGTAAAGAATTATTGATAGCTTTAACAGTTATGACAAATATCCATCCAAGATGCTCGACAAACTTTGGATCATCCACAAAAGTCAATCTGTTAGGCTAGACGTGAACTTCAACTTTTTAGAAATGTCAGCATTCAGACCAATAACAATAACTGGTAAATCAAGCATGATAAACTATCTTTGAAGTAATTTTCATGAACATAAAAACGTTTAATTCGACTTTTAAACAATATGAAGTATTGTAATGAAAGAAACTGACAATCACTAAATAAATATGGTTTCAAATGAAATAATGTGCACTATTTAGACAATAACTTACTAGTGACAGGGAATGACAGATTATCTATCCCGAGTTTCGTAATTCGCGAGCCTTGTGACAAGGAAAAGATCTATCATTCCCTGTCAAGAGTTGGTTATTGTTTATGTTACCTATATACTTTTATAAGGTAAAAACTAAGATTCTTAAAATAAAGTTTGTTCTATAAAGAATCTAGTCAACCTCAATTACATATGCGTTTGCAGTAGCTTTATTTCCGATATGCCCATGCACAGCTAATATATATTTTGCAAAGTATTTGATTTGAAGTGACTGGCGATATGCTACAGTTTCAACATACAGATTGGTAAAAACTGAAATTCCTATGACGTCTTAGCGGCTCGTGTCTATGACGTCATCACAATCAAACAAAACCAGTCCCACTCTACGCGACAAAAAACTTTACACAATGACAAAATTATTTGTTGATCAATATTGTCTATGCTTTCGGACAATTTGACTGACTCATCAATCATCATTGGCATAGGCACATGTAAAAATTGGCAGTTAGCAACAAAATGGAATAAATTGAATTTTTTTTAATTTAGAATCAGGGAAAACAACTTGTCAGTCGCATACAAGTTTGAAAGATGAATGAAATATTTCTAGCACAACGTTAAATTTGATTGGTTCACAACAACCAATCAAAAGATAGGAAAAGGTGAAACTCCCTAGGGACAGGAAAAATACTACCCTGTGTCCCTCCTCCCATATGGTTAATATATGCATGTAATGAATTTTAAACACTGACATTTTGATCTGTTTAATAGTAAGGTATCTGTGTTGCTTTCATATCTCACTCAAGTGAAAAAAACTGAAAAATGGATTTCATCGTTTACTTTATCTTTTTAATGTTTATGTTGTCTTTAAATTTAAGTACATTTATGTAGGTACAAAATTATCAACAATAAGTAGTAATGAATATGTAAACATACACTTTCCTTTAGACGTCCTGTATCTATATTTCTAGAAACTATTAAGTACAAAAATGGCTGTAGATAAGTCAAACCAGTTTAAGTATACTTTAATAAATAATAACTGTAATTCAGATGAAATTTGCAAGAAAGGTTAAATTAATATATATAAACCTCCATATTTCTATGTTACATTTCCATCACGTCACATCATCAGTGTGGCCAAAACAATCAATTCTAAACTACCGTGGTTAACCAATCAACGTCATCTTTGTCATATGCTGATATTTATGTCTTTTCTCAAAATGCCAACTATATTAATTCGTTTTAGTTAACTGTTTATGAGCAGACACAATAACCCCTCTACTGTATGGTCTTGTTATCTATAATGTCAATAGACAGTAAACATTTGAAAAGGTATTTGATATTTGAATCAATTAATAACGATTTCGTCATGATCATCTTGAACACAATTTACGACTTGAATATATTTTCTTAAGTGGATCTTATAATTTCCAAATATTAAATGCAGCGGTTCCTCGTGAACAAATTCTTGATTAATTATGATTTATGTTTATCATGTGATGTTATTAGATTTTAACGAACATTGGCTTTATAAAAGCATATGAGTGGTGCGATACCCTACGTAACTGCTACAATGCACATTGAATTTCACTCTCCTAAGTAGAAGATATGTCCGCTTTGTATCTCCCAGGTGGAACTTATCACATATCTTCTAGGTAGGACTTAATTTCTCCTATGTAAATCATAGAATCGCTATTTAGGACTTAGACACTCGTGGGTAGGACTAATTATATCCTTCTTAGGACTCACATGTAGTATCTCCTCGGTAGGACTTATTTACTCCTAGGTAGGACTTATTTACTCCTAGGTAGGATTTTGCTCTCCTTTGGTATGACTTTGTAACTCTTCGGTATGACTTTGTAATTCTTATGTAGGACTTTGTAAATCTTAGGAAGGATTAAGTAACTCTTAGGTATGACTTAGAAACCCGTTAAATAAACAACAACGATGAATTTCCTTTTTTCATTTTTTTTGTTTTTATATAATTTCATATTTATTATAATTTTTTTATCTTTTGGCAGGAGGTTTCCTAAGATACAAAACCAGGCATATAATAATCTGATCTAATTGAGATTGAAATAAAATGTGGTTATGAATGCATTTCTTATCATAAACACTTGTTTTAACAGTAAATGCTCCTCTTGCTTGGGGCAAAAGGTAGTCAAAAGTACAGAAACTTGAAAGTCTTCTTCACTTGTACTACAATCTTTGATTAACTTGTTATGAGTTGATGAAAAAGATACCATTTACATTCGGTGACGTTTTAAAGGGGCAGTAGCACGTTTTTTGATAAATTTATATTTTAAATATTTCACTTATAATTGTAAGTAAATGCTAAATGTATCATATTGACAGTGTCAACAATCTCATTACACAAGCCAATCAGCCATAGTCAGAGGACAAAGAATGAGGCTTAACATAAAATCCATTGGCGGCCATTTTTGTGTGAACACCTTTAATTCATTTTTGTAAGAGAAATGAATCGCATGGCTGAACTTTACGTTATATATTTGAATTATTACTGCATCATTTAGTTTGAATACATTGTCTTTCAATTGGAACCATTTATTTTCATTTTCCTGACATCACCTTATATTCCCCCTAAAAACGTGCTACTGCCCCTTTAAAGGGTAAGAGTCACACTTACTTCCACACACTTTCAACAATTACAAGCCCGTTCTGCAATACTTTATTACAAATAAGGATCATATAATGTCTTTATGTTCGTTGCAACCATATGGCGGTGGCAGGAAAATATTATCTTGTCAATGTTCTTTGAAAATTGGATGGAACATAATTAAATGTTTTCTTTACATCATAAACTAGGGATTGACTGCAATATTATACCAAAAGTCTAGATCACTTTACATTAAGTACAAAAAATTATCATCTGATCTTGATGTAATTTACAGGAAATTTTGTATTACACTTGATACATTTGATAGTGATATTGGAAAAATAACAATGTTTTTAATCTTATGGGCCAAATATTTTCAAAACTACGGTATGCAAATTAATGTAAAAAATGTAAGATTGCTGAAATGGCTGGTGTGTTCGCTTACTGCTTTCTACTATGATTAACTTTAAAGATTCAACCGTGAGTTTCCTTTATGCTTGCACTATCAAATGCTTTTCTATAAACAAAACACAATTTCATCGAATAGACTTTGACAATCAATATGACTTGATGCATCACACTAGTAATGTTGAAACATTCTGATTGTTGCTATTATTTCCAATTGATTAATCATGACGAATATCTTTGCGATGATTACAATATATAAGCAAGGAAATCAAGCTAGTTTATATTCTATCAAAAACACCTACATGTATGTTCCGAAAAAAATTGAAAACACAACAATCATTCAAACATTATAATTAACATCTATGACATTAAACGTTGCAATGGTTTCTAACAGTATTGTGTCAAACGTTACAGATATCTTTGCGATGTTAACAACAACTAAGCAGAGAAATCAAATTAGTTTATATTCTATTAAACAGACCTATGTCCTGACAAAATTTGAAAACACAACAATTATTCAAACACTATAATTAACCTCAATGACATTATAAAATGCAATAATTTCAACCGGTATAGTGTCAAACGTTTGTACAAAAACAATAAAAAGTCACTATCATTCAGTTACATTGTAGTTATCCTTAGGGACACAATAGTAAATGCCTCATTGAGTGAAGACGTGATTCAAATTGGTCAAATTGTGATTTTGACAGGGCTGTCCATATGCTAAACCCATGGGTAAATGATTGCTAACCTAATAACCGAATTAATAAAAATTAATTTATGAAACAACAATTCTACATGTACATGGAAAACTACTTTTCATAACAAATATTTGACTTTGGGAATTGGGAAAGTATTGCACTTACGAATTTGATTTAAATATTTCAAGTATCACTCATATCTATCTGTTTATACAATCAAAATCAGTGCATTATTTAAACTTGAAATAAAATCAATAACTGATTTAAATATATTGAGATCACTTATTTGATATTCAGAAGACCTTAGGGAAATAACAGCATCAAGTAGGCATTACAATATATTTCTATAGCTTTACAGAAAGTGTCTGCTAACTTTGATAGTGGTCGTTATTACTTTCGCTTGGGAATTGACAATAAATTGCCTCATTTGACATGTCCTTGATTTAAGTGGCTCTACACTATAATTTTACGAGTGACTGAGTTGATATGTCAATATGTATTGTTAATGTCATTGTTTTGTGGCAGATACCCTAATTATCCTGTCAATAAGGACCGGGTTAAATGATGTATTTAGTAACTTAATTCCATTGGTGACAATGTGTTTTTTTGTTATATTTTGAATTCCTTATAATCAATAGAAGAAAGAGAAAATGGAAAGTATGTGGTGTTGGAATTACATTTCTTATTATTGCGAAAAATACACAGTGAAAAGGTACAACAGTACACAAGCAGGGAAAATTATAAGTTATCTATCAACGCAGCAAGTAATAGATTTATATTTTTGAAGCAATGCTAATATAGATGCACTCAAACTTAAAAAAGTCAATGGCTTCCTTTGGATTATTCAAATTCGTCCCTGCAAAACATTGATAAGCGTATGTGGCACTACAGTAATTACTCAGAAGAATAAGCTACTTGAACATTGTCTCTATATGTGATCAAGCAAAAGTACTCTTTTAAACGAAGAATGCCATTATTGATTAATTATTCCCTTATATTTACATAGAGGCATGTTGTGTAATTCTTAGACCGGTGCGTTAATATGATACAATTCAACTCTACCTCATTACATAGCGTGTAAGTCGTCATGATGTAATGAATTCTTTTCACAACAATATATTCCTAAAGACATCTTGGAGAATTAAAAGATATGTTTAGAAATACTTCAAATGATGGATGCCCTTTAAACATTCTCTTCTGTTTATTAGCATGCAATGATCTTTTTGCTAACGATTTCAAATGAAGAACTTACATCTATACACTTAAGTTTGTGGCAAATGAAATATTAACCCCACAATTTTGTATCGTATACAAATAGTATTGTTCCCCGACAACCACAAAATGAGAGTAAACAGATGCTGAATATATGTAATCACAATCGAGAGAGCGGAATACTGATTATTCAAGCTTTGCAAAGAATGAGCATTGATGGAATTCGTAGGTATCTATTTTCGACATTAAACACTGCAACATCATTAACATGACAACTGTCTTGTATTTTGACAGAAGTGATAACAAGTCGCCCTCACTGTGTATATTATCTCTTTGGATCGAACATAAATTGCCTCATTTGATCGGTCCCATGATTCAGATTGTTCTACACACTTAATTTAGTAGTAATTGTGGTGATATGTCAACATGTATTCTGGAAGCCATTATTTTGTGGCAGGGACATTTATTGTGGTGTCAAAATGCCAATAGATAAGTGGTGCATTATGAAACATTATTACACATTTCTAGTGTGTTTTACTGACATATGTTTATGAACTTAACAAGATTTACCATCAGATTCATATGATAACTTTAGAATTTATGATATGTTCATAATGATTTGACAAACTGTGCACTTAAACAATGTAAATGAATCAATTCTTACTGAAATTATGTAATTTTCTTGTTATTAAGCTCTTGAATAATGTTTCCTTGCAGGCTTAATGCGGCACATTAGAAGGCATTTATAAATCCTTTGAATGTTATATTTGGATTTGCTATTAATTTTCGTCAATGTATGGTTTCATGATAAGCATTTATATGAATGAACAATAAAGATCACTGCTGTCCAAAATAATGTTGTGTAAGCTTGTGAGTTATAAAACAGCATAGTAATAAATACATACTTATCACTTGACAATTATCCTTATTTCCAAATATGATTATGTTTTGTTTGAATAATTGCTTACCAATAAAAATAACCATTTGAATTATCATACTGCTAGAAATTATTCAAAACGTACACATACCAATGAAACACGTTCTCGCTGATGGAATCAGGTTACTCAATGCATCATTTAGTCCATTGACAAGATAATTAGGGGATCTGCCACAGAATGATGACGTTTACAACACATATTGACATATCACCGCAGTTAATCTTAACCAAACAGTTTAGAACCGTTTGAATAATGATACGTCTCACACAAGGCAATTTATTGTCGATTCCCAATGGAAATTATTGCAGCTTTTTATCACGACTGTCAAATAGCCACACAACCTAGTAGACGTATCTGAAACTTTACCTTAAAGTGATTTACTGTTTCGTCAATTTTATGCTTTGACTTTAAATGTAATAGTATTTTAAAGATTAAAGGAGCAGTAGCACATTTTTATCGGAAGTATAAGGTGATGTCAGGAAAATTAAAATTAATGATTCCAATTGAAAGACAATGCATTTAAACTCAATGGAGCAGTAATAATTCAAATATATAATTTAAAGTTTAGTCATGCGATTCCTTTTTGTTACACAAAATGAATTAAAGGTGTTCACACAAAATGGCTGCCCATGGATTTTAGGGGATTATTCACACTTTGTCCTCTGACTATGGATGATTGGTTTGTGTTATGAAATTTTTGGCACTATCAAATTAACATTCATAAATAATCATAGGACAAATGCCATTTTGATGGTGAACAAATATAACATGGTTACATTTCAGATCACACTATCTTCAATAATACAAATTCTTGTACACTTCAGGGCCGAGTACTAGGCGGGGTTTGAACCTACACCCTCATAGCCGGGCAACAAGCAATGTCCATAACAGCAGCTAACCATCTCGACCGTTTAGCCATTCACAAAAACGGGGGTCCAACAAGCAGTAGACGCAGGTTTCGCCAATCATTTGTAGCAAATAGTATACGTAGCTTAATAGAAAATTCCCGTGTCCTTTCTTAGTATAAACTATCCAATGAAGTTGAATGGTATTTTTTTAGAATTTTTGTTTGTTTAATGATTGATTATCTTCATATTTTAGACAGAAATTATTCTTCAATTTGATAACTTTTTAAACAAACTTTTCAAAAACATTTGTATCACAATTTGTTGATAAAATTAAGTGTTTTATAAATTTAACTAAATTGAAACATGTTTATTTCCTAATTTGAAATTATTAAACAAACAATAGCCAAATACACATATTTTGTAAATAAACCATGACATGTTCCTTATCTTGTTTTTGGAGCGTTTTTTTTAATGGTTATACCACTCCGATATAAACAGATATATAACATTTTGTGGTGATTTAAACAAAGAGGACTCTAAATAAACAAGCTAGAAGGCGTTCATGATATACAGACAATACTGTTTGTATACAATTTCCTTTTAAAAACACTTTACCGTTGTCATGTGATTCAGACATCAATTGAGATTGTATGAAAATAGCATAATTAAATTATTTTTTTTATCAGAATTAGAAAATCCTTAGCATTGTTTCACTGAGTAAGTTTCATGACGCTTTGTCAATACTCCAGTCATTAGCGAAACTTGAAAACTTACAATGTCTTGGCAAGCGCATTCGTTTGGATATTAAAATTAAAATACTCTTACGAAACTAAAACGTTATATATATATATATATAGAGAGAGATATTATTTATTACAGTCTCGCCCAATACAATATATGTCAAAAGTAGTGGGTGTATTATTAACCAATCAGCGCGCATGATTAACGAGGGGATTCCCCTAAAGAAAAGCGAACCCTAAACCGCTCTCTTCTCCCCATCTGAGCGGTAAAGCGTAGCTCAGCTCAATAATGAGCAGGCTTCTCAGCACGGGCCGAAGGCCATTTGTGTTGGGGACGGCGGGCCCCTTTAAGCTTTTGTTATATTCCTTTCCCCTCTGACAGATATTAAGTGGCGCAGCTCCCAACGCTGAATGTATAAGGGATAGATGCCATTTAGATAATGAACAAATGTAACATTGTTATATTAGGGATCAGACGCCAGCAAAAGTAGCCAAAATGACCTTTTTTTGTAGAGATGACCAAACTGGATAAGAAATTTAGCAGAATTTGTGCTCTGTTGATCGATCATGGTTGATCTTGTTAACTAGCAGCAGATGGGTTGCTTTCAGAAAGCTTTGCAAAATGTTCCAGGTATTCGGTATCCAGTATGCAAGGCAATCAAGGAACTGTTTAGTGGATTGAAATGTTGAAATCTTGTTGGATGCATCAAAGTTGATAATGCATTTAGCAAGGTTGTTACAAAACGCATGATGTGCAAAACGGTGACAACTACTGCACCATGTTGAAACGATTGGGAAAATCTAGCGGTTATAACCTTAAAATTAAAACATAAAGCCTGGAGTCGTGACGGCTGACTACCTTCATAAATTGTAAATTGTATTTGCTGTTAGAAATCAACACACCCCGACTCCCAATGTGTGTATTCATAAGGCACTTGGTATGATATGGTCGAAACGCAACACACATAATTACCCTGAAGGATTGTACTTTTCATTGCTGCGGCTTGTGCAATAGTCACGACCACGTAGGCCAATACATCTTGTTTCCAGGTCCCGATTTTAACAGCTGGGTGGCCTGAGTGCAATGTGGATGGAGTGCCTTGATCGGGGACAAAGCACCGGATGAGATCCAGTTCACAAATATTTGGAACTTGCACTTGGATTCGAGGCATCATTCTGGCATGAGAGGCACACTTGCTAACAACTACGCCACTGTGCTCGTAGATCAAAACGTGTTTGATTTTTAAGCCGCAAAATACAATTTAACAAGATCTTCGATAAAAGTGGGTATCTTGAGTCCAAGTTTCTTTATTAAATGGAGCAGAGTTGATGTTTAATATTTGATCCTTTAGTGATGAAAGGCTTTCGAGATTGATATTAGCAGGTGACACTAAAATTAAATTTTAAAACTTTTCTCTCACATGTGTGTGAAAAGTGTGATGGTTTAATAAATATTTATCAATAATCCATGTTCAAAAAGACGTTTTCGAACAAACTAATTGCATTCCTTTTATTTGATCATGACATCAAATTTCAAAGCTGCCGTTAGAAAGTGTTTACTTTCATAAGAACAATTTGAAATAAAATCAATATGGAAAGAACTTTTTGTTTTGTTATTCAGTCAAATATGTCATATGACATCGTTGATGTTAATTATTCATATGTCCACCTCAATTCACACAGAGTCATACCTTTTATTTGAAGTTAATTGCTACATTTTACAGGTTTTATCGTCGATGTATCATTCTGTTTTGAATAGTTGGCTTTTTTTAATTGCAAAGTCAAAAATCAAGGGCCATAACCTTGCCAACAATTATATTTCGGAAATGGCTTTCCATCTCGTCTGGATCAATGAGTTATTGGTCATGTATTGATTTGAATGATGTCAAAAATATTAAAAACAATGTTCGTATGTATATGAATTATTCATTATTATTAAACGTAGTTCTTCATTGCAATAATATCAAAACTAAGACATCTTAATATACAATATAGATATAATATATGATAAGGGTCCATCGAAATAAGGTGAACAAATATAAGACAAGCAGCAGATTAGCAAGTCAGCATAATAAGCTATCAAGGATCAAGACCATGAAAGAAAGTTACATCAAAGACAACATAATTCTATATATTTAAAGTATACAAGCAAAGTAATTCCTAAATTTCTTAAGAAATGATATTCCATATATGAGCGATATGGTAAACAGTTTTAAGCTGTCATTCTTATTGCTAGAATGTTGAAAAGCATAAACTATCGTTAGAATGTCTTTTTATGAAATTTTAAAGTGCTGTTAAATTTTACTTAACATTTGTTCAAAACTTTTATTTTTACTTTATCACATGTGATAGACTGAGAAACCTCATAATTACACTGGTCAAACCTGATTTACAAATTTGAAACGATTTTCATAAATGAGTCAAGATTTCTCACCAAATATCACTTTATTTTCTTCCTTCACACGGTTATTGTCGAGAATTAGATCAATAAATCAATTTATCAGTTTATATGAATGGAACTTTACAGAATAACTGGCAATTGAAGAGGTTTTTAAAACAAATTAGAATTTAATCATTTATCAGTTTCAAAAATGATAATTGTGCAGGACTGGCAATTAAAGAAAAGTTTTGTATAACTTGATTCTCACAAGCATTATTTTGACATTATAGGGTTTGTTATCAATGCGACCCAGAGCTTACATGTATTTCATAAATCTAACATACATTTTGTGACATATGTAACCCTGAAAACATCAATTTGAAGCAGTTAGTGATACAATGATTAAAACGAATTTAACTTATCACCCCTTATGAAAAGACAGAGTGGATTGTATGAAGACTGTTACAAGAATAATAACAATACTGTACAAGATTGTAATGTTCAGATAACTCAAGATAAGAGCGCCCTGATCGAGTGAATGTTATGGTTGTAGAGGTAAGAGAATGATTCATGTCTATCCATTCAAATTTAGACATGTTGCACTGAGACAAAGGCTGCTCATGTACACATTCCTTTAGCAGCAGAAAACAGAAAACGTGAATAGTAACTGGGGAATAGTAAAGGGACAACCCTTGATAATACGCAGTTGACATCAACATGAACCGAACAATAATGAATCCAATAAAAGTGTTGATTAATGTTAAAAACATGTCTGTAGAGGTGAAGATGATGGTGAAGAATCTCGTATTACGAAGAACACTAAAAGTAGCGAGCCGTGTTGCAATATGAGTTGTATCATTGCAAAATTTGTATTCATATATGCTTATTAGATACGTCACATTTAAAAAATGTCAACTGCTAGTTTGAGTGACAAGTATGAAATAAATAGATTGATGTGTTTTTCTTATGTTTATCCGATGACATAGTGACTGGTATTTCTAAATGTAGACAAAAGACATTAATTCCTTGACACACAATGAAAATCAATATTTGTTGGAATGTTTTAACATTAGCTCGGAGAGATACATATCATGATTGTAATACTGATATGGTTGATTTGCATAGCAGAAAATCACGAGAACAATGTGCTTTGTCTCTTACAAGGTAAGTGCTGTTTGTTAACATGTACATGAAGACATTGAAATGGCTATGGTTTTCTGTTACTAACTATGGGATAGTGCATTTACAACCAGTCAAACATAACTAACCACTGTTACCAAACTTTTGATTATTTAATTCTAATTTATTCCAAAGTTCTCTTTCTGAATGAAACCTTTAATATAGTGGTTCATAGTTTCTATTTAATTTTAATTTTAGAATTTTGATTTATTATGTCATAAGCTCCAATGATTTCTTTCATATAATCTACTTTGAACAAAAAGACATATACTAAAATTAATAAAGATAATTGAAAATAATCTTTCAAAAACTTCCCTATGTAAGTTGAAAGGATTGAAGTTACATAATATACTTTTACAAATTGTTTTGCAATGCACAGACATTGCTCTTGGTATTATTTGCCACTGAGAGGTAATATTACGATTATCACTAAAAGAGTACGACGTTATACATGAAGGAAGTTCAAACAGATAACTTAATGCACAATATGAAATAATTCATTATTTTTTCTGTGACAATGATTATTTTTCACATCAATTTCATTTTGAATGCCTTCTCTTATTTCATGCTGCTAAATAATTACTCTCACTTCATTGCCATGCATTCTAACCATGTGATCTTATATATAGAGGAATGATGATTGATTATATAATGTTACAAATCAAACCAAAGATAGGAAATGGCAGTAAAATGTTATTCTCATTCAGTTGGTAGTTGCAATGGCTCACAATATTAAACCTATTTCGTGCTTCCCTCATTAATCTAAAGCATACATTTGATTACTAACAGAATAACCATGCTCTCACTTAACTATTTGGTTACTGAATAGCTCTGTATGTTGAACATTTATTCAGCATATAAAATGTATCTTTTCTAAACTAGACTATTGTTGTAAATCATTAAAGATGTAACACATTTTATATGTGAAGTCATTTGTGAACTGAAGTTTTGGTGCAAACTAGTTGAAAATGTATATAATGAAATATTTTGAAGTATGGTCAGTTAGCATTAAGTCCGGGAAGATAAACGTGATAACAGCAGTAATGATCTGGTTGATTTAAAATACGAGATCATGGCAGAATCGTGTTAACAGTCTTATCCAATGACGACCTTTGACTTTTACCAAAGTAATGTAGTAAATTTACATGTAAAATATTCTGCAACTTCATCTGTTGAATCCAACAATGATTTAACCAGTTTAACCAGATTTAGTTTAATTGTCATGAAATTAGACATTATGATACATAAGGGAATTAATGGTACATGTTTCTGCATAACCCCTGTTACCTTAGAGCTACAAAGCTTTAAGCGTCATTCCTTATAATTGATCAAACAATTAGCACATATTATTCAAACTAAATAGAAAAATGCCTTTTGTCATTTTCAGAGTGTCATTCATGCCTGAATATAAGAACCAATAATATGTAAAGGATTGCACATGGCTTCAATTTGAACAGGATAAGGGTTTTCTCTTTCCAGTATTAATTGCTTTTCCTTTAGGCAATATATCCATTAAAACGTCATATATCTAAATATTCTGTGCTATGACCTGAAGGTATCATTCCAACACAGCAACACTGTAATGATTGAATTATAACATTATATCAACATCAATTAAAGGGAATCACGTATTCTTTAAGTGGTTTATCAATAATGTGAGATGAGGATTTCTTTTGTGGGGCAAATCGTTTTAATTGATTTCTCTGAAAGGAGCTCATCCCTAGAAAGAAGAGTAGAGTAGTTTTATTCCAAGTAATGGTGGTAGTGTTTTGAGGTAACATGTGTTCATCTTTTTCCAGCTAAACGTTCTAATGGCAATGGCAGGTTTTTCGTCCAAGCAATTTCAATTCCGATAACAGACATATTTGTGTCTGTAGTAATATCATACATCATAAATAGAAATTATTAACATACAATTGAATGAAACACAGAAAAATAGACATACACAGAGATAACTTAATGATTGATGTAACTGTTCTTCAAATGAAATAAACAATATGAAGAAAAAACTGTCATTGTGATATGTACGGTAATTCAGTACAAAGTACATTAATTGGAAGCAGTAAAAGGGCTTGAACATGTTTCATCATTATACCTTTCGAAATAAATATAACCCTATGTCATTTGCAGACAGACAGTCTCTCTGTCTGTAAACCTATGTCATTTGCATGAATATGTAAATACAATATTAATATAAATAAAAATACAATCTTTATGAACAGTGACGTCTATAAAGAATTAATGACCTATCTTTAAGAAATAAGCGTCAGTATAATTGAGTTTTCTGTAATGAAGTAACATCAAAGAGAACAACATGTAGCTTTGTACCATATTGTCTGACCAGAAATATTTCAAAAATGTTACTCATGAATTAAAGAATGTTCAATTTGTTGACATTACTTCTTTATCAGAAATTCAGATTAGAAAATTACCATCCCCCGCATAGAAAAGTTTCTTTTCTCTATAAAAACGCAATGCAACTTGTTAGAAATCATGATATGCAGATCGACATTTCCGCATTATAAACTTTATATATTGATAATTATTGTTACATGTGGAGAACAAGAAACCCATAACATAGTGCTAGATAAAGTAAGTGTGTATTTGTTGAATTCATTACAAGTAATTAGAAAAGCATCCCATCACTTTGAGCTCAACACAGTGAAAAGGTACAAATTTAAGCTTCATAATTCTTAATATGCTTATTTCACAAATTGTCTATTGTTGGAAGATAAAATAATTTTGTATGTGTATGAGACCTTTACCAGTCTAATACTGTTTTCACTTGTTTTTCCAAAACATTGGAACGTTTAATTTCTTTAAAAAAAATCGTTGTTGGAAATAAAACAATCTACCTACTGCTGTTTTTTAACACAATGTTGACATATTAAAAACAACCTTTTTCTTTTTGATACACTTCTATACAAAGGTATTTAACTGTCACAAAAAAACTATGTTTTAACCTTAAAGTAGGCAACATTTAGTTTAAAGGTGCATTTGAATATATTTTAGTCACAGAGAAGGTTCTCGTTGCTTCAAAACATGAGTGTTCCTTTAAATATCAATATCAGAAAATGATAATGAAGAATTAATTGGCATAAAGCAAAAGTCGTTTGTGCCTTTAAGCTCACGACTTGCCACACAAACATCTCAGACAGTTACGAGTCATTAATATTTCTAACATAGAGTAGGCTACAAGTCGTTTCTAAGTATAAATATCTTTAAATTTATTTTACAACAAAACTATCATGGGGTGCTACCCACACACACTTAACACAGCAAGCCAGGAAAGCAAGTTTTGGACTGTTGAGATTTGTACAGAAATTTAAGATAAATACCTCCAGATCACTGTTTCTATTTGACAGAATGATTCTACCAATCCTGACTTACGGATCTGAAATTTGGGGATACAAGTACGAGGAACGTATTGAAAGAATTCACCATAGTTTTTGTAAACAAATCCTGGAAGTTGGAAGCAAAACTAGTAACAGTGCTGTACTCGGCGAACTTGGAAGATTACCACTTGCAATCCACTATATGAAGAAATGCATCACATTGTGGTTGAAATTATTGCACATGCCGGACGACAGACACCCTAAGAACTGTTATAAAATGCTTACCGCTCTGGATAATGCTGGCAGGAAAATGTGGGCTGGTAACATAAGAACTTTATTATTTTCAATGGGATTTGGATATGTATGGATTGCTCAGAGCCTTGGATATACTAAAACATTTCTGCTGATCTTCTGTCAACGTCTTAAGGATATAAATCTACAACATTGGAATACACACATCAAGGAAAATCATAAACTAGAATTTTATTCTCAACTTAAATTCCTTCTTCAACCTGAAAAATACCTATTATATGTGAAAAACCGCCATTTCAGAAGATCCCTGTGTAAACTAAGATGTGCCAACCATAATCTATGCATCGAGACTGGAAGATGGGAAAATAAACCTAGAGAAGAGAGGCTTTGTGAATACTGCTCTACTAATAACATTTATGTCATTGAGGATGAAAAACACTTCATATTTACCTGCCCGTTATACGACGTCTATAGAAAAAGATACCTTCAAGCATATACATACTACAACAATAAGACAATAATCAACATGTGCAGCAGCGAAAAGGAGGCATGGAAACTTGCAGCATATAATTATAACAGTTTTGTTCTCAGAAGAGATTGAAAAAATGCTATTTAAACTTAATTATTTATCAAACCTTAAAACTATATTCTATTATGTATGATTTTAGAATATATATTTAAGATGTGTTTTCAACATAATATTGCTTTTCTATGTTTCTCATGAATATAATATATTATGAAACTGTATTCATGTATCATAGTGTTTGCTTTTGTTGGCATGACTCAGGTTGTATATATTTATTTATTGTGAAATATGGGCTGGAAGGCCTTGAATAAACAAATTGAAAAATCACTGTGTTTACTCTCAACTTAAAACCCTTTAAATTAAATTACAAAAATAAATCATAGCTTTAATTACATCCTCGTCTCTTGATAGATATCCATTAATGAAATGTCTACAATTATATTTAACATTTTCGGTAAGGTCATACTCAGGTACATGTACTGTAAGGTACATGTAGTGGGAAAAGTCATAATGGGATTATACACACATTGTTGACATTTTGAGGAAGTAATGCAATTTCAGTGTACAATTATTATTGGTTTCGTTGGTTAACAAGTGTCGTTATTCAACTTAATGATGTATGATATATGATAACTATTACTATTTATGAGTTAAAGTCCATACATGTAAAGGTAATTGGAGAAAATTCATAATATTGCAGTTTCACCTATCTCAAAAATTCATCCATAAAGTATTATATTATACATGTTAATCTGTGAATTATATTACATATTTCTAAACAAAGAAGTAAATAAAACATATGTTTTTTTCCTTGAGAATGCCTGACAGTTATCATTCCCTTAAAAATCAAAACAAATATACTTGGAGTTGGCATTGAAATAATTACAAATCAACAAGCTAAATTTAGTTATGTTCAGACTAGAAAAACAAAATAATGTTCCTGAAATGATAAGTTTTGTTGAAATAATATCTTCTTTGTATCCATAAGTATGAGCGATTTAGTTCACTGAACTTTAAAGGACTTCAAACTGTTATATTCCGTTCAATACAAAATGTATTGTTCGTCAAGTGCCCAGATAGTAAGGTCAAGATTTAGATAATTGATTATATCGTTAATAGACTTTTGTTTATCGAGATGTTAATGTGGCGTTATTCTTGGAAGAGATTTTCAGAGAGTTCCACTTTCTTACCAGTTTCCAAGGAAACGTAATCAATGGGACAATGGTCTCCTTTGCGTTCTTTGTTCCCCTTATTACAACGATCTTTTAGCTTTGTAAGGGTGAACTTTAGTGCAAACACATTTGTGAATTATGAATAATATCGTACAATTATTGGTCACAAATTAAGAGAAGAAAACACATTAATGATGTTTTCATGTCCAAGGAATAGATACATAATGTTGGTGTTACTGCAAGGTGTAAATCCTTTTTACCTTGTTGTAGAAAATAAAGGTGTTTTTAACAATAAATAGATATCCTTTACTGTCAACTCAAATTCAGAAAAAAGCAAATGAGTTGTTTTCTGTTATCAGTACAAAACACTTCAGTTTTACTAGTAATGATTGTTTTACTCCTAGAATTCTTTGATGCAGTTTAGTAGAGCATTAATTAAACCATTCCATTTGTGTCTTAGGAAACGATATTGAAAGTACTTGAATGATAAGTTTAACACATAGATTGATTAGCAATGTTAAAACAGTCATTATTCCGCCAAAAGAAAAAAGTTATATAAGGAAAATATCTAAAATAAATAATAAGAAAAAAATAATTGAATAAAAAGCTTGTATGTGTGTTTATAAACGATCTTTAAAAGGCATAAAACCTTGAGATAAGTAAACATTGTGTACAGTTTACACTCTCTCACTCCTCCTCTACTGAGCATGCATCTTCTGGTTGAAGCATCAAACATTATTTACTGATTAAATCCGACCTACCTTGTAAAGGACAATGCTTTTAATAGCTGTAGCAACGATCAAGCTAGATCAAAGTCATGAATGTGCGAGCAGTAATGATAGCGACAACACTATTTCGAGTTGCAGTTTACCTTATTGAGTCTTAGCTTGTGATGAAAAAAGGAAGATTAATTGCCTGTAAATTGGTTTGCAAATGGAAAAGTGCTGAAATGGATTTTGTAGCAATTTGGTATTTTATTTAATCTTCTTTGTTGGTGTGATTCTGTTTTTGACCGTGATAATTATTTGAAGTTGAAAGTGTGCAATTTTCCAGTGCTTCTTTGAAATAGGCATTTGTTAATGTATTACACAAACATAAATTGACAGGGGAGAATTCCTGATCTTCCCTCTTAAAACAACAATGCAGTCTCAACTTTGTATATTCTATAACCGTTGAAGTAACATTCTTTTGGTGAGTTGGGCTTGTCGGGTTCAAGTTCATTAAGTGAAATTCCTTGATTGGCAATTTGAGTAGGTAATAATTTCGTTATTCCATTAAATAGATAGAAAAAGAATAGACAGAAAGCATCTTGTTATGCGTTAAATCATCCTAACTGTCATTTACAACATATAGTATTAAGACAATGTTCACCATGTTCACCATGTTCACCAATGCTCAGTCTTACTTTAACTTTGTGACTCTTTTGTGGTTTGTTGGTTTGAGGGTTTTAGTGATCCTGATAGGTTTGACAGTCATGTTCCTGGTAAGGTCACTTTGGCTTCGAAGCCAGACCAAAGTTGAGTCTTCCACTTTCTCTGACTTTCCTTTTTGAGTCTGTTTTTCATCCCTACTTTCATTTACTCATTCCACTCGCTATTGTTGATGATCTTCATCATCGTGTAAGACAAATGAACAATTGTTAAAAACTAAATCACTACAAATTCTAAATCATCTACCTCGAGATAAACTTGTCAACTTTCTCTGCAGTAGATAACTGTTCTACACGTAGTAAGGTATGTGTGCAGTGCTATACTGAATTCAGCGCAATTTCACCCATTGTTCACTAGTTCCGGTTGTTGCTCGCAGGTTTCACTGAATTATCTAAATCAAGCCCATGTCATGTATACTAGCAATTAGAAGTTTTCTACAATATCTTCAGCTCGTGATATTTCCGCATATTGATGCTATTTGATGATAATATTTTAGCACACAAAATGAAATACAACTTCTTTGATATGTAAAATATAAATATGCAAGATATTGAGACATGCATTATGAAATGCAAATTATTCTCTGAGGGTATGTTCAAGTATATTATTGAACCTCTTCTTTTGTGAATATCGTATTAACTTAATAAATTCAATGAACAATTACTTATTGCAAACCATCCATTATGAATACATGGTCAGCACTCAATGCTATATCCTTCTCAAGAAGAAGACAATAATTATGTCTTCAGAGCCGTATTTTAGTCTAGTACACACCCTAGTCGACTTTACAGTCCTATCTTTCCCTGATGAATTACTTCAGGAAGGTCAATGATGTGCAACATTACTCTTAGTAGATCCTTGTGAGTGTGACATTTTCCCGCCACTAATTGGTAGAAAACATTGTCTCATAGTTTATAGTAGACAGTTAGATGGGAACGCTGTTAGTGTAGGTGTTAAAACGTCCTTACAACAAGAGTCTAAAACAAATGTCTTGTTAGTCAACGTGACATAGCACAAACATAGATGTGATTTTCTGTTAACGTACAAACAATAAACGTTTGAATAACCAACTTAGGATAATACATATATGAAAGTCCTGCAATAATCGAGGCTATTGCTAAACCGAACCTTAAAAAAATACATGATTATCTAGGAGTCTTAGAGATTTGAAAATCATACACATTTGTCTGGGGGTGAATGAGCAAGTTTGACTTAGATGTTGAAAATATTGGACAGACCATTATCGTCATATGCTGTAAATATGTTTGTCCTGTAGATCTCCCAAGTATCAATATACAATATTAAACTACCATATTCTGTTTTAGCATCATTTCGTTGTGATTGCGCCGTCCCCAAGGAATCTACAGTAAATCTAGTTTGATGACGTCAAAGGATGTCACCTTCTCTCAGCTTTTGGCAAATTCTTAACTTGATTTCACAAGGTCCTAGGTCAATGCAGTCACCTATTGTAATTTGACTCTTATCCTGATTTATTTTACAAGATTAGGTCAGATTGCTCCTGTTGATAGATGTTGCTTAAAATAATTAAAATTATTGTTTTCACATTTAGATTAAAAATACGACACTTACATTTCTCTTATCATTATTTCATTAGTAATCTTACATCAACATATTTAGTAAAAAAGTTAACAATATCTTGCTAATGGATGCTATAAAAAACCTGTCTAATCTTGGTTGACAACTTTCATTGTGTGTGCATAAAATGTAACAACTTTCATTTATGAAAAGATGGCATGTTGAATCGAGCCAGAGGGAAGGAACATTTCCCCCAAAGTGATACGGGTTTGTCGTCTTGATTATGTGAAGATGGAAGAATACGTGTTCGAATTCGCCAATTATACATTGATTTTGATTTTGATTTGTAAAAAAGATATAATAATTCAAAGATCTTTTGTCAAGCAAAATGACAAAAGTGTAGATATAAATAAATAAATGTAAAACATATTTGTTGTCAATTTACCATCAATGAATATTAATTTGCACAATAGAAAAGAATGTCAACTATATATCAGTATCATTAGACATTTTTGAGACAAATGAAATGACATTGCATGATGGAGAATTTATCAAACATGTGTCTTTTTTGATGGTGTATATCCAGTATTTCGAATCAAAATAAATAAACTCTCTGAGGTTTTCATTTCATCAGAATCAAATCAGCTTTAGGAAATTACAATTTATAATTATTACAGTCAAATGAGAATTGTAACATGACTTCGGTAAATACTCGTTTCTGATTGGTTGATTTGAAGGATTTCCCAGTGTTTATTGGCAATGAACACCCGCAAATTGGCTGAGGCGAATCACCGCGAAAGGATACATTATTTGGTCCGCCTCAACATTAAAATGTTATGATTCTCCCAATATTCGTGGCCGATTCATATTTTACTGTTGTTATTGTCATTTTCTAACTTGCGCATTCCCGTAGATGCAAAAAATCCTTTTCAATTTGCTTTAGTTTTATGCAACAAAACTTTCTTAATTGGCTAAGTTTCTCCCTATTTGCCACCGTGTGCCATGCGGCCGGTTTCTTTCGAATGCCGTTCCAATGGCACGACATCACAAAGGCCAACGGTTATGACGTCATAATGATCGCGTCAACGTCACAATGGTCTGGGCGAGTTTAAGATTTTTGTTCAGTCGGGTTTGTTCCTGTTGGTTTATGAATTATATAACTGTTTTCTGTTTTGAAAATTATGAGATCTCATCGTTATGAGTGCAACTGGTTTGCAATATAAGAACACTATTTTAATGTCTATAACACTGGGAATTCCTTCTTCTTTATAGCTGCGAACACCTATAACAATAATGGATCAGTCGTTAGATCCTTTCAACTCAGATCCGCTGGCTAACGCCGTCGGTTTTAAACTTAATTTGCGGTTGTTGAATAACAATGAATCCCAGAAATTTTACAAACGCAACTATTTATCTTCTTAAAATTCATACATGTAGAAGCAGGGATATTGTTAGAAGTAGTAGTTGACAGTAAAATCAGCAGTATTAAAGGGAGTTTCGGTTCCATTTAATAACTTTTAATAGTAACTTTTACATTACACAATATTTCTCACATGAAGCATTACAATCATATTTCAACAATAATTGAGTAGTCATTAATCCAAAAAGATGGAATCAACGGTTATAGATGTTAACCTATATCATGTTCTTATCTAAATTGGGTTTCTGGTTTCACAGATTTCGGTAATGATGAATTACATTTGAATTTACCTTTTATTTTCAAGTGATGTATCAATTAAACGTTTTTTATTGAACGATGGCTTCACAGCTCCATTTCAATTAAAGGATCATAAACTGTTCATTTTGTAATAGTTATTTGAACAAAGAAACGTATGATCAATAACAATGTGATATATTGGTACCAGCAAAATCCTGAGTTTTAAATCATAAAAGTTTGCTCATACTTTTTGGCTCTATTAATATATCACTTTTTTGTCTGTTTGATTTTTTTGGGTAAATATGCGGGTTAGCACTTTACAATAAGGCAATAACCCAATGATAATTGCTAATGTCCTCTTGATACACAATCTTATGCCAATATGGACTTGACTGTTCTCCAAGAAAGAAAAGACGATACAAAATTGATTAAAGTAATTCATAATTTTATTCCCTCCTAACTGTTAAGGTAGTTTGGTACACTTGCAGGGGATAATTGAAGGGCTTTCTATACAAATTATATGTTGTGTCCAATTCCCAGAAGTGCCCATTCTCTCGGTTTGGGCAAACACCCTGCCCCATTTCCGGGAAAGCACACAATTATATTCATTTTGCCCAACCTCTGGGAATGGGAAATGATTTAAGAGTTAATCCAAATATACTACCGGGAATCAGGCATGACATACACACGAAAAATGAAAACAACAATTCCTGTGAAGTTGTATTAATGATAGAAAAGTAAACAAGAGATTAATTTCAGAATGAAAAGTCTCAGATTACTACTTTAATAAAGATGCTCTCACTGCATTAGTAATGTGAACATACCAAATATTAGTAGATTTTGTTGATAAATCAAGAGAACCAATTAATGTAGTTCAATAGTTAAAGTAAGGAATGGCTATAATGTAAATGCACAGATAGACACAAGGGGTTAAGAATAGATTACTCATTCAGCTGTGATGAAACATAAATAATCATCAACACAATAAATAACACTGTTTGTTTTCAAAATAACAATTTATCATTATTCATTATCATAATTTATCACCAGATCTGCTAAATAACACAATGTTAAGATTCATAATGGTTACATGTGTTTGTGTACACAAAAGGTCAGTAGATAATAAGTTTGAAATACTTCCGTTGTATAATTACCTTTAAATTATATAAATCATGAAAATAATATCATAACGGTTTATATTATCTTATGATTTTAACAAATAAAAATGATAAATTAGAAATCTCTTTGTCATTTTTGGAAGCAAAATACAATTTCACATTTCTTGTGCACATGTCTTGAAATCTTAAGGTTACTGATATACTTTCATTCATACAACCATATGATTATTATTAAGTTTGCTGTTCAATTCACCAATATTATTTCAATGATTAAGGTTTTGTCTCCACAATTGGAATATCAATTCTAATGAACATGGTGATATAGACAAGAAAGCTTTTAAAATTCTAATAGCGATCTAACAAACGAATCTCAAAAGGTTCTATCTGCAGACCTTTACCAAGGAAGTAAAGATGCCATTAGTGCACTGTTTAATGCAAAACGGAAACTCTGAAATAAACAATAATGATGAAGAATAAAGCTTTCAGAGGCTTTAGACATGTTTATCTATCAAAACTGACGTTTTATTTCGATGAGAAATTGTTATTGAATTCATTTCATTCAAAAGTCATATGCACAGCTCACAATCAGTCACAATTCAAAATTTCATTGGTATGAAACGCAGAACATAAATCATAATCCAAAAATGTACATTGCAGATAAAAGAAAAAAACTTTCTCTATTTAAAAGGGCTGACACCAGTCATTTTGTCAAATTGTGAAAAGGAACTTTGGCCATTCGTGAAATATGCTTCGAATTCTACAAAACGATAAATAACACACCACTAAGTCGTCATTTGGCTTCATGACAACAAGATCTGTCAATGTAAATATATTATGAACTTATACATAGAATGCATATTATTTCTAAAATGTTTGTGTTCATGCATTCCTCATCAGTACATAAATTAGGAACGATTATCTCTTTTAATAAAAGGTTCTCGATAAATGTACTTGTACTTGTACATATATTGTTTTGACTAAAAATGTACATGTATTGCCCACTCGCCTTTTTACCTTTTTCGTAAAGTGTTACTAAAACATGCTTCATACTTGATAAAATTCATTTAAATAATAGTCACCATTCCATATGATATTGCTAAATCATTATTTGCAAATGTATATAAGATGTTATTAGCATCTATCATTTGCAAGTAGATTGACGAGAATATTTGCATGAATAGCTTATGTATTAGAAGCAGTAAAGAGTTAAAAAAAGTGTTTGCAGTAGGAAGTTTTAGATGTAAACACATTTTCGATTGCTATTCAATGGAAAATGTAATAAATTGTAATAAAATAATAAAATAAACACATAACAATTCTTAAAAGTATAACAGCGAAAAACACATGTCATACATGTAATTTACAGGTTGACATGATAAACCCATGACTCTTTGATGACTAAAATGATCTGCTGTTCGTTATGTCAATTGATCAACTATAATTTACATACTCTACAGATTTGTTTCGGATTTATATGATGAAAAAGGCATACATCTAAGGTTTACAGATTGAAATTACAAACGTTAAGACTGAGGTCTCTCAAATGTTTCAGGTGATCAAGATTCCTTTTGACAGATGCCTGTCAGTTGAGACTTCCCGTGTACAGGTAAGCGTCAGTTTGTATCCGTCCTAATCCAGAGTGTCTGGAGACAACTCTATTATTATAACTTAGACAGTACAGAGAAGAACTGGATTAACACCTTTCAGTCGCTAATGTTAGTCAAGTCATTAGTGTACAATTCGAGGCCTGAGCATGGAGTATAAAAGTCTTTAAATCAGCCGAGTCAGTGCTTACAGAAGATATTTCTTCAAAAATGATGACAATCCCTTTTGTAACTTGAAATGCTTCAATCATCAAACATTTGTCTTGCACATTATTTAGAGTACTTAACAAGTCCATACATGTTCGAAGTGTGAACAACATTACTCTCGTACGTTTTTGAATGTGGTTGTGACGATATAAATAAACCATTATCAAAATGATGTAATGTAGCATTTTCATATAAGTATACAACTTCGAAACAATAGTTAGTTATAGTTAAAATAAAATGATAAGATAAGACTTATAAACCACTTTCATCCAAAGCTTTTGATATTTAGAGGAGATGAAGAATAATAAAATTCATATCCCTATATAATAGGTTTCACTCATATTTTTGATTGATAAGGATTTAAAGGTTTGTTGCTGAATAAGCATGTAGTTGATTGTTATTTAAGTCGGGTTAATGTCCTCGTATCAACACTATTATGAATAACTCTTCAATGTAAGAAATTAAAATGCCTAACAACAAGGATTATTAATTAAGTGTCTAATTGATATTTGTCATTAAGAAAATAATATCTGTAGGCATTTACATGTTTCTGATAACAACATTACAACTTGCCTGTAGTCCCTAAATAGTTACTGTACACTGATAACCTTAGTCCATATATTTCCTCAAGTTTCGACCATTTACTTATACAGAAACAATTATATATTCAAATTCATTAATTAAAAAATAATATACATACATGAGAACACAGTTGATACATACATGTTGACTGCATAATATTCATGACTTCAATGAATATACTAATATTAAGTGAAATTATTGAAATTTTCATAAATATTTATTAAAAATAAAAACGTTGAAAATGTTTTTCATTGCTTATCTATTTTATTGTTTTCAAAAGAGATTAGTTACGGTCGTTTCCCTCGTTATGCTGATGTCCCTGGTCGCCGATGCCTACGTGATTGACTGAACAACTTGCATGAGGAAATGCGCCATTGCTGAATGTGTGGATGCAAATAGTTGTATTGGCCAATGGGGCAATGCTTGAGAAGTGCTACTTCCTGCGGATACCCCAACTTCCTGTGTGACTGAAGCAATGAATCAGAGACAAGTTTGTGAAGCGCTTTGTGATTGTAGATAATTTTCCAGAATCATTGAGTAAGCTTTGTATATTGCTACTTCTTATGACCAATAAAGCAACGAAAAGTGATTGAAGCAACATCCCTGACTTATCTTTTATACATATCTAATGAATCAAAATGTTTTTGAAGATATCCTTTTTAAATGTTTTTGAATATTTGTGTCGAATGCTGGACGCAAATGCTCTAAATGAATCTTACTGATCGGTTAGGACATTTTCTCCCATCATTAGTTTGCAAATAACATGTTTTTTTTAGCTTATAGAACATGTAGACAAAAGGAAACTTATGTTTATAGAATAATGCATTCTATAGACGACGTCTTAGCAATATGCTTAGAAAAAGGGTTGTACAGCTTAGCAACATGTCGAATAAATATGTTTTATATAAAACCGTCAGATTAAATCCATTGAAAATGATTAATTACTAATAAATTCAGACTTTGAAATGTAAACGATATGCTCGATTCTGATTGGATCTTACAAGGTCATGTGATCGGTATACATTTCAATGAACCCTAAATCGCAGGTTATACAAAATAACTTTCAGTAAATGAAGTTTATACGATATCGTGCCGGAACTACATTTATCCGGGATTCCCCTGATCTTACAGCCACATTCCAGCCTGACCCCAGTCTTGATGGTCATCACTGAGACTCACCTTTTGCAAATATTATTTTTCTGTTTATTAGCAACACTCGCCCTAATAATCTGTTTTTGATGTTTGAAGAATAAACATTAAGTTGTAAATAAATAAAGTTGTACATGTTCATCTCCAGTCACAGAAATGAGGATAGTGGGCAAAGTTAAACAATGTAATGTACATCATTTCAAAAGCATGAGTTGAGCTCCATTCTGAATGACCTGACTTGCGACAACACAGTTTCAAGTCACCCCATTCCATACATAACAAATTAATAGTGTCGTGGTGCGCTCTCTACAGACAGTTTCGAGGCCCCCGATGAACAAAACGATGTTGCCGTGTTTGAAAACATGTACTCGTCATTGTCAATGACAGTGTCTAACATAGGCGGGCCTGCAATTGGCATTATTTCTCGAGGGACTTTAAATAACTTTATGTTATCATTCATTGTCAAACAAACAACCCAACTTTCCCAAGCACGTCGAGCTTTTAGAGCTGATACTCTACACTCGATACAGGACAGTATCAATACGCGAGTGCAAATTGTTAATTTTGGAATATTGAAATCAAACTTTACATATTTTTTAGTTTTTTTCCCAAAACATTTTATTGTTATTAACATGATACCCATAAAGGATTATTTGTGGACTAAAGAAGTGCATCTTTTCCTTTTTTTATATGAACTATTTTTGCATGCGCTTGAACCCGGTAGAGACCCGCCTGGGTCTAACTGATATCTAGGTCAGTGCTACAAACAGCTTAGAAGTTACTCCAGAATCGCATTTCGAATGATATAAAAACAACTTCTGGCTTTAAATACAAAGTGTGAATTTATAAGAAATGAATTTCATAATATAGTTGTCCACACGGTTATAACCTGTTTGAAACTCGTAATATAAACTTTTGCATAATTGGCTCGGCAAGCTCGCCAATTATACAAGTTTATATTACAAGTTTCAAACAGGTTATAACCGTGTGGACAACTATATTGTGAAATTCATTTCTTAATTAGAAAAGGCATGTACTGGATCAGATATTTTGACGTTTAATGAGAGCTAGTGGAACAAGTTTTTAGTTGTTGCAAAGACTTTCTCTTATAGTCGAGACTTGTGGTTGATTGAGCATCCCAGACTTAATTTGAAAGTAATCAAATGTGACTACATGTAATACATATTTTATTTCAGCAAATGGTTAGGATATTTATAAAATAATATTATCCTGAATGATATTTTTTCAAAACTTGCGCCCAAAATCCTTATTTAATGATGTTCAAATTCAAAATCCTTGTTTAATGACGTTCAAAATTAATTTACATTTGTTGAACAAAGTTTTGTTAAATTCTCTTCAGAATCTGTGCAAATATCATGTATTGGCAAATATCATATAATGTGTTCGCTTTAATTCACACAAACACACAGCAGCGTTACGTCAATATAAGTAAAGCAGAGATAATGAAAATCTCTCTATATAACTGAAGAACCACACAAAGATGATCTTTCTTAAATGTCCTTTTTGAAAATATGTACTGAATAAAGTTTAAACATTGATTAAAAAATAGGGCCATTTGCTCTGTAGTTCATCTGGCTTGATATTTTACTTTTTGGTGTGATCAATCTGGTTCCCCCATTACAAGGAACCACAGTGTCAACAAGTGTGTATTTTAGAATGCGACAAACTTAATTCAGTAAGAACAAAATTATAATTTTTAGTAAATGATCCAAAGTTTCAACAAAACTGTAAATTATAATCCTCACTAGTCAAGGGGTGTGTACACAAAATTTCAGCTTTCTACACTTTATGCTCCTGGTGAAGAAGACGAAAAAGGGTTTTAATGGCGTGACCCCTTTGGCCCTTATTAGCGGTCACCAAATCGATAAATGGTAATCCTCACTAGTCAAGGAGTGTGTACATATGATCTCAGCTTTCTAAGCCTTTTGGTTCTGGAGAAGAGACACAAATAGGTTTTAGGGCGTGGCCCCTGTGGTCCTTATTTCGGGTCACAGGGTAACCAAAGTACAAATTATAATCCTCACTAGTCGCAATCTAGTTAAAACTAGCTGTTTACGTCCCATATATTCTACGTAACACTTACCCACTAGGTCCGTGTCGAGCATGCGCAGAAATCAACCAATAAAAAAAGGAACTGGCCTTTTCAAGGTTTGTTGCTGAAAAAGCATGCCGTTGAGTGTAGTTTAAGTCGGTTATTATCCTCGTAGCACACAATGTTATGAATAAGGCTTCAATGTAAGTAATTTAATGCTTTAAAACAATATCATAACTTAGTGCCTAATTGATATGTCTCAGAAATATCTTTAGGTGTTTCATTTTCTAATAACAACATTACAACCTACCTGCAGTCACTTAATAGTTACTGTAAACTGATAACCTTTGTCCCTATACAGAAAAAATATCCAATTCTTGTCCTGGCCAAAAGTCCTCTTCTTTTGTTTTCTCAGCTAAGTATGTCTTATTCTTAAAAGTATAATTATGTAAATTAAAAGTTACACAATATATTGTATAGGTATTCAGATAATTCGAACTGTTATTTAGCAAATGTTAAAAGAAAATCCATAGATATCGCGGTACGTATTATGATGATAGTATATCTCCTTCATTCAAATAAACTCTAATTTCTTGCTCAAATACAGATATTGATGATAATTGGTCTGTATTAACGCATGATTAAACCTCTCGTGTCTAGACGCTTTGTCCCCTGTTATCTGATTGTGTAAATTGTAAAATGCATATATTTACTCTTCTCCATTCATACAGATTCTAAAATAAACTTTTAATGATAATTGGTCTGCTATTGCACCTGATTTAACATAGCGGGTCGAGATGTCTCATAATAATAATAATAATAAATGTGCATTTGTAGCGCGCCTTTTCCATGTACAAGGTACATGCTCAAAGCGCTGACACAGTTCAGTTATGTACATATGTACAGGGAGGAAAGTAAAGTTCAATTGTAAAATGCAGCAAACAAGGGGGCCTTTAGCAAGCGTTTGAAAGTGGCAAAGTCAGACGCTGATTTGATGGTTAATGGGAGAGAGTTCCAGAGTAGAGGAGCAGAACTGGCAAAGGATTTTTTTCCAAATGATTCAAGTTTGTAGCGAGGAACAGAGAGCAGATTTTGATTTTGGGAGCGCAACTGTCTTTCTGGGATGTAGGGGATAAGCAGTTCACTTAAATATTCAGGGCTTGCATCATGGAGACTTCTGTAGACAAAACACAACAGTTTGAATTCAATTCTAGATTTGATGGGAAGCCAATGAAGGTCCTTCATGACAGGGGTGATGTGGGATTGCTTGGGAGTTCTGGTGATGATTCTAGCGGCTGTATTTTGTACATACTGCAATTTAGAGAGAAGCTTCTGTGAAATACCAAAAAGGAGACTATTGCAGTTATCAAGTCTGGAGATGACCAGTCCCTGAACAAGACGATGTGCAGCATCACGATCGATGAAATGTCGTATTCTTCCAATGGCTCTCAGATGACTTGAGATTCCATGGTCAATTGAGAATCAAGCATAACTCCAAGGTTCTTAACACACGGAACAGGTTGTATCTCCGAGTCTGTTACCGAGATTGTGCTGACGCTGACTTGTTTCTGGAGATGTCTGGAACCAACAACCAACACTTCGGTCTTGTCATCGTTAAGTTAAAGCATGTTGTTGGTCATCCAAGATTTGACATCTTTGGTGCAGTCTGTAATTTGATGAAGGTTGGCCTCAAAATCTTTAGCATATGAACTGTCAATGAGTTGGGTGTCATCTGCAAAGGAGTGATGGAAAATGTCATGTGTGTCAATCACGTCTGCTACATCAGTTGTGTAAGCAATGAAAAGAAGTGGGCCGAGAACTGATCCCTGGGGTACTCCACAATGGACCATTGAGGTATGTGATTGTTTGTTTTCTAACAGAACGGCCTGACTCCTGCCATCAAGGTAGGATCTTAACCAGTTTGAAGGCAAGCCAAGAATTCCAAATTGTTTGCTGAGTCTATCCAAGAGGAGTTGATGGTCGATGGTATCGAACGCCGATGATAGGTCGAGCAGGATGAGAGTTGCTAGTTTGCCATCATCAACAGCTGTGAGCAAGTCGTTGGAGACTCTGAGCAAAGCTGACTCTGTGCTGTGGTTGGATCTGTAGGCTGACTGGAATTTATCAAAGAGTGTAAATTCAGAAAAATGGTTCCTGAGACGAATGTTAACAGCTCTCTCAAGGATCTTGGATATAAACTTAAGGTTGGAGACAGGTCTATAGTTTTTAAGAATGTTAGTGTCAAGATTATTTTTCTTGAGCAAAGGGATAACAACTGCATGTTTGAATGAATCTGGAAAGACCCCACTTGACAGACTTCTATTCACAAGTTTTGTGATCACTGGAAGTAGCACATCAATGCATTCCTTTAACAAAGTTGTAGGAATCGGGTCCAAGAGACATGTAGTCGACTTTGATTTGCAGATGATCTTCAATATGTCCTGTTCAGTAAACAGTTGAAATCCTTCAAGAGGTGAGCCTGAAAATACATTGGAGTGAAGGGTAGTATCAGACTGGACTACAGCACATTTCAGAGAGGAATGAATTGTGTCAATCTTTGACAGGAAGAAGTTGTTGAATGAATCTGGAAGTTCCTCAAGAGACGGTGTCGAGGGTAGGGCTGTGTCATCCTTTTTCCCAAGAAGATTGTTCATGAACTTGTGCATCTCTCTAGGATTGTTCCTGGTCTCCTCGATGGTAGACAAACAGTAAGTCTTTTTAGCTTGGGCTATTACTTTGATCATGCCATTTCTTGCTTGACAATATATCTGGCGATGAACTTCAAGCCGTGATTTACGCCAGAGTCTCTCAGATTTTCGTTTTGTAATCTTTGCCTGATGGACTGTATCATCATACCAGGGTGAGTTGGAGCGGACAACAACAGTCTTATTGACAGCAGGAGCATGTTTGTCTAGAACTGCAGTGAGTGTGTCCTGGTAGAGATCTGCCAGAGCATTTGCGTCATCTGGGGGTTCACACACCAGACTCGAGTTGGCAAGATCAGCCCTGAACACAGCCTTATCGATTTTCTTGTAATTCCGACATGTTATCGTTTTACGGACTTTCCCTGGTTTTGCAAGGTTCAACTGTACATGAACCAAGAAGTGATCCGACATCTGGCAGTCACGCACTGTCACTCTCTTGACAACATCACTGTCTTCAGGAGATACAACCCAATCCAGTATGTTGCCAGACTTGTGAGTCGACGTATCCACATGCTGCTTCAGACTATTGAGATGTAGTAGAGATATGAACTTCTTCACTTCAGCTTTGTCAGCATTGTTAAACTGAATGTTTAAATCACCAACGAATAGTCTACAAGATTTTGTGGATGAAGAAGTAAATGTGTCTCCAAGTTCTTTGAGAAAATCAGAGACAGAAAAGCCATTCTTTTTTTAAGGAGGTGGGCGATAGATGCACACCAGTGTCATGGATGTTTGTCCTGATACAACCGAGAGTGAAAGTTTTTCAAAAGTCAAAGGAGCAGGACCATTATTTTTCAGGATGCTCACTTTTAGTGACTGTCTGTAGAGAACCAATATTCCGCCCCCTGTTGAGTACTGTCGAGGCAGATGCAACGACTTGAAACATGGAGGGGTAATTTCAGAAATGATAACTTCATCGTGGCTATCCTTTAACCACGACTCTGTGATAACAAGAATGTCCAAATCCTCATCCTTTAGCATCTCAGCTATTTCCAGAGTTTTGTTCCGACATGACTGTGCATTCCAGAGACCAAGATTGAAAAATGGTGATGGCAACTTGGGATGAACATTGACAATATTTTCCAAATTAACTCCTTGAGACGGTGATTTGAAATAGTCTTGGGAACTAAACACATTTGTAATGACCGGTATTTTCCTTTGTATTTTCCTACCTGCTCTTCTACCTCTCTTTGTTTTCTTGCTATTAGAAATTCCATAATGACGTAACACTTTTAAAAGTTCAGGGTCAATGTAGTCCACAGTATGCTTCAGTTTGTATTCAGCTTGATTGTGTACATTGTAAACTGCATTTGTCTCACACCAAAATAACCCCAAATCTATATTGTCATTAACGTTAACGCTGGTCGGTTTGTGCTCAGACACAGATTTTTACAAATGTTTATAGGGACTTATTATTATCGTTCAATGAACAATGTACATGTTAACACCATTATCAATGTAATGGGAACTACTGATTATACTTCGGGAACACGTTCAGCAATGATGTCTACAACAATTAATACACTATCTCTTTAAATGGTTTGTTATTCATAGGGCAAAATATCACTTTTTCATTGTGATGTCATGTTATAAACAATGCTTCATGGTTCATATATGATGGCACAATCTATACCGACCGGCAGCGGCTAGTTCGCCCATGCTGAGCAGTAGGTTTTAGTAATTTCTTTAAATTTTGGGTCTTCAGTTATAAACAGAACAGTATATTCGTTTCCATGACATACCATGTATACGAAACTCGTGCCTAAATATCAAGATATCCTTCGCTCTCGCTCGGGAAACACTAATATTTAGCTACTCCTATCGTAAACATAGTATGTAATGGACACTCATATAATATCCTCTATACATTTACAGTATAAAAGGAATCCAACCCTATGTTATAAGAGAAGACATTTGAATTAATAGTTGAGATAAGTTATGGTTCTTACGTATTTTTCACGATTTTCTTTTGATTATCTAAAGATATTTTGTAATATGTTTACAAGTATTTATTAACTGCTCAATAGAGATATACATATATACGTATATCTTACAGTCCGCTCCTTTTATTTCTCAGCTTAATATTTCGTTTTGTTGAATGCATATGTAAATGAAAGATCAACTTATAAATTTCACATTTTTTAAGATAATATGAGCGATTATTTTTGCAAATGATGATGAAATGTATCATGAAATCCATAGAAAACGTGATATGCGTCAGGATGACAGTTTGTCTTCCTCATTCAAACAGATTCCAATTTCTTGCTTAAATACAGCTATTAATGATAATTGGTCTGCAATTGCACATGATTAAACCACGCATGTCTAGACGCTTTTGTCCCCCTCCCATCTAATTGTGTATGCTGTATATGCAGTAAAGTGCATTTGTCTGACACCCACAAACATTGCAAAATGCAGATACAAAATACATGCACGTCAATTAGAGGGCTCGCAAACACACAATACATAAATTACCTTAGGTAACAATATTTCTTATAAAAACAATCATTTCTTTGATTATGATTTGTTTCATATTTTCATTCAATTAAGAATTCCTATAACCTTTTCATCAACAGATTTTCATTCAACACTATTTTCAAAGTACGAGATTTAAAGGGTTGAACTCTACTATGACTTAAGTTCTTTATATAGGCAAACCAAATTTTAAATCAATTTTGTCAATTGACAATCAAAATCATTATTTCAATTCTCATTTAAAGCCCTATCCTGCTACATCAGCATATATGTCTCCGCATTATGCTACAACCTATCCCCTGATATCCTTCAACCTTATTCCCCCGTATCGCTATATATAACAAGCCAATCAAATGATGCCCTTTCAGTGATAGCAGCAAACTGGTTTCCGGGCTTCGTTTAACGTGATTCATATTAACCAATGGGAGTGCTATCAGATAATATAACTTATGTCTCGCTGCAGGCACCAGCTTAGCTCCAAACTGTGTCATATAACATTTCAACGAGAGGCATCGCTAGACAACAGTGTATGGAGTTCAAAATAGTTTGACTGAAAACAGACAGGCTGTAAAAAGCTTTGAGTAACCACCCATTAGCGATACGGCTGAATATGTACACAGGATATCAGGGGATAGGTTGTAGCATAACGCGGAGACATATACGCTGATGTAGCAGTATGTAAAATTCCAAATAACAAATAAACAAGTGGACAAAAATCCAAGCAAATTCTATACAAATAGGATTTTCTAAGTGTGATATCACTTATCTCCATTAAGAATTGGATAGAACCAGTATTTTCACTATTGGCGAACGAGATGAAATATATGATATCACACTGAAACTTAAATTCTAAATTCAAAATTTAGCAAAATATTTGGTATATTGTTTGCTTTATATTCTTTTGTGTAGAGAAATGTGTGGATTTCCGGCAAACACTGCTAGCATAAAGGTGTTTTCTGCGACCTCATTAGTTAGTTAAATAGTATAGGCGATGAAGTCGCGTTGATTTTAGAAGTGACGTCATCGCCTCTGTGATATTCTCACTGTGGTAAAACGTTTAAAAAAACTGTATTAGTGAGTACACTCTTGTAAAAATAAGATAGATAACTCTAGTCTTTGACTGCTTGATATATATTCTTCTTGTGCTTTATTTCTTTGTAATATAATATTTGCTACTGTAAACTCACAAGTACGGTTTACCCTAAATCAAGCAAAACTACACATTGTTGTCCTGACCCCATAACTCAAATACTAGCAAAGGACTTGTACAGAGAAATTGAGACAAAACAATCGTATTCATTTAAAAAACATTTAACATTTATAACTTATTTTTTCAGAAAGCAGCCATTATTTAGCTTGAAATGGTCTGAACGGTGCCAAAGGAACTGACACAAGGGCGGGAGCTTTTCTTCCACACTTGATAAAAACTCTAAAACTTTCATTACTCAGGGAACTTTCAAACAGGAGTCGAAATTTAAAATGAAAAAAAAAAGAAAAGAAAAAAATAAGATTTACGAAAGGGTTATGGCAAGCACTGCATGATACTATTTTACATGTAATATAATGTTGAATACTGAAATCTCCAACATATGCTTAAGCCTCGATTGTCGAGTTTAAGAGAATGTTTCCTGAGGGAATCGACATCGATTAAAAGTCTTCAGGTGTCAGTCATACCTGAACACGGTAAGGCAATAACTTTCACCAACAAATAACTTTGTTTAAAAAGACGATTTTCTGACGACAATAATTGTTACTGTGACCAAAATAACCATATTAAACCAAAATACTTACTAACATTTACTTTGTTGTTCACATTGGTGGTAATTTTAGCAACCAATTTGTGCATGGATAAAAGATACATTCATAATTCAGTAGCTGTTCTGGATGGGGAAACAAGTTGATTGGTTTTCTATGTGCGCACTTACAAAATCGAGTGGAATTAAACATTTACAAAGGCATGCATAATTAAAGCATTAAATAATCTTTGACAGGTGTGATTAATGAAGAATCAACATTCAGCTTTTTTAGAATATTTGTTTTTCAGTGGATATTTTCAATCTGTCATATTACTTATTGATAATATAATTACTTTCAGAAGTTTTACAAACATTATTGAAGAGATTTTTTTATGAAAGTCACAAATATCACAAAATGTCTGTCCCTACTTTAACCTTATAAACATTTTTTCCGCAAAACTGTGTTTCGAAGCCATCCATTCTGCGCAAATCTGAAAGCATAATTTTCAAAGTTACAATTTTCGTATATGCTCAGAAAAAAATACAAATTAATAGCAGCGTATCATTGCTAATAAATTGTCATATACGTCACTCTGTGATGATACCAATAGAAAATATTATTATAATGATGGAGTGTGTTTTTAACATGTTCAGGTGGAAAATGATATAAATATAATTTTTAGGCATTCAAGGCTCTTCCGCCCTAGCGAAAAGAAAGCAAATTATTTTATTTTGATTATTTTTCACCAATCTGATTTATGTCAAACACTATTAGCAAATGTATGAACCAGCGTTATAACTTTCATCATGCTGATAAAACACCTGTATATTTAAGTATTTAAGATAGCCCAACAACTGCAGGCATCACAAAGAAAAATGCGCTTTTGAATTGACAAATGAAGCGCAATAAAATCACAGTATATACTTGTCTACCATACATTGTATGTATAGTTTGTAAAAATGACAAAAACACGAACTTGACAGCTAGAGTCACAATGAATGAATTGTTTTCTGTTTTCAGGGTCACGCTAACTTTCCAAACTATCCATTCTGTCTTGATATGAAGGTTGTTGTTATCTAGGATAACTTCAGTTTCCGAATCTGGAGAGACAGACAGGGAAATTACCGTTGTCCAGTGAAGTGTCAACTTGCTAATTATGTACTTTTGTCGTGTTTGCTTTATTTCCAGTCTAAGTCGTACATAATAAGGGGTCTTGGAAGCCCAAAGGGAACAACTTGTTCATGTATTACATAGAATTCTCTATTCTCTCCCATGAGGTTAATCAAATTAGATTCTGGAAGAAGTTTCTGACTGTTTATTTTTTAACCACAAGGTGCATACATTTTAAATACAGAAAACAACTTGTTCAAGTTATCATATTTGATATTTTTATCCTGTTTATACCTTGAAAATGCAGTATTGACTCTTTCATTTACTTGAAATTGCTTTAACAACTTCTGTTTAGATATAACATCAATTGTAGAAATTATATTTACTTTAAATCAGATACGATTACACAGTTATATATACAAGTGTTAAAGCGATCATATGCAATACTTCAATGAAAATGATGTATTTTTCTAATTTCCCTTGACATTCTTTCATATCAAAGAATAAATAAATATATCTTCACGTAAATAATCATTCCAATGCTTAAAGCCTAACCTTTAATTTCAACTTTCATTTTGTTAATTTGTCTGAATTTTGACATTCCTGAAATGTTCAAGTTCCAAACCATATCATTTTGTACCTGTTTGTCTAGACAAACTAATAGCCCTGTGGGAAGATTCGCCCTTAATCAACCGTTAATAATATCTTCCACAAAATATTTTATTTGAAAGTATATCTAATTTAAATGTCAATCTTGACTTTCTTCTTTTCTAAATGACCTTTGATAGTTGATCATAATAACATATAGCACGTACATAGTCTCTGAAAATTTGCTAAACGCACCACATAATATTTGCCTGTTACACTCAGAGGCAAAAGAAACGATACGATATAAATGCATGATAAGTTATGCTACGAGTGACAGTTACGACTGAAACAGGGTTATTTAATGTCTTCAATAGCTAACTGAACTTAGTATTTAATTTCTAGGCTATATTTGTTAACGGTTTTGAAAAACATGCCTTACAAAAAATGCGTTTGCCTGTTTTTAAACCAACGTACAGACAAATGCATGCAAAAATTAATATATATCAAGGTTTTTATATGGACATCTTTAATTTATCAAATTTATAAAATACATATTTTTGATATTCAAATTCCAAAGATTATGACCGCAGATAACATTGAAAAAGCTCTTTTGGGACCCCACATGTATTTGAACAGTGATACAATTATAAATGTCATACTTTGATGTTTGAAATTGAGAGAACTTTTTCACAACTGATGTGCCTATCACAAGGGTTAGTATACGCATTTAATTTACAACAGAAGTTTATTTTGTACTCTTTGAAAAATTGTCGAAATAACCATTCGAACCAATTGTTATTCCTCACTTTGCCCTTTTTTCCCAACTTTTTTTCTGAATGCATTTACATTTCTACTTTTTTTAATAACAATCCAGTAGACCAAATTTAGCGTTACTCGACAAATAAAATGTAGAAGGTGTCCTTTTCGTTTGATGTTTCTTGTAAATGATCCTCAGTGCATAGTGTTAGTACAATTGAGCTGTTACTCAGTATTATAAGGTCTTGTATATCTATAAACTCCTTCACCGATGTAGCTCAAATCATTGAAAGTTCTACCCGTTTCCAAAACTTAACGGAATTTCTGAGGCTTTTCTATTTGATACTTTGGCAGAGGCGTAACTGATTTTACATTCAAGTTTGAATACATCCAATCTGTTTTCGATTACTAGAGAAGTGATCACATAAAAAGTGGGGTAAGTGTAACATTTTACGACTTGATCAATGAATTGGGTAAAACATTTATAACTCCACAATATAATAATGAAATAATAATAATACACACAATTTATATAGCGCCCTATCTGCTTATTAAAACACTCTAAGGCGCTTTACAACATAAAGAATAAAATAAGTGATGAAAAGTAAAAATGACAACGTAAGAATATAATGATTATAAAATGCTCTTGCAAACATTGAGGCGACTCACAGTCAAATCCTCAACGAGATTTGCCAAATCATAATCAAGAGACAAACCACACTTATTGGAGCTATCTGGCTTTGTCTTATTGTGCTGTTGACATTTACTAGTCTGCTAGTACTTAGACGCCGACATTCAACCTAAACCGTTATTTAAAATTCGGGATTGACATTATTGTATTATGTGGTATGTGTTGCATCTCTTTTTACACAAACAACTGATGATCTTATTACTTGTGAAGTAAATTAAAAAAATTCAATAGATATATCGATGTTAACTGTTTTTTCGAAAAATAAATTGTGTAAAAATTAGATTTTAGTAAATATAATTGTATTGTATTATCATAACATAAAAATATTCATGACATATAGTTTAACATGTTACATATTATATTCAATCTGATTTCAATTTTGTTATCAATAATTTCCTTGAATAACGTCTTAAAGGGGCAGTAGCACGTTTTTAGGGGGAATATAAGGTGATGTCAGGAAAATGAAAATTAATGGTTCCAATTGAAAGACAATGTATTAAAACTAAATGGAGCAGTAATAATTCAAATATATTACGTAAAGTTTAGCCATGAGATTCCTTTTTCTTACACAAAATGAATTAAAGGTGTTCACAAAAAATGGCCGCCAATGGATTTTATGTGAATCTTCATACTTTGTCCTCTGACTCTGGATGATTGGTTTGTGCTATGAGATTTTTGACACTGTCAAAATAATACATTTAACATTAACTTACAATTGTCAGTGAAAATTTAAAATATAAAATTATCAAAAAACGTGCTACTGCCCCTTTAATAACAACTTAAAAAGATCAATACAATTCCACCATACTTTGCTTCAAAACAGACGTAATGAAATCACACCCACTTACATGTTCAATTTGACTTTTAGTTGAATCATTGGGGAGCAAAGCTCAAAGACAGAAAATGACAACAATGTAATGATATCACATTCCCTTGCACGTGCAACACTTATGTCTTAGAAACATAAATTCATTGGTTTGTCGTAATATCAATGGCATTTTTATATATTTGTATGTAGAAGCAACGTGTATCTACCTATTGGCACCATGTGTATATAAAATAATGATAGAAACTAATTATGATACAGATTAGAAATTAGGATAAATCAAAATCGGCAGACATAAATCATGAATTGTTACACCAATCATTTTATCACGTATCTGCATGTAATGTTGATGGTGAACAGATCATAATAGTTTTATTCATGTCATAGTTTACACATTCATCAACACACAATATACATAATTACAGCTGAAAAAAACCACAACAAAACAGAGGTTACATTAAAAGGTTATCGTCTTTCATTACATCGTCATATGGACTTTTTGACATTTGACACAATTTAGGTGGACTTAAAATTGTATCACACCGCTAATGGCTGAAATATTGCTAAAGCGGCGTAAAACAATAACTCACTCACTCTATTTGCATATGAGCTGAATATTGTTAGAACCATATGGCATCTCTCGATTACATTTCACCAGTTTATTTGGTTTTTCTTCATCCTTTGTCATCTGGGGCTTATTTACTTGTCCTTTATTTATTATTTTATTTAATATATTGAAACAATACGCTTTTAAGTTCAACGTTTTAAAACATATATGTCTCTCCTAAACAAGACCACGTTCTCACATCAATCAGCTTGATTTGTGATGTAATGGGATAGTAACTGTGATGTGCCCTTGTACAACGTTTGTTTACTTCTGATGATTCTAAATGTAATGAACTATGACAGCAAATATTATAGTGAATATCATCCAGGTTTTCTTTATATATATTTCCTAAATGATATTGAATGTATCGAAGATCGTAATGAATGCAAGTTTACAATTTGATTTCTTTGAAGGCTAATGGCACATCATTTATTTCCTTCATATACTTTTTGATATTCGTCAAAGACATCAAATTCGATTTAATGCTACCAATAACATTAACATTATCCATTAAGATTTATTTTCTCGTGTATCTGGTTTATGTCCAGAGTTTTCTTCATTTCAAATGTTTTGATTATCATGCTTAACTGACTAAAGGCAAAGAAGTATATGATATTAAAAATATGTTGATTGATGAAACAATCTTGCTTAAAGGTTATTGGATATTTGTGGGTGGCTGGTAATAGTAAATCTTAAAGGTATTACCGTTAATAAATTACGGGAAATGATATCTCCTCATTTTGAAAGTACTATTTTGAATGGCTGCATTTCTATATGTTATCAAATTCTCACGCGATATGATTTTATGTTCTACGTGTTCGAATTCAGTAGTAATTTCAAAATTTAGATAGTACTATTTTCTTCATCGGAAAGCGTTTTATGAAAATGATGATGCCTTTTTTAGAAAATATCTGAGAGTATCAAAATTATATGTAGTAAACTGTTTTAATGTCAGGGTCTTTTGAGACCTCTATAAATATTTCATACCATGATTCCAATTTTGATTGACTTCTTTTATTTGTATCAATAAAAACTAAACCATCTTTACCTTAATGGTTTGGAATCTTTATATTTAAGAAAGTATTTTAGGATATGAGATAAGCAGAACTTCACTGGGATGTATTGTAAACATTGCTGCATGCACATGCGACTGCAAGCTACAATAAGAACGTCTGCCTCATTGGTTGATAACAAAACAGCTCTTTGTTAGCATGACGTCACATATTGTGTTGCTTTCACGGTCTTTGACATGATGAAAAGAGGTCAAACACAAATGGTTTCACAGGTGTCGGTTTATTATATATCATGTGAAAGTGTAAGTATTAATGTCTCGACAAACTCAAATGGTTTTACAGGTGTCAGTTTATTATATATCATGTGAAAGTGAAAGTATTAATGTGTGGACACAATGAATTTGTAAGCCTGCAATGCGTGTGTTGCAATCACTGTCTGAATAAGGCAATGTCAATATTTGATAATCGATTGTGACTTGAAACTATACCATACTTACATATATGCAAGGCATGCAAGAGGTCCAATGGGTAGTACAATCATCATTCAAAACACCTTTTTTTAAACGCCGATCTATTATCTGTTTAAATTCGAGTAAAGAATTATTGATAGCTTTAACAGTTATGACAAATATCAATCCAAGATGCTCGACAAACTTTGGATCATCCACAAAAGTCAACCTGTTAGGCTAGACGATTATGTGATGTACGTGAACTTCAACTTTTTAGAAATGTCAGCATTCAGACCAATAACAATAACTGGTAAATCAAGCATGATAAACTATCTTTGAAGTAATTTTCATGAACATAAAAACGTTTAATTCGGCTTTTAAACAATATGAAGTATGGTAATGAAAGAAACTGACAATCACTAAATAAATATGGTTTCAAATGAAATAATGTGCAATATTTAGACAATAATCTACGAGTGACAGGGAATGACAGATTATCTATCCCGAGTTTCGTAATTCGCGAGCCTTGTGACAAGGGAAAGATCTATCATTCCCCGTCAAGAGTTGGTTATTGTTTATGTTACCTATATACTTTTATAAGGTAAAAACTAAGATTCTTAAAATAAAGTTTGTTCTATAAAGAATCTAGTCAACCTCAATTACATATGCGTTTGCAGTAGCTTTACTTCCGATATGCCCATGCACAGCTAATATATATTTTGCAAAGTATTTGATTTGAAGTGACTGGCGATATGCTACAGTTTCAACATACAGTTTGGTACAAACGGAAATTCCTATGACGTCTTAGCGGCTCGTGTCTATGACGTCATCACAATCAAACAAAACCAGTCCCACTCTACGCGACAAAAAACTTTACGCAATGACAAAATTATTTGTTGATCGATATTGTCTATGATTTTGGACAATTTGACTGACTCATCAATCATCATTGGCATAGGCACATGTAAAAATTGGCAGTTAGCAACAAAATGGAATAAATTGAATTTTTAAAAATTTAGAATCAGGGAAAACAACTTGTCAATAGCATACAAGTTTGAAAGATGAATGAAATATTCCTGACACAACGTTAAATTTGATTGGTTCACAACAACCAATCAAAAGATAGGAAAAGGTGAAACTCCCTAGGAACAGGAAAAATACTACCCTTAGTTTGTCCGTCCTCCTATATGGGTAATATATGCATGTAATGAAATTTAAACACTGACATTTTGATCTGTTTAATAGTAAGGTATCTGTGTTGCTTTCATATCTCACTCAAGTGAAAAAAACTGAAAAATGGATTTCATCGTTTACTTTATCTTTTAATGTTTATTTTGTCTTTAAATTTAAGTACATTTATGTAGGTACAAAAATATCAACAATAAGTAGTAATGTATATCTAAACATACACTTTCCTTTAGACGTCCTGTATCTATATTTCTAGAAACTATTAAGTACAAAAATTGCTGTAGATTAACCAGTTTTAGTATACTTTTATAAATAAAAACTGTAATTCAGATGAAATTTGCAAGAAAGGTTAAATTAATATATATAAACCTCCATATTTCTATGTTACATTTCCATCACGTCACATCATCAATGTGGCCAAAACAATCAATTCTAATCTACCGTGGTTAACCAATCAACTTCATCTTTGTCATATGCTGATATTTATGTCTTTTCTCAAAATGCCAACTATATTAATTTGTAATAAACTGTTTATGAGCAGACACAAATACCCCTCAACACTGTATGGTCTTGTTATCTATAATGTCAATTGACAGTAAACATTTGAAAAGTTATTTGGTATTTGAAACAATTAATACCGATTTCGTCATGATCATCTTGGACACACTTTAACACTTGAATATATTTTCTTAAGTGTATTGTAAATTAACGGATCTTATAATTTCCGAATATTAAACGCAGCAGTTCCTCGTGAACAAATACTTGTTTAATTATGCTTTATGTTTATTATGTTATGTTATTGAATTTTAACTAACATTGCCTTTATGAGTGGTGCGATACCCTACCTAACTGCTACAAATGCACATTGAACATCACTCTCCTAAGTAGAAGATAGTACCTCATATGTCCGCTTTGTATCTCCCAGGTGGAACTTATCACATATTTCCTAGGTAGGACTATGTATATCCTATGTTAACCGTAGAATCGCTAGACACTTGTGGGTAGGACTAAGTATATCCTTGTTAGAACTTACATGTACATGTAGTATCTCCTCGGTAGGCCTTTTTTACTCCTAGGTAGGATTTTGCTATCCTTAGATGACTTAGTAACTCTTCGGTATGACTTTGTAATTCTTATGTAGGATTTTGTTAATCTTAGGAAGGATTAAGTAACTCTTAGGTATGACTGAACTCCTTAAATAAATTAAGTATTTAATACAAATCACATATCAACCAGGATGAATTTCCCTTTCCGAAGTTGCGGGGGTATTAGAATGGGCACAGTCCGTCTGTCCGTCCGTCCGTTACACTTTGTGTCCGGCTCATAACTTTGTAACTAATTCACCATTCTAATATAAAATTTGTCATAGAAATGAAGAAACATATAATAATGTGTCATGAGTGACAATTTTCTGAAAATCTACATAAAGTATTAGGATTTTGGAGAAAAAATGGTAAATTTGTAAGAAATCTGTTACAAGTCCCGTCCGACTCACAACTTCTAAATTAATCATCACATTTTGATCAAATTTGATATGGAGATACATAATCATATGAAGGTGTGTCATCAAGAACAATTTTCAATTTTTACATATGATTAAATTGATCCTGGAGATCGATGAACATAATACATAAATTCATTCGTTTGATTTTAATTTTGTCAGTTTACTCAATTTATGCCCAACAGTGAACATAAAGTTGGTATCAATTAGTTTTTTATAATGATAACAGTTTCCCTCATATATTGGAAAAAACGTGTTATTTTGTGCAACAAAATTGAATCGGCAATATGATAATGAAAACCTATACATATTGTGCAATTTGCGGTGGATATAGCTCGTATATGTCAGCTGCTTTTTTTATGTTTGTATGTTTATATATTATTAGATATTTATCATCATTTTTTTATCTTTTAGTAGGACGTTTCCTAAGATACAAAACCAGTCATATAATAATCTGATCTAATTGAGATTGCAATAAAATGTGGCTATGAATGCATTTCTTATCATAAACACTTGTATTAACAGTAAATGCTCCTCTTGCTGGGGGCAAAAGACAGTCATAATTACACAAACATGAACGTCTTCCTCACTTGTAGTTCAATGTTTGATTAACTTGTTATGAGTTGATGAAAAAGATACCATTCACATTCGGTGATTTAGACGTTATAAAAGGTAAAGAGTCACACTCACTTTCACACACTTTTAACAATTACAAGCCCGTTCTGCATCACTTTATTACAAATAAGGAACATATAATGTCTTTATGTTCGTTGCAACCAAATGGCCGTGGCAGGAGAATATTATCTTGTCAATGTTCTTTGTAAATTGGATGGAACAAAATTAACTGTTTACTTTACATCATAAACTAGTGATTGACTGCAATACTACTTCAAAAGTCTAGATCACTTTACATTGAGTACAAACACTGATCAGCTGATCTTGATATAATTTACAGGAAACTTTGCACTCGATCTACATGTATGTGACCAAACATCATTTATGGTGAACATTACCCAGTGATATTGGAAAACATACAATATTTTTAATCTTATCAGCCAAATATTTTAAAAACCATGGTATGCAGATGAATCTCAATAAGTAAAATTGCCGAAATGGCTGGGTTCTTTGCTTGTTATATACATTATATAAGCAAGTGATTGACTGCAGTATTACTGCAATGGTCTAATACCACCTTACATTGAGTACAAAAACTGATCAGCTGATCTTGATATAATTTACAGGAAACTTTGCACTCGATCTACATGTATGTGACCAAACATCTTTTTTGGTGAACATTAGCCGGGATGTTTGAAAACATACAATATTTTTTATCTTATCGGCCAAATATTTTTCAAAACCATGGAATGCAGATGAATCTCAATAAGTAAAATTGCCGAAATGGCTGGTTTCTTTGCTTGCTGCTATCTACTTTGATTTACTTTGTTGATTCTACTGAGACTTTCCTTAATGCTTGCACTATCTAAAACCTACTCTACAACAAAATCAATTTAGTTGAATAGACTTTGACAATCAATATGCCTGGAACTTGATACACCACACTAATATTCTGATTGTTGCCATTATTTTTAATTGATTAATCATGACAAATATTTTTTCGATGGTTACAACAAACTATCAGGGGAATCAAATTAAATGTATTCTATCACACCTTTGTCCCCAAAAAACTTGAAAACACTAAATTTAACCAAAGGATATAATGAACTTCTACAGTGTCAAACGTTTGTACAATATAACATAATATAATAAAAAGTTGCTATCATTCAGTAAGTTATCCTAAGGGATACAGTAGTTCTACAGTTCTGGTGTTCTACAAAACGAAATTAAAATGTTTCAGTTGTGAATGTTTTCTTAGATTTTATTTTTATCAGTGCACTTTTTGAACTTGCAATGAAACCAATGACTAAACTAAAGATATTGAGATCACTTATTTGATATTCAGAAGATCTGAGAGAAATAACAGCATCAAGTAGTCATTACGATATATTTCTATAGCTTTACAGAAAGTGTCTGCTAACTTTGATAGTGGTCGTTATTACTTTCGCTTGGGAATTGACAATAAATTGCTTCATTTGACATGTCCTTGATTTAAGTGGCTCTACACTATTACTTTAAGAGTGACTGAGTTGATATGTCAATATGTATTGTTAATGTCATCGTTTTGTGACAGATACCCAAATTATACTGTCAATAAGGACCGGGTTAAATGATGTATTCAGTAACTTAATTCCATTGGTGACAATGTGTTTTATTGTTATATTTTGCATTCCTGATAATCATTAGGAGAAAGAGAAAAAGAAGTATTTGGTGTTGGAAATAAATTTCTTATTATTGGCAAAATTCACAGTTCACAAGCAGGGAAATTGCAAGGTATCTATCGACGCAGCAAGTAATAAATTATTAACGTTGTAGCAATGCTAATATAGGTGCAATCAAACTTTAAAAAGTCAATGGCTTCCTTTGGTTTGTTAAAATTTCGTCCCTGCAAAACATTGTTACGCTTATGTGGCACTACAGTAATTACGCAGAAGAATAAGCTGCTTGAAATTGTCTGTATTTGTGATCAATCAACAGTACTCTTTTAAACGAAGAATCCCTTTATTTATTACTTATTCTAAGGTTATTACATTCCCCTATATTGACATAAAGGCATGTTGTGGAATTCCTGGACCCCTGCATTAATATGACACAATTCAAATCTACCTCATTAAATAGCGTTTAAGTCGTGATAATATAATGAATATTTTCCTGAAAAGAAGAGACATTTTGAAGAATTGAAAAGTCTGATTAGAAATACTTCAAAAGATAGATGCTCTATTAAATCATGTCCTTCTGTTTTATTTTTGCATGTTATGTTATTTCTGCCTTGTAGCTTGTTGCTCGTATGGAATTAACATTGTTCCCCAAAAACCACAAATCAGAGTGAAGCAATGCTAAATTTGTTGTAATCACAATCAAGAGAGTGGAATACTGATAATTCAAGCTTTGCAAAATAAAAGCATTGATGGAATTCTTAGGTATCCAATTGCGACATTACAAACTGCAACATCATTAACCTGACAACTGTCTTGTATTTTGATAGAAGTGATAAAAAGTCGCCATCACTTTGCAAATTATCCTTTTGGATCGAACATAAATTGCCTCATTTGATCGGTCCCATGATTCAGATTGTTCTACACACTTAATTTAGTAGTAATTGTAGTGATATGTCAACATGTATTCTGGAAACCATTATTTTGCGACAGGGACATTTGTTACCATGTCAAAAAGCCTATAGATAAGTGGTGCATTATGAAACATTATTACACATTTCCAGTGTGTTTTACTGATATGTGTTTAAGAACTTAGTTATTCTATAAGATTTACATCAGATTCATATGATAAATTTAGAATTTATGATATTTTCATAATGATTTGACAAACTGTGCACGTAAACATTGTAAATGAATTAATTGTTACTGACTCGTACTGTTTGACATTTGAAATTCCTTTCCTTAAAACCTCTGTGATGAAAAACTTTGTTTGCTTTTACAGTTTGTACACAATAACAAACAATTCACTTTCTTTAAAATGTACTTGGCATTTGTTTTTTCAAAAAAGTTACTTAATGATTAGCGATTTTATAATTTTTTTGTTATTAAGCTTTTGAATAATGTTTCCTTGCAGGCTGAATGCGGAACATTGTTCAGATGGTATTCCTAAATCGCATATCCTTTGAATGTTATATTTGGATTTGCTGTTAATTTTCGTCAATGTATGGTTTCATGATAAGCATTTATATGAATGAACAATAAAGATCACTGCTGTCGAAAATGATGCTTTGTAAGCTTGTGAGTTATAAAACAGCATAGTAATAAATACATACTTATCACTTCGAAAATATTCTTATTTTCATATGTGATTGCTTACCAATGAAAATAACCATTTGACTATTAGTACCACATGCATACATGCAACATTCAATGTGTTCCTGTCATTTGTTGAATAAGGAGTTAAATTTATTACAGCGAACGAAAAGTAAAATGTTGTACTAACTTGTATCAGTTTCTTACAAGTTTACAAATTTCATGATACAATAATTATATATAAAGGGTGATGGACAACATATTTCTGTTTTTGTTTTTAAAACAAATATGTTGTCATGGAAGAAAACTTATGATAAAGTGAAAACGAAATTCAAAAGGATTAAATATTATCATAGTGCTTTTAAGGAAACACATTATCATACTGCTAGATATTATACAAAACGTACACATACCAATATAACACGTTCTCGTCGATGGAATCGGGTTACTTAATGCATCATTTATCCCATTGACAAGATAATTAGGGGATCTGCCACAGAATGAGGACGTTAACAACATATGTTGACATGTCACCACAGTCAATCTTAACCAAACAGTTTAGAACCGTTTGAATAATGATACGTCTCAAACGAGCCAATTTATTGTCGATTCCCAATGAAAATTATTGCAGCTTTTTATCACCACTGTCAAATACCCAGACAACCTAGTAGATGTATCTGAAACTTTACCTTAAAGTGATTTACTGTTTCGTCAATCTAATGCTGTGACTTTAAATGTAATAGTAAGTTATAGCTTAAAATGGCAGTAGCACGTTTTTATCGGAAATATAAGGTGATGTCAGGAAAATGAAAATTAATGATTCAATTGAAAGACAATGCAATTAAACTAAATGGAGCAGTAATAATTCAAATATATAATTTAAAGTTTAGTCATGCGATTCCTTTTTGTTACACAAAATTAATTAAAGGTGTTCACACAACATGGCTGCCCATGGAGTTTAGGTGATTTTTCACACTTTGTCCTCTGACTATGGATGATTGGTTTGTGTTATGAAATTGGTGGCACTATCAAAATAATACATTTATCATAAATTTACTATTATCATTGAAAATTAAAAAATATAATATACTGCTCCTTAAAACAATGTCTGCTCCATTTTGTAAAGATTCTTGAAATCCCATCGGTTATAGCCTTAAAATCAAAACATAAAACCTCGAGTCGTAATGTCTGACTACTTTCATAAATTGTTAATTGTATTTGGGTGTTAGAAATAAACAAAACCGAGACTCCTAATGTGTGTATTCATATGGCACTTTTCCACGTATTAAGATGGTCAAAGCGCAACACACATGATTACCCTGAAGGATTGAATTGGACCACATAGGTCAGTACATCCTGTTTTCAGGAACCGATTTGAACAGCTGGCTCGCCTGAGTGCAATGTGGATGGAGTGTCTTGATCAGGGACACAACACCGGATAGGATCCAGTTCACAAGTATTTGGTACTTGCACTTGGATTCGAACCTTGGTTTCTGGCATGGCCATTGTGCTCATAGATGAAAACGTGTTTGACTTCAAAGCCGTAAAATACAATTTAACAAGATCTTTGATAAAAGTGGGTATCTTGAGTCCAAGTCTCTTTATTAAATGGAGCAGAGTTGTTGTTTAATATTTGATCCTTTAGTGATGAAAGGCTATCGAGATTGATATTAGCAGGTGACACTAAAATTAAATTTTAAAACTTTCCTCTTACTGTTGTGTGAATAGTGTGAAGGTTAAAAAATATTTATCCATAATCCATGTTCAAAAAAACTAATGGTATTCATTTTATTTAATTCATGACATGGAAATGTCAAAACTACCGTGAGAAAGTGTTTAACTTTCACAAGAACGATTTGAAAGAAATCAATATGGAAAGAAATATTTTTTTCGTTATTCAGTCAAATATGTCATATCACATCGCTGATGTCATTTTATCATATAATCACCTCAATTCACGCAGAGTTATTAATTAATTTTATTTTAAGTTAATTGCCAAATTTTCCAGGTTAACATTGTATCGTCGATGTATCATTCTGTTCTGGATTAAAAAATGAAAAGATTACAAAGAATTGTTGGATGTAATTTTTAAAGTCAATAATAATCGAAAATCAAGGGCCATAACCTCGCTAAAAATTACACTTTGGAATTTGCTTTCAAACATGAATTAATCTATAAATTATGGATAATATATGCATTGAATTGAACTATGTAAAACAATATTTTTAAATGATCGGATGTATGTAAATACATTTCATTGCAATAGTAACAAAACTAAGACATCTTAATATACAATATAAATCGATATATGAGAGTCAATAAGGATCAATTGAAATAAGATGAACAATTGTATACTGCAGAGAAAAGCAGTAGATTAGCAAATCAGCATAATAAGCTCTATGCTATTGAGCATCATGATTATCATGAAAACATTTCTCAATCATTATACTGTATAAACGAAAAAAATAAAAAATCACGAGACACATAATGCCCGAGAAAGTTATATCAAAGGAATTTTTTTTAAATAATATATACAAGCACATTGATCTTTTAATTTCTTAAGAAATGATATACCATATATGAACGAAGTGTCTGATTGACATATTTTCTCGTCATCTTTCACATCCTGTGGCATTAAACTATCTTATTTGGTTAGCAGTTTTAAACAGTCATTTGTTTGCGAGAGGCAACATTAAGTCTTTTATCAAAAATATATATCCAGCAAAATTTGTTGTAGAGGTTTTCATAATCTTTGAGCACAAATAACTAAAAATAACAAATATGAGATTTCTCACCAATTGGGACTTCGTTTTCTTTATTCACGCGGTTATGGACAAGTTAGGAGATCGGAGAACAATTTATCAGTTTATAGAAATGAAGGAATTATCCAGTTGGTTGGAGAAGTTTTATGAAGGAAATGTTGATCTTTCACATGAAAATGTCATGTTGGGTTTCAAGGGCAAAAATAATAATCCATTAAATGCAGTCCTTTTAATAGTGAAACATGCTTTGTACAAATTTAGTAAAAAAAAGATAAAACCAACTTTCAAAGTTTTTCAACAGGAAATACTGAACTATTACAGAGCTACAAAATACATAGCATTTTCAAATGCAAATCCAACAAAATTTTACTCATTCTGGTCTTCCTTCCACACACTCTTCTCAAATAATGATGATAAACTACAAAATCTTTGAAAATTAGCCATGGAATGTACAATTATAGCCATACTATGTTTAAAATGTCTATACTAGTATTTGTTTATATAATTATGATGTGCATATCTGCCCTTTGATGACTATAAGGAGCAGCTGATTGTATCTTTATGTATATGCTATTGGGTAATAAAAACATAAAAAAAAAAAAAAAAAAAAAAAAAAAAGTTTATAGAAATGGGAATTTCAAAATGACTAGCAATTGAAGAGTTCCTTTTGTAAAAATGAGAATTAAAATATTTATCAGTTTCAAAATGATAATTGTACAGGACTAGCAGTTAAAGAAGAGTTTTGTATAACTTGATTCTCACAAGCAATATTTGGACATTATGACCAAGGTCACAATACTCCTACATTATGTCACTAATCATAAATACATTTGTTATCAATGCGACACAGTGATAGCATTAACAGAAATAATTCCTTTAAAGTTTTTAATCAATTCATTGAATCATAATTGTTTTTTGCAATCTGTTTCAAACTATTTCACATAAATAAAACAAAATCACATGAAATATTTAAGCTCACCTCCTACAAACAGTTTTAATGTTTCTTTAACTATTTTCTTAACTAATTTTATTGTGATTCCAAGATTTAAGAAAAATATCAAATTGACACAAAAAGAGTATATTTTAAAAGTCTTAAGTCTGTTAGAAAAAAATACTATAGATTATTAGATTGTTAATTGATACAGTTTTAGATTTATTTCTCAGGGATATGCATATATAAAGGAAACTGCGAAATCTAGGCCTTAATTCTATGAAACAATTTTATGCAAAAAAGAATTGAACTTCTGTATTATTCAATTCCCATAAATGTATAATCACTTGAGTTACCATGAGTAATAAAATTAGTCTTAAGTAATAAATTGTCTCATTCTCTTGCAGTAGATATTTGCTTTAGAAATAAAAAAAAGTGATTTGGGTAGTATATCAATAATGATATTCAAATAATGATGAGAGATATATGAATGAATGAAACGTCGCATACAATGAATAAAGAAGTTGTCATCCATATATTCCTCTTCTTAAATGTCCTTCCAACTTCCAAATTCCCTTTCAAAGAAAATCTTTATTTGTTGGAATGTTTTAACATTAGCTCGGAGAGATACATATCATGATTGTAATACTGATATGGTTGATTTGCACAGCAGAAAATCACGAGAACAAACTGCTTTATCTCTTACAAGGTATTCAGTGCCTGTTTGTTAACATGTACATGAAGACATTGAAATGGTCATGGTTTTCTGTTACTAACTATGGGATAGTGCATATACAACCAGTCAAACATAACTAACCAATGTTACCAAACTTTTGATGATTTAATTCTAATTTATTCCAAAGTTCTCTTTCTGAATGAAACATTTAATATAGTGGTTCATAGTTCGTAATTAATTTTAATTTTAGAATTTTGATTTATAATTAAATTATTCATAAAATCTACTTTGAACAAAAAGACCTTTACTTAAATTAATAAAGATAATTGAAAATAATCTTTCAAACACTTCCCTTTGTAAGTTGAAAGGATTGAAGTTACATAATATACTTTTACAAATTGTTTTGCAATGCAAAGACATTGCTCTTGGTATTATTTGCCACTGTGAGGTAATATTACGATCATCACCAAAAGAATAAGATGTTATACATGAAGGAAGTTCAAACAGATAACTTAATGCACAATATGAAATAATTCATTATTTTTTCCGGTTACAATGATAAATGTTTCACATCAAATTTCATTTTGAATGCCTTCTCTTATTTCATGCTGCTAAATTATAACTCTCACTTCATTGCCATGCATTCTAACCATGTGATCTTATATATAGAGTAATGATGATTGATTATATAATGTTACAAATCAAACAAAAGATAGGAAATAGCAGTAAAATGTTATTCTCATTCAGTTGGTAGTTGCAATGGCTCACAATATCAAACTTATTACGTGCTTCCCTCATTAATCTAAAGCATACATTTGATTACTAACAGAATAACCATGCTCTCTATTTGGTTACTGAATAGTTCTGTATGTTGAACATTTATTCAGCATATAAAATGTATCTTTTCTAAACTAGACTATTGTTGTAAATCATTAAAGATGTAACACATTTTATATGTGAAGTCATTTGTGAACTGAAGTTTTGGTGCAAACTAGTTGAAAATGTATATAATGAAATATTTTGTAGTATGGTCAGTTAGCATTAAGTCCGGGAAGATAAATGTGATAACAGCAGTAATGATCTGGTTGATTTAAAATACGAGATCATGGCAGAATTGTGTTAACAGTCTTATCCAATGACGACCTTTGACTTTTACCAAAGTAATGTAGTAAATTTACATGTAAAATATTCTGCAACATCATCTGTTGAATCCAACAATGATTAAACCAGTTTAAACAGATTTGGTTTAATTGTCATGAAATATCACATTATGATACATAAGGTAATTAAGGGTATATGGTTCTGCATAGCCCCTGTCACCTCAGAGCTACAGAGCTTTAAGCGTGATTCCTTATAATTGACCAAACAATTAGCACATATTATTCAAACTAAATAGAAAAATGCCTTTTGTCATTTTCAGAGTGTCATTCATGCCTGAATATAAGAACCCATAATATGTAAAGGATTGCACATGGCTTCAATTTGAACAGGATAAGGGTTTTCTCTTTCCAGTATTAATTGCTTTTCCTTTAGGCAATATATCCATTAAAACGTCATATATCTAAATATTCAGTGCTATGACCTGAATGGTATCATTCCAACACAGCAACACTGTAAGGATTGAATTATAACATTATATCAACATCAATTAAAGGGAATCACGTATTCTTTAAGTGGTTAATCAACAATGTGAGATGTGAATTATTTTGCGGGAGAATCGTTTTAATTGATTTCTCTGAAAGGAGCTCATCCCCAGAAAGAAGAGTAGAGTAGTTTTATTCCAAGTAATGGTGGTAGTGTTTTGAGGTAACATGTGTTCATCTTTTTCTAGCTAAACGTTCTAATGGCAATGGCAGGTTTTTCGTCCAAGCAATTTCAATTCCGATAACAGACATATTTCTGTCTGTAGTAATATCATACATCATAAATAGAAATTATTAACATACAATTGAATGAAACACAGAAAAAAAGACATACACAGAGATAACTTAATGATTGATGTATTGATGAGATGCAGATGAGCATTTCGGCATTATCAACTTTATATACATGTAATGATAATTCGTGTTACATGTGAAGAACACGAATCCCCTAACATATTACTAGATAAAACTATTGTGTATCGGATGAATTAATTACAACTTATTTGAAAACTGTCTCATCACTTTCAGCTCAACACAGTAAATAAGGACAAATTCAAGCTTCATAAGACTTAATATGTTTATTTCACAAATTTTCCATTGCTGGAAGATAAGGTCACTCTTGTTGACAATTAAAATAATTTTGAACTTGTATGAGACCTTTACCAATCTGATATTGTTTTCACTTGTTTTTTCAAAACATTGTTCAGTTAAAACAATCTACCTACTGCTGTTTTTGAACACAATGTTGACATATCAAGACAACATTTTTCTACTGATTTGATACACTCTTTTATATTAAGTTATCTAACTGTCACACAAAACTGTGCTTTACCCTTAAAGTAGGTGGCATTTAGTTCAAAGATACATTTGAATATATTTTAGCCACCGCAAAGGTTCTGGTTGCTTCAAAACATGAGTGTTACTTTAAATTTAAGCTCACGACTTGCCACACAAACACCTCAGACAGTTACGAGTCATTGGTATTGCTAACACAGAGTAAATCGCTGTGTTTACTCTCAAGTTTAAAAAACCTTTAAATTAAATTACAAAAATAAATCATAGCTTTAATTACATCATTATCTCTTGATAGATATCCATTAAAGAAGATTCCAACTATTTATTTAAATTTGTCCAATCAATTTTAACATTTTCGGTAAGGTCATACTTATTACATTAAGGTAGTGGGAAAGTCATTATGGGATAATACATACATTGTTGACATTTTGAGGAAGTAATGCAATGTCAGTGTACAATTATGATTTGTTTCATTTGTTAACAAGTGTCGTTATTCAACTTAATGATGTATGATATATGATTGCTATTACTATTTATGAGTTATAGTCCATACATGTAAAAGTAATTGGAGAAAATTCACAACATTGCAGTTTCACCAATCGCAAACATTCATCCATAAAGGTATTATATTTTACATGTTAAGCTGTGAATTATATTACATATTTCCAAACAAAGAAGTAAATATAACATGTTTTTTTTTCCTTGAGAATGCCTGACAGTGACCACTCCCTTAAAAATCGAAACCAATATACTTGGAGTTGTCATTGAAATGATTACACATCAACAAGCTAATTTTACTTATGTTCAGACTTTAGAAAAACAAAATAATGTTCCTGAAAAGATAAGTTTTGTTCAAATAATATCTTCTTTGTATCCATAAGTATGAGTGAGTTAGTTCAATGAACTTAAAAGGACTTCAAACTGTTCTATTCGTTCAATACAAAACGTTTTCCTCGTCAATTGCTCAGATATTAAGGTCAAGATTTAGATCTTTGATTATATCGTTATTAGACTTTTGTTTATCGAGATGTTCATGTGGCGTTATTCTTGGAAGTGATTTTCAGAGAGTTCCACTTGCTAACAAGTTTCCAACGAAACGTAATCAATGGGACAATGGTCTCCTTTGCGTACTTTTGTTCCCCTTATAACAACGACCTTTCAACTTTGTAAGGGTGAACTTACATGCAAACACATTTGTGAATTATGAATAATATCGTACAATTATTGGTCACACATTAAGAATAGAAAACACATTAATGATGTTTTCATGTCAAAGGAATAGATACATAATGTTGGTGTTACTGCGAGGTGTAAGTCCTTTTTACCTTGTTGTAGAAAATGTCGGTGTTATTAACAATAAATAGATATCCTTAACTATCAACTCAAATTCAGAAAAAGCAAATGAGTTGTTTTCTGTTATCAGTACAAAACACTGCAGTTTTACTAGTAATGTTTACTGATGTATTTTGGACAAAGACAATTTTTGGATTTTATCATCTTTGTGATTGATATTAGACCATTTAACAATAAGATATAGTACGTGTACTGTTAACGTTAACAAATATATGATTTGATTGTGATATTGTCATTAGAAGACATTTTTTAAGAGGACTACAGGGTGCTTCAACAAAAAACAAATTCATTCTGTGGCTCCAACTAAGTTTCACTCTGCAGCTACTGCATGGGTCTTCATTCATTGAGAGGTCATGAAGAAATTTAGGTCTACACTTTATATTTTTAGTAATAGCTTTAGTACATATGTGTTTGACTATCAGCTAACAAGAAACGGTACTACAGTGGCAGGGTGGCATTTTCTCACAATTGTTACTCTAGTCATTCTATCAACAATTCCTCTTCGATATTCCTTAGCTTGAACAATATCAATCATTGACTACTAACTGATTTTTATGCAATCAAATGACAACTCTTCCACTGAATTCTATCCCGTAAAATATGTCCAATTTGCATAGACAGTTCTGTTAATCAAAGGATTCAGAATCACATTGGAACCAATAAAGCACCCTGCCCCTTTTTTCGCAAAATTAAATTTGTTATAATCATTTACACTTCACTAGCTGTTATGACATTTTACCTATGATTATGAGCCAGAGAGCACGAAGAATCAAGAATAATTTACAGATATTAACTTTATCATTCCCATGTTCACAAGGGAGTATGTTAATGACCATTCTTTACATTTGATCAAGATCCTATTTTGTCGACATTGTTTCTACCAGACTCATGTAAATGTTTCTACAATCAACCGATCAATAACCTCGTGAAAGACATTCAGTTAACAATACCTAATGGATTGGCAATTGCTTTGTTATAGGATTGGCAGCGTTTACCTTTAACTCCTTACACCATTTATGGAATTGTTATCTTGTTAACTATGTACCTGTCATGCATTCATGGCAACTAATTAGTTTATTTGCACTCAGAGACTTTGCCAAACAAGACTTTAGTTTTAGACTCTTGTTGTGAGGACGTCTTAACACCTACACTAACAGTGTTCCCGTCTAACTGTCTACTAAAGAGACAATGTTTTCTATCAATTAATGGTAAAGGAAAATGTCATACTTACAAGGATCTACTTAGAGTAATGTTTCACATCATTGACCTTCCTGAAGTAAGTCATCAGGGAACACCTCCACTGTAAACTCAACTTGGTTGTTTACTCGATTAAAATAATTATCTTCTAAAAGGAACAACATAGACTGAGAGTTGATTAATCATTCGATAATTGACAGTTTTTAAATTAAATATATCGAATAAGGACTGAACAGAAATATTAACAATCTTCACAAGAAAATGATTTTATTTACAAAATAATTGAAATAATATTAGATAAAATGCTTTAATGTTCACTACTGATTATCCTTTGTGGGCAGACTTCCTAGAAATCAACATTTGTCATTGGCCCTCTAAATATGTGTTCATTATATACATATTCAAATGCAATCATCTATGTGATGCAACACATATTGTTAGAACAGATTGGTAAAGTTTACAGTCTAATGAATGAAATGATGCTAGTTGTTAATTTGTGTATCTATTTAAAACGATAAAGGTGTGGGCAGACTTCCTGAGAATATCATTTTCATTTGCCCTTACATTGTTTTCATTAAATATTCAAATGATTATGTTGATTTGAGGTTAAATAATACATTATAAAGCAAAAACGAACAGACTATATTAGTGATCATTTATTTGATATAAAAATATCATTTGAACATATTTGGAAGTATAAAGAGATGTATTAAACACATTATGCAATATATATTTATAAGAGATATTCATTCGGATTTTAAAAAATACTAATTTTTGAAAATATCATATATCATATATTGTATGTTTTTGAAATGCATAAATATGTTTGTTTAAGAGAACTATACCAATGACTTTGGAGGATTTGGAAATGGTTATTTATGACAAAAAGACAATCATCTGAAACTGTTTTGAAATATGACATGTTCCTCACAAATATCAAGCTGAATTCTGTGGAGATACACTGAAAGGCATTAAAAATGCAACTGGTAAATGATGACATAAAACAAACTCGGGTGAAATATTAGAAAACAGATAAAAATACTATTACATTATAGGTATTCATTGTGATAAATAATACAAAATAGTTTTGATATAAAAATATTATTTTATATCATCCTTTCCAAATACTACTCCGGTTACAGAAAGAAAATGGCATATGAAAGTTGATGCTTCCTTCTTACTTGGAAAGCCATACAATATTAGGACACACGATCCAAAACTGCTAGAGATGACTAAGAACTGTCATAAATTGGTTTATGTTCAAATAACGACAGCATGTGTCTAAGGTAGTAAAATAAAAACATAAAAGTTATTTGTCTTTTCAAAACTATTACCAAATTTGTTTCATCGAATGTGAATGAGTGTAATTAGTGCATAATGGTCAGTAAAAAGTGACATTGATCATTGAAATTGAATTGTCTCCAAAGCTGCAATGCCACTTTGTCACATTCTCGATGTGATTTGTGATAGTGTAATATACACCTGCTTTTTAAATGTTGTAATTGCAACTATATATATTTGTTTTATAAAGATCTGATTCATGTCAAACTGTAGGTGTTAGTTTAACTGTGTATTATATGCATGTTAAAAAAATCTTTGTTGCCTTTCCATTTCATAAATTAAAATAGTTATCAACGTAAACTATGTGCAACATATAAATGTCGGGAATGTTTTTGTGTTACAGCAGTGTTCCAATACTGGAGGTGGATATTTTTCTTTACATACTTTCGGTTCTCTATTGTTGAGATGGGGTGCATCAAAGTTATCTCAGAAATCATTGAATGAATACATGTATACTAGCAGATATTTTGAAAGAAATAAACACAACGTATCTGCTTTATAACTGAACGTTAAAGCATGCAGTCAGTACATCATTGAGACCTTTTGGGTTACAGGTAGCATGCATGATCATGTGAAAAGCATGCAATCAATATGGTCATACATGCAGCCTAAAACGATTATGTCGACCTTTTATAAACGTCGACTAGGAGAAGGAAGAATAAGTCGTACTCTGTGTTTTAAGAACCATTTATTACGTATTATGTTTATAATAAGGTTTGGTGCTTAACTTAACTTAACTTATTTGAATTATGATATTTACCAAAGCTGCAACATGATAGTTTTGTGAATGAGAAATATAATTTTCGTTATCATTTTAAAAAAAATTTCTCATAAAGGCTACCAGCTGCTTTCATGATGACATTTTTGATTGTTGGCAAATTATAAACAGCATCTCTGTGGGAACAAAATAGACAGTATATTACATATCAATATTTTATAAGCATACTGTAACACTCTCCACAAACAATGGATGTTTTTGTTCCTTTTAGAAAGGTTAAATGAAGAATTTGACTACTCTGTACTATTATCAAGATTCATTCTATTAGGTACTGTGGTAACTCTTATTTTTTCATCTATATCTATGTTATCCTTTCAGACACGATTAGTGAGTAATTGTAATGTTTTTATGAGTTATATACGTTTGTATGTCATTTTGAATATCTATTGTAATGTTTTTTTTAATGGGATTTTTGGTAACCTGACTTGAACCTGCATGAACATTGACTCCAGCGGACACGACACATCAGACACATGCTTACACAAGAAGGGGTTGTCTTAGATATTTCTTAACATTAACTCTGGAAGATACATGTCCTGACATTTGTAATGATCAGGTTGATTTGAAACAGGCAAATGATGACATAACTGTGTTAACAGTCGACTCTGTTGATTCAACAATGACAGTTTAGTAATGGGATACATTAGGGTTTACCTGATAGCCCTAGTCCTACTCTTTAAGCTATCAAGGCAAAACCCTCGTTCCTTGATATTGACTTAACAATTTAAATGTTACTCAATATTAGCAAAGCAAAACATAATAAATCAAAAACATTGTAGTTATTCATAACTGAATAATATGAACCCATTTAATGTACTTGATCACAGACAGCTTCCATTTGAACTAATAAGGACATTCTCCTTCCCGTATTAACTGATTTTCCTTCAGACAAGTTATCAGAAATAAACGTCTGTACAATAAGCTGCATTGCCATAAAGAAGACCTGAATGGTATCATTCCAACACAGCAACAGTGTCATAATTGCTTAACAACGTTACCCCAACATCAATTTCAGGGAATCACATATTCTTTGAATGGCTTATCAATAATGTGAAAAGTCAAATTTCTTTTGCCTGATAATCTTTTTATTTTCTTGAAAGACACATATTAAAATACATTAAGAGCAGTTGTTTTTCAAAAAGAATGTTAATGAACATGTATTTTCAAACAATTATTTCTTTAAAGGACAATGCCTTGAGTTTCTTTTATTCAAATTACGGACACAGTTTTGTCTGAAGTTATATCATTCATCATAAATTATTGAAATTCAATGCAATTGGTGTTGATGTGTAAGACTGAGCTAAATTATATTCTTACGAGAATGTACTGAATATAACACTTAAACCGCATTAATTACTCAATAATTTTAATGAAATGATATCAAAGAAAACCATCACTGAGATATATGTCACGAGAATTTGCTGTATACAGTCAGACCCCGATAATCCGTCCACCGATGTCTACCAATAACCGTAACTCACAATGTCCGAACGGTAGTAAGCTATAACCAAACTAATCTCTATATAAACTCATTAACTGTAGAATCATTAACCTTTTGATTCAGTCTCCAATTCCGAACACTAATTAGCTGTAACAGAGTACAGTAGAACTCGGATATAACGAACTCAAAGGGACCAAAGAATTTAGTTCGCTATATCCGGTGTTCGCTATACGCATATAATTTTAATGATAGTATATAGGGACGGGACTTGAAAATTTGTTCGCTATATCCGAGTGTTCGCTATATCCTTGTTCGCTATATAATTACGAATTACTAAATATTTACTATATTAATTACGAATATTTCTGCTTCATTAATCCAACTGTTCACTTGCCAGGGCAAGAAATGCCAAACACGAACAAATAGAGGAAGCCCTTAATGTTTGGACTAAATGACTAATGACTAAATGCTGCATCATATTTTGTTAGTAAAGGCACGGGAATTTGTGATAAATTGGTAATTAATGTTGGCTTTTCCACTTCAAATCTCTTCAAACCTGAGTGAGTAGAGTGACTGTACATCATCAATATTTAGCAGGAACAGCGTTTTAAAATATTTACCCTTCTAATTGAATACATGTACATACTTACATGTACAAACCTTTAGCTTTAATGTCATCATAGACTTGCATACAAATGAATATGAAAACATGTCAGACAGTGATGTTGATAAAGAATTATGCTCTCCCTTTCAGAAATAACTGTCAGCATAATTGTTTTTTTTTACAGACATCAAAGAGAACAAATATGTATCTTTGCACCACTTTGTCTGCCCAGAAATATTTCAAATATGTTTCTCATGAAATTAAATTTCTTGTTGACATAGCTTTTTTACCAAAATTTCGACTACTAGTATATTGTTAATTATTATGATCCTATGCAACGACCACAAGGATACAAAAGAAATATGCTTCTTTACTTGACAAAAACTGAAAACCAACAAAGCATGACTCAATGCAACTTGTTAGAAATCATCATATGTGGGAAGGTGTTTTGCACATTTCAAATTTTTGAGAAAAACATGTATGTATGTTCTTTTATCAATGGAAGCACAACTTACTCTTAATTTGCTAGTAGAGAACTTGAGATTCTAAACACTATTCTCCATGAGATCATAGTGTATGGGAAAAGTTCAAAGCCAATAATTAGATACTGTTTAACCACTTTGTACTCAACACAGTGACTAAGGACTGATTTAATCTTCATATTCCTTATTTTCTTTTCTTTCACAATTTGTCCATTCGCTTTACGGAATACGGTTACTGTTGTTTCCAATTCAAATCATAACTTTGAACAGGCATGAGATTTCTTATTGGTCTGATATAGTTTCATCATTTTAAACAACGGTTTCTTTAGACAGGCGTCGTTGAGAATCATGCATTGTATCTATTGCTGAAATGAACAAAATTTGTACATATTGCAAAGGATAGTTTTCTACTGATTTGATAGACTTATCTCTTTTATGGAACTAATGTGTTTAATTGTCACAAGCTATGTGTTTTGCCACTTTAATTAGGTGACATTTCTCCCGAACATTCATTTGCACATAATTTTGGATTTTAGTTGCTTCATAATATGAACGTTCCTTTAAATAATACCATCATTATTTTTATAATAAAGAATCAATTGACATAAAATGAAAAGTCGTTTGTGCCTCAAGGCTAACAACTCGAATGTATGACAATTAGCCACACATACACAAAAGACAGTTATAAGTCATAAATTTTGTTACATCCAGTGAATCATTATGTCTAGGTTCTTAAATTGAACATATAATTAGAAAGGAGGGAACGACAACACTTTTTAGAGTTTACCTAGTTTAGTCTTGGTATATGATTAAAGATGAAGACACGTGACCTCAAAATAATTTTGCAAATGGCAAAGAGCTGAAATGGATTCCGTAACAAAGCGGTCTTTTATTTGATCTTTTTTGTGGTGTGATTCTGTATTTGAATGTATTAATAACTTGTTGTTGAAAGTGTGTGATTTTACATCGCTTCTTTGGAATAGGCATTTGAAAATGTATACACTAATATAACATAAATGCTAAGTGAAAGAGAAAAATATCTGATCTTTTCTCGTAAAACAAGAATGCAATCTCAACGTTGGATATTTTAAAACCGTAGAAGTAACAACTTGGTTAGTTAGGCTCGTTGTTGCCAGGTTTAAGTTCATTTAAGTGGAATTTAGTTAATTGGCAATGATATGAAGAAAACAAAGCTAACTTCTTTATTCCATTAATGTGATAAATAGAAAGAAAGCATTTTGTTGTCCATTTAATCATCCATATCGTCATTTACCACATTTATGGTACTTTTAGGCAAACAAGCGTTTTACATAACATAGTGGTTGTCTTATTGCTAATGTTATAGCAATAACTGTCAACACTTTTCACGAAATCGTGATTTTCTGTCAATGAATGGTTGTGATTTTTCTGATACATGGTAGCAAGAGAAAAGATATCTGTTCAGTGTTTAAAGTGTTGTAAAGTTGACATGTCACATAATAATCAATTTTTTTTCTAGAATTGAGCACAGAGGTGAATTAATCGTTTAGAATGTAACTACATGAGTCATATTCAAACGACTTTCCCCCTAAACGTAACACATGGTAGTATCAAGTAGACAATTAATTTGATTTGATGAGGTGTAAAAGAAAATAATATTTCATATGTTATCTTTTTTCCCCGTTTGATATCATGTCATTGAACAATAACAATACATACTTATATTGTAAAAGTTATCAAATATAAGTTTTCCTCGGTGACAATGCCATAAGAAAATAGCGTTCTAGAAATAACTTATTCATAATTCTTTTAGAAAATGATGATAATTGTAACATTATTTTTGTATAAAACAGTTATCCAGAATGCAATAGTAGGCTTTTTGAAAACTTTGTATTTTGAATTTTGATTGGTAATTGTAATTTAATGTTTAATGTATTACTGGGATAGTGTCAAAAATCCCATGACACAAACCAATCATCCATAGGCAAGAGAACAAATTATAACGATTCATATAAGTCCATTGGCAGCCATTTTCCGGACATCACCTTCTATTCCCCCTAAAACATGCTACTGTCCTTTTTGAGCCTGTTACATAGAGGTAAAACAAGATGTTTTGCTGTTCTTGATTTTTGCTTTTGGTTTAGTTTTGTTTTGAAATTTAAAATTGCAACATGTTATTAAAAAATCAAATACTTAATTTAGTAAACATACTGGCATAAATCATCCTATAAAGAGGGAGGTTCGATTAAAAAGATTCTAAATCTAAAAAAATGACTTTTTAGCTCATCTGGCCTGTAAGGCCCGATGAGCTTATGGAATGGCATGGTGTCCGGCGTCCGTCCGTCCGTCCGTCCATCCGTCCGCCGTAAACTTTGTGGAATTTCGACTTCTTCTCCAGAACCATAAGGCCTAGAAAGCTGAAACTTTGTGTACAGACTGTTTGGCTAGTTAGGATTATAAATTGTAGCTTTGGTGGCCAATTGACCTCTATAAGGGCCAGAGGGGCCACACCCTTAAAACCTATTTTCATTTCTTCACTAGAAGCATAAGGCCAAGAAAGCTGAGATATTGTGTACAGACTCCTTGACTAGTGAGGATTATAAATTGTAGCTTTGGTGGCCCTGTGTCCCCAACTAAGGGGGGAAGCACATTGGCCACACCCTAAACCAAAATCAAATGTAAAGCCTGATGAGCTACAGAGCCAATTGCTCTTTTTTTGCATTTTGAATCAGAGATTTTCTATAAATCCATGCCAAATGTGACCTATTATGAACACGAGATTCATATGTTAATAGGGATGGGAATATGGTTATTCTCAATCTCATCTAAATTTTATAAGCTATGGATGAAAGAGGTGTATAAGTGAACACCTAATCATTAAAATCTATCTGTAACAAACTATTGTTTTGGAGTCGTACACTAATATAAAAATGCTACATAACATCATTTTGATAATGGTTTATTTATATCATCAAAACCACGTCAAAACCGTAGGAGAGTAATATTATTCATCCTCCGAATATGTAAGGATTTGTTAAGTAGTTCCAATAATGTGCAAGACAACTGTTTGGTGATTGGAGCATTTAAAGTGATAAAAGGGTTTGTCATCAGCTCAGACGCAACAAGTCGTACAATAATGATGTGATTTACACTTGCAGAAATATCTTCTGTAAGAACTGTTTTAGATGATTTAAAGCCTTTAAAACCACATTCTCAGGCCTCCAATCGTACAGTAATGACGTGACTTACATTAGTGACTATAAGGTGTTAATCCAGTTCTTCTCTGCACCATCTCCGATTTAATAACGGAGTTGTCTCCAGACACTCTGGATTAGCCTGGATACCAACTGAAGCTTATCTGTACACGGGAAGTCTTAACTGACAGGCATCTGTCAAAGGGAATCTTGGTCACCTGAAACATTGAAGAGACTTCAGTCTTAAAGTTTGTAATTTTTATCTGTAAATCTTATGTGTGATCATATAAATCCTAAACAAAATATGTAAATTATAGTTGATCATTTGGCTTAACGAGCAGCAGATCAGTTTAGTCATCAAAATGTCAGAGTCAAGAGTTTATCATGTCAACCTGTAAAACTATGACATGTGATTTTCGTTATTATACTTTTAAGATTTGTTATGTTCTTATGTTGTTAGCTTATGACATGACATGATTAATGGATTACACTTTACACATTTTACTGCCTCTGATTTTGATCTGCTATTGATTTACTGCAAATATTCTCTTCAATATACTTGCAAAAAATAGATGCAAACTATATCTTATATATATTTGCAAATAATGATTACTCATTATCAAATGAAATGGGGAATATTATATACATGAATTATATTAAGTATGAACCATGTATTAGTAACAATTTTCAATGAATATTATAAAGGCAAGTGAGCAGGTCTTTTTAGTCAAAACAAAATATGGGCAAAATAAAGCACATTGATCGAGAACTTTAAATTGATTGGAGATATTCATTCTTCATTCGTGTACAAGTGCATAATGTATTTACATGGATAGATATTGACTATTGACAGATGACTAGGTGGTGTGTTATATATCAGTTTGTAGAATTCGGAATACATTTAACGAATGGAGCAAAGTTCCTTTTCACAATTTGATGAAATGACTGCTTTCAACCCTTTTGATAAAGAAAGGGTTTTTTTTGTCTTCAATATATTTATTATTTGTTTAATGAAATGTTCTGCATTAAAAATCAACAGAATTTTGCACTGTACACAATAATTCTGCTCTGAAATTTACAGTTTTCTATTTCGCCTTGAAATACCCTACATGTACCTTTTTCAAATGACATGACGGTCACACAATCATTCTAAAGTGTGAATAGTTAAATGATAAAACAGATAGAGATGACTTTGGAATATTATGAATTCAATAAAAATGATAATAGTCAAGTTGTATCTAAATAAAAACGTCAGTTGTGATAGATTAGCTAACATGTCTAAAGCCTCTCAAAGTTTAAGCCATGTTCAACAATTGAAAGTCCAATTTCTGGAGACAAAACCTTGATCGTATAAATCATATGGGTGAAATGAACAGTAAAATTAATCATAATCATATGGTTGCCTGAATGGAATTATATCAGTAGCCTATAGAAATCAAGACATGAACACAAGAAACATTGAAATTTATTTTGCATTCAAACATTGTCAAAGAAGTTTCCAATTATTTCAAAAGAGAACACAAACTTTTGCCAACTGATGATTCGTATATTTAAAAGGTAATACTACTACTGACACATTTCAAACTCATCATCTGCAGACCTTTTGTGTTAACAAACAGAATGTAACCAATACATTAACATTGCGCTATATAGCAGATCAGGTGAACAGATTGTTATTTTGTATACAAATAGTGTTATTTATTGTGCTGATGTTTATTTGTGTTTCTTCCAAGCTGATTGAAACAATAAATGAGTACTCTATGAGTAGTTTATATGTGCATTTACATTATAGCCATTCGTTAATTTAAGTATTTCTCTACATTAATTGGTTGTCTTGATTTATCAATAAAATCGATGGTATTTGGTTAGTTCACATTTCTGATGCAATAGGAGGTTTTGCATCTTTATTCAAGTAGTTATCGGATTTCTATTGGAAACTGAAATTAGTTTCGTGTCTACTCTTCTACTTTTCATTAAGACAACTTCACAGGAATTGTTGTTTACATTTTTTCATCATAAGTCGTTCCCTATTTCCGGAAGTATAATTGGAATATCTCTTAACTCTTTCCCATTCCCAGAGGTGGAGCAAAATGAATATTGATTTGCGCCGTTCCAGGAAAGGCGGCAGGGTCTTTGCCCAAACCCAGAGAATGGGCAATTCCGGGAATTGGACACAACATATAACTTGAAAAGAAAGCCCGCTATATTTTAAGATATCCCTAACAAGTGTACCAAACTACCTAAAATGTTAGGAGGGAATAAAATCACGAAGTACTTTAATCAATTCTGTATCGTCTTTTCTTTCTGGGGGAACAGTCAATTCCAATTTGGTACAAGATCGTGTATCAAGAGGAGATTAGCAATCATCATTGGGTTATTGTCTTATTGTAAAGTTCTAACCCGAATATTTGCCCCAAAAATTCAAACAGTCAAAATAGTGATATGTTAATAGAGTCAAAAAGTATGAGCATACGTTTATGAATTAAACTCAAGATTATGATGTTTCCAATATATCACATTGTTATTGATCATACGTCTCTTTGTTCAATTAGCCGTTACAAAATGAACAGTTTATAATCCATTTATTGGAAATGGAGCTGTGAAGCCATCGTTCAAGTAAAAGCTTAATTGATATACACTTGAAAATAATAGGTAAATTCAAATGTAATTCATCATTATCTGTGAAACCAGAGACCCAATTTAGATAAAAGCATGATATAGGTTAAGATTTATAACCATTGATTCAACCTTTTGGGATTAATGACTACTCAATTATTGTTGAAATATGATTGTAAAGCTAAATGTAAGCAATATTGTGTAATAGAATCGTTACTATTTCTATTCTAAAAGTTAGTAAATAGAACTGAAACTCCCCTTTAAACTGCTGATGTTACTCTCATTACTGCTAATTCTAACAATATCCCACCTTCTACAGGTTTGAATATTTCTCATTTGACTATTTATCTATCTATCTATCTATAGAAACACTTGTAGAGCCCTAGGATCTGGTAACACCACTCAAAAGCGCTTTACCAAGCTTCAGACTGGCAGTTCAGTAGTTGTTCAAGGGTCTCACTAGTGATTTTCATAGGCTTTTTGAAAGAGATAGGTCTTTAGCTTAGATTTAAAAGATACAAATTCAGGAACCGATCTCAGTTGATACGGCAGACTGTTCCATAGGATAGGTCCGGATTGTAATAGATATAAATACATAATTTCCTAAGATAATTTGATTCTGATGAAATCAAAACCTCTGAGCGTATATTTATTTTTAATTCAAATGCTGAATATACACCATCCAAAAAGACACATGTTTGATAAATTCTCAGTCACAATGTCATGTCATGATTTTTATCCGGAAAATGTCTAATGATACTATTATTGTTGACAATATTGTCTAATGTGCAAATTAAAATTCAAAATGAAAAGTCTAATGACTTTGATGGTAAATTTAACACAAATATCTTATCTTTATTTTTGCATTGAATTAATTTATTTTGGTCAATTTGGCATCCTGTTTCAATAAGATTAGACAGTTTTTTATTAGCATCAGATAATAACATATTGTTTACCTTTTTACCAAATGTGTTGATATATAATAAATAGATTGATAATAGACAGAAATTAAGTATAATAGTTTTAATATAAATGTGAAACAATTATTTTAATTATTTTATAACCAACATCTGCCAACAGGAGCAATCTGACCTAATCATGTAAAAGAAATCAGGATAAGAGTCAAATTACAATAGGTGACTGCATTGACCTAGGACCTTGGGAAATCAATTTAAGAATTTGCCAAAGGCTGAGAGAAGGTGACATCCTTAGACGTCATCAGACGTCAGATTTACTGTGGGTCTCATGTGGGCGCTGCAATCAAGACGAAAAGATACTAAAACAGAATATGGGAGTTTAATATTGTTTGTGATATGTAACTAAGATATGTAACACAAGTTCTTGTGTCGTACTCAAGCATACCATGAATAAAAAAGATGTCATCAATATGTTCTACTTCATTAATGTCATTCCAACTTCTAAAATGCCTCTAAAATTAGTTGAAACATGTTAATGATTGTAGTGAAACATCAATGTATATATAAATATAAGATACAATATAATACAATTTCATATATATATCAACAATGCCAACTGTGGAAAACGTTGTTATTACGCTACACATTTCATATTTTGACACATCCAATGGTAAAGTATTTACCCGATTAACATTTGAGATAACTGTTACAGAAACAACAATCAGGTTGTATAATGCATCGTTAGATATACATCTTAAAGGTTATGAAATGCAATAATCCTTTGATTGATCATTATTTCCCTTAACATTGCCATTAAGGAAAAGCAATGAGCATATCAATGAGACAATATACACTTTATTTTGGCTTATATTCAGCATGTTATACCGAATTCTGCTGAAATTTACGACAAAACGCTTTCAAACCTCATTAGAGCATTACTGACTCCATTAGCTCATCTACCATAATGTCTCGAGACAAACCTCCTGCAAACCACATCGATCTATGTGTAAAATTCCAATTTATGAAAAGGCCAAATAAAAAGGAAAATGCCTTTCAAAATCTCATTCGTATTTGGACTTCATTAAAAGTACTATAGACCATTGAAGTCCATCTTTAAAGGATTAACTCACATAACCTTTGATAGTGCTTTTCTGTATTGATGTTTATTTGAAAATAAGTTTAAGTTATTGAAAACATTCAATATTTATAGCATCATTCACAGATTAGTTAAAACATTACTGAGACAATGATCGTCACAGGTTGACGTTTGTAATGATGTGTCATCTGTATTGTCACTAAAACGGTAAATATTTGGTATGCGTTGAACTGTTGTCTTGATTTATTTGTGACATTTAATGATGGTATTCTATACTGTTCTAGTTTACTTAAACCTAAAGGTTTGCCTTTTTTGGTTCGATTCCAATATCCCGTTGGACAATTTGGTGATTAAATTCAATACACGAGCACTTGCTTACTGAGAGTTAATGTAAATACTTGAAACTACAGCCCTTAGTTACTGATAGTAAGATCCAGTGCTACCTGGAGACAAAAAAGGGATACAATCACAGCTTACATCAATCAATGACTAAATGTTTATGGCTCCTGTGGGAACACTTAAATGTTTTCTAGGGTGTAAAATCAAGTATTTTAAGAAGATGAACAACAGAAATAGTTGTTATTGCCACACGTAAAACACAAGAAGTTTTAAGTAATTAATCCCACGTGACCAACACTACTTATAGTGCTAAGTTTGTCTATGTATGGAGAGAATTACAAAATCAATCCTAAAACATGTAAGGAAAACTAAGAGTCTTACCCTATGTGAAAATTGAAAATCAAAAATGCATTGATATGTTGTATTTGTTACGATTGCCTTTTGCCTATAGATAATGCATGTTTATGATTATGAATCAATATTTATTCATTGTTGAGATATTCAGTTTTTCATGATTCATGATAATTTAAATCATTATACAAGGATTAGGATGCGGTGAGAAAAGTAGAACAGAACCTATTACCTCCCCTTGAAACACGATTATCTCCCTTTGAGGAAATCGAACGCACGCCTCGCGTCACGGCATTGTTTAGGATTGAAGAAAAACGACTCTTTACGATGTTTTCGGTATGTTATTGTTAACATTTTGCAGTGACAATGTAACCTTCGATATCGAAAAACAACCAGAAGTTCATATCTTGTTGTTGTAGTTAATAATTGTTCATTTTATCGCCAAATAAATTTACGAAGCGAGAGATCTGACACACCGACATAGCGCTTCCCTCACTGTATCCGTTCGCGTCAAAACTGACTTTCCAAAATAGATAAGGAGCCTTTGTTTCACCTAATTATAACCAAAAACATATTGTAGATCTGATATCATTTAACAATCACACAATTATATATTTTTCGAAAAACTATTTCCGGTTAAATATCGCATTATTTCTATCGAACTTCTTTTTACCGAGAAATTATAAATGGAGTTGCTAGACTCTCATTCATTACAACAGGAAAAGTTTGCCTTTCGATGTCCGACAACTCTGTTTTATGATCTTTAAATTTTATAATAAATAGACTAATTCATTGTTTTTGCCAAATATTATTTCTATCTCATCTCGTGAAGTGAGAAAGTGACAATGAAATAGTCTCTTTATGTAAGTCACACCTGCTCATTTACCACCAGACAAATGTGTATGATTTTCAAATCTCTAAGCCTCTTAAAAATCATTCATGGTTAGAAGAAAATAATGACATGTATTTATTGATAGTCTGATTTAGCAATAGCCTCGATAATAGCAGGGGTTGCATATTAGTATTATCTCAAGTTGGTTATTCAAACGTTTATTGGTTATACGTCGACAGAAAATCACATCTAAGTTTGTGCTATGTCATATCGCCAAACAAAACTTTAGTTTTAGACTCTTGTCGTAAGGACGTCTTAACACCTACACTAACAGTGTACCCGTCTAACTGTCTACTAAAGAGACAATGTTTTCTACCAATTAATGGTGAGGAAAATGTCATACTTACAAGGATCTACGTAGAGTAATGTTTCACATCATTGTCCTTCCTCGAGTTTGCCATCAGGGAAAGACAGGACTGTAAAGTCGATTAGGCTGTGTTCTAGACTAAAATATGGCTTTGAAGACATAATTATTATCTTCTCTTTAAGAAGGATATGGCATTGAGAACTGACCATGTATCCATTATGGATGGTTTGAAATAAGTTATGTTCACTGAAAGTAAATACGATATTCAGAAAAGAAAAAGTTCAATAATAAATTATGTTGCAGACACCTTCAGAGAATAATTTGTATTTCATAATGCATGTCTCAATATCTCACATGTATATTTGTTTACATATAAAACAAGTTGTATTTCATTTATGAACTATTTTTTCAGAAAATCAAAAGGTTCTAACATATTATCATCAACAAGCAGCAATGTGCGAAAACATCACGAGCTGAATATATCATTAGTAAAAAACTTGTTAATTGCAAGTACATGTATACATGACACAGGCTTGAGTCATAAAATACAGACGGGAGGGTTTTGTTTTATCCATCTCTCAAAAGTATTTTATTTAAATTGTACATTTAAATGTCGGCTACTAGCGCCTGAACGCCTGCAACCATGTATTGCAGTTAAACCTGCGAGTATTTACTGGAACTAGCAAACCATTGGTGGTACTGAGCTCACAATCAGTGTAGCATTGCGCACAAACCTTACTTCATGTAGCACAGTTATTAACTGCAGAGATAGTTGCCAAGTTTATGGCAGGATAGATGATTTAGAACTGTCGTAACTGTTAAAATGTGGCAAAATAGAAAACACTAGTAGTGAGTTAGTTTTCACCAGTTGTTCAGTTGTTTTACACAAGATTGAAGATCATCAACAATAGAGAGTGGAATGAGTGATAAAAAGGAGAGAAAATAGAAGACTCAACTGGTCTGGCTTCTGTTAATTGACCTGCGAGCCAGGGTGACCTTACCAGGATATGGACCGTCAAACCAGGAGCACTAAAGCCCAAAAACCACCAAACCATTCCATACAAAACATACGATTCCAAAACACGAAAGTAGATATTCAAGATGATAAATGAACTTTTGAGATGCAAGAACCCATAATATAAATATTTAAATAAAAATATATACTTAATGTGTCTGAAGTGATAACATAGATATAGAAGAAATGATAAGAGATATGTCAGTCCAAAATGGGATAAAGCTCGATAACATTACAGAGCAGTCCAATTATTCATTATAGGCTATAGTTATCAAATATTAACATATAATTTCTCTGTCCATATTGTTCTCACAGAGACGCTGTTTATACTTTACCACCAATAAAAAATGTCATCATGAAAGCAGCTGGCAGCCTTGATGTGAAAAATGAAAAATGGTAACGAAACTGATATTTTTCGTTCCCGACGCTATCATGTGGCAACATTGGTAAATATCATAATTCAATAGATTATTAAATAAGCATAAAACCTCATTATAAACATAATGGGTAATAAATAGTTATTCAACACACAAGCCGAGTGATTCTTAATTGTCACTGTTTTAAAAAGGCATCAAAAAGATAGACCTTAAAGGGGCAGTAGCACGTTTTTAGGGGGAATATAGGGTGATGTAAGGAAAATGAAAATTAATGATTTCAATTGAAAGACAATGTATTTAAACTAAATGGAGCAGTAATAATTCCAATATATAACGTTAAGTTTAGCCATGCGATTCATTTTCTTACAAAAAATGAATTAAAGATGTTAACAAAAAAATGGCCGCCAATGTATTTTATGTGAATCTTCTTTCTTTATCCTCTGACTATGGATGATTGACTTGTGTAATGAGATTTTTGACACTGTCAAAATAATTCATTTAGCATTCACTTACAATTATCAGTGAGAAATTCAAATTATAAAATTATCAAAAAACGTGCTACTGCCCCTTTAACTTAACTTAACTTGGAGCTGCAATGTACATGTATGGCGGTATCGTTTGCATGCTTTTTGCATGATCATACATGCTACTGGTACACCAACAAGAACTCAATGATGTACTGACTGCATGGGTTAATGTTCAGTTCTATAACAGACAAGTTATTGTTTATTCTATCCAATACATCTGCTAATAATAGTATATTCCTTAAATGATTCCTTAGATAACTTAAGTAGTTAACCAAAGTAATTATGCAGCCCATCTCAACAACTGAGAGCCGAAAGTATGTAAAAGAATTTGAACACTGTTGAAACACCAAAACACTTACTTTCGACTGTAACATTTGTATGTTACACAAAGATACCTTGAAAACAGTTTGAAATTTATGAAATGGATGATTTTGTACATTTAATACATTAATGATCGTTATAAGTCACCAAAGCAGTTTTGGATCGTATGTCGTAGTATTCTGTGGCTTTCTAAGTAAGCAGGAAACATCCACTTTCATATGCTATTTTCTGTCTTTTGTTTCTGTAAGCGCATTTGTTTTTCGAAAGGATTAAATACAATAGTATTTTTACCTTTTTACTATTTTGTATCTTTTGTTACACTGACAATGATTAAGGTAAAAGCTAAAAAGGTCCTTTATTTGCAGAATCAAGCTTGACATTTGTGAAGAACATGTCAAATTTCAAAACATTTTCGGCTGATTGTCAAAAGGAACAATTTCCAAATCCTTAAAGTTATTGGTAAAGTTCTCCTAAACTTGGAAATATATTAATGTATTTCAATCACATACAACATATGAACTGTTTGTGATATTTTTGAACATTGATACGTTTTGTGAGGTGCTTTTACAGATATATTTTGCATAATGGGTTTAAAGTATACCAATATGTTCTAACAATAGTTGTTGCTCGAATTAGATGATCACATTTGAATATATATAATAAAACGGCGATTGAAAAGTGTTGATTTCTCAGGAAGTCGCCCACAAAGGGTAATCAGTAGTGAACATCTAATATTCTTTCAATTACTTTACAAAAAAACCCAATTATTTTGTGAAAATCGTTATAAATTTATGCAGTACTTATTCAATATTCAAAATCGTTCATTATTGAAACATTAATCAATTCTCAGTTTATTTTGTTCTCAATAAGAAGATAATTATTATGTTGTCATAGCTCTTTATAATAGAGTAAACAACCAAGTCGAGTTTACAGTCCAGGTTTTCCCTGATGACGTACTTCAGGAAGGTCAATGATGTGAAACATTACTCTAAGTAGATCCTTGTAAGTATGACATTTTCCTCACCATTCGTTAGAAATCATTGTCTCTTTAGTAGACAGTTAGACGGGAACGCTGTAAGTGTATGTGTTAAGACGTGCTTACAACAAGAGTCTAAAACAAAAGTCTTGTTTGGTGACGTCTCTGAGTGCAAATAAAGTTATGCGTTGCCAAGAATGCATGATGGGTATACAGTTGACGAAACAACCAAGCTTTAAGTGGTACAAGGAGTTAAACTCAAATGATGCCCTACCAGTAACAAAGCACTTGACCGTCCATTAGAATTTGTTGATTGTAGAAACATTTACATGAGTCTGGTAGAAACATTGTCGAAAAAAATAGGATCTTGATCAAATGTAAAGAATGGTCATTAACAAATTCCCTTGTGAACATTGGAATGATAACATTAATATTTAGGTCTTCAAGACAAAGTCTGGAAGACATATTGTTTTTATCCGATTTCTTCAAGTTCTTCTTCTTATTATTATTCTTTATACAATTTTTTGTGAACGAGCTACAGCTCAAACGGATGCTCCAAATTCGCCCAAACTTTCACAGATGAGAGCTCTTACCCTGGAATCGACATGCTAAGCTTTTGAGCAAATCGCGTCGTACATGTACATTAAAGGTCCAGTTCGAATCCAAAAACGAAAGTTTAACATTTTTTTTTCAAAATGCACTTAGAGATTTAATTTTTGTTTAAAAGAAGCGCAATGAAAAATAATGAAAAAAAGGAAATCAGGACAAATTCGTAGGTCACGTGGTTTGGCCGCCATTTTGCTTTTAGTGCAATTTTCACCGTTTCGGACCCCACCCCCCTTTGACAATCTTCTTCTCTGAAGATACTTGCACTAGAAAGCTGAAATTCATACTGAATGTAGCTGAAGCATTGTAGTCTGAAATATTTCCTTATACTGTTCTTAACTATAATACTTTTTGTGCTGTAACCTTTCAAACTTGACCAAAATCTCAAAATCGCCAACTTCAAGGGCACATAACTAAAAAAACAAGACCTTAGATCTTAATGATTTTTGCATGAGAGTTAGACATGAGCAAGGTCTTCAAGATAAAAGCATAAAATCGCTCGCGAACAGTCACTTCCGGTCAGGAGGAAGGTTCAAACTTTGCATTTTAAAAAGTGTTGTTTTGCTAGGTATATTTAAACCCTTGTTAACAAACATGCATGTGAAGGTCAAACATGCATGTGAAGGTCAAACAGTATGTGAAGGTCAAAGAGGAATCTTGAAGACCTAAGTACTGCCGTGGCAGTCCTAGTTATAACTTGTTCTTGATTCTTTGCTACCCTGTATTATTTGTCAGGAGAAATTCGCTTGAAATGAAACTTGCGGTCATATCCATATTGACTCTGTGCTCGAACTAAAATGTATGTTGATATTGTCATGGATATGACATAAGCAAATACAAATCACTTTCATCTTATGTAAAAAATAAAATATCATCGCAAAATGCAAAACTTACCTTGCCCTTACTTACAATAAATGTTGTAAATGACAGTCAGGGTGATTTAATGTGATCCTCTCTCTATTCTGTTCTTTCGCTTTAACAGAATAAGGAAATTATTACCTTCTCAGACTGCCAATCAAAGAAATTTTACTTAATTAACTTGTCCCGACAAGCCCAGCTAACAAAAAGAATGTTGCTTTTATGGTTTTAGAATATATAAAGTTGAGACTGCATTGTTATTTTAAGAGAGAAGTTCAGGAATTTCCCCCTGTCACTTAAAATTTATGTTTGTGTTATACATAAACAAATGCCTATATGAAGAAGCACTGGAAAGTCACACATTTTCAACTACAAATAATCAAGAAGGACAAATACAGAATCCCACCAACAAAAAAGATCAAATAAAAGACCAATTTGTTACGAAATCCATTTCAGCACATTGCCATTTGCAAATCAATTTACAGGCAATTAATCTTCATCTTAAATCACCTGCCAAGACCAAAGTAGGTAAACTGCAACTCGAAATAGTGTTGTCGCTATCATTATTGCTTGCACATTCATGACTTTGATCTAGCTTGATCGTTGCTACAGCTATTAAAAGCATTGTCCTTCACAAGGTAGTTTTGGTTTAATCAGGAAATAATGTTTGATGCTTCAACCAGTAGATGCATGCTCAGTGGAGGAGGTTGCAGAGAGTGTTAACTGTATACAATGATAACTTATCTCAAGATTTTATGCCTTTTAAAGATCGTTTATACACAAACATAATTTTTTTTGTTCAATTACTCTTTTTCTATTATTAACTTTGAATACTCTCCCGATATAAATGTTTCCTTAGTAAGGAATAATGACTGTTTAACATTGCTAATCAAACTATGTGTTAAACTTATCATTCAAGTACTTTCAATATCGTTTCCTAAGACACAAGTGGAATTGTTTAATTGATGCTCTACTACACCACATCAAAAACTTCTAGCAGTAAAACAATCATTAATAGGTAAAATGCAGTGTATAGGGCCAATTTAGATAACAGAAAATAACTCATTTGTTTTCTGAATTTAACTAGACAGTTAAGATTATCCATTTATTGTTAAGAATACCTTCAGTTTCTAAAACAAAGTAAAAAAGACTTACACCTTACAGGAACACCAACATCTTATATTTATTCCTTTGACAGAAAAACATCTTTATTGCGTTTTTTTCTCTTAATTTGTGACCACTATTTGTACGATATTATTTTTAATTCACAAATGTATTTGCAATAAAGTTGACCCTTACAATGTTGATAGGTTGTGGTTATAAGGGGAACAAAAGAAGCAAGGGAGACAATAGTTCCATTGATTCTGTTTCCTTGGAACTCTCTGAAAATCACTTCCAAGAACAACGCAGCATCAACAATTTGCTAAACAAAAGTCTATTAACGATATAATCAAAGATCTAAATCTTGACCTTACTATCTGAGCACTTGACAAGGAAAACATTTTGTATTGAACGGATGGGCGGTTGGAGTCCTTTACAGTTCATTGAACTAACTGGCTGATACCTTTGGATACAAAGAAAGATATTAATTAAACAAAAATTATCATTTCATGAACTTGATTTTCGTTTATCTTAAGTCTGAACGTAAGCAGATTGTCCTTGTTGATCTTATTGATTTCAATGTCAACTCCAAATATATTTGTTTCCATTTATAAGGGAGTGGTAACTCAAGAAAAACACTTCTTTGTTTTGACATACATGTATGTATTATAGTTTAATATATTATAGTTTAACAGCTTAATATATATACTATAATATTTCCATGGATGAATTTCTGCGATAGTTGAGACTGCAATATTTTGATAATTCTCCAATTACCTTTACATGTATGGACTTTAAAGGGGCAGTAGCACGTTTTTAGGGGAATATGAGGTGATGTCAGGAAAATGAAAATTAATGGTTCCAATTGAAAGACAATGTATTTAAACTAAATGGAGCAGCAATAATTCAAATATTTAACATAGAGTTTAGCCATGCGATTCCTTTTTCTTACAGAAAATGAATTAAAGGTGTTCACACAAAAATGGCGGCCTATGTATTTTATGTGAATCTTCATACTTTGTCCTCCGACTATGGATGATTGACTTGTGTAATGACATTTTTGACACTGTCAAAATAATACATTTAACATTAACTTACAATTATCAGTGAAAATTTTAAAATATAAAATTATCAAAAAACGTGCTACTGCCCCTTTAATTCATAAACGGTCTTAGTAATCATATATCATACATCATTAAGTTGAATAACGACACTTGTTAACAAATGAAACAAATCATAATTGTACACTGACTTTGCATTACTTGCTCAAAATATCAACAATGTATGTATAATCCTATTATAACTTTTCCCACTACCTTTCTGTACCATAGTATGACTTTACCGAAAATGTCAAATTTTATTGTAGACATTTCAATAGATAGTTTGAATCTTCTTAAATAGATATTTATCAAGAGACACGGATGTGACAGTAATTAAAGCTATAATTTATTTTTGTAATTTAATCTAATTGTAAGGTCCTTAAAAGTTGAGCGTTAACATAGTGATTTACTCTATGTTAGAAATATAAATGACTTGTAACTGTCTGATGTGTTTGTGTGGCAAGTAGTGAGCTTAAAGGCACACACGACTTTTCCTTTATGCCAATTTATTCTTCCTTATAATATACTGATATTAATATTTAAAGGACACTCATGTTTTTAAGCAACGAGAACCTTTGCAGTGGCTAAAATATATTCAAATGTATCTTTGAACTAAATGTCGCCTACTTTAAGGGTAAAACATATTTTTTTGTGACATTTATATTCCTTTATTTAGAAATTTTTCAATCAGTAGAAAAATGTTGTTTTTGATACATGTATGTCATCATTGTGTTAAAAAGTAGCAGAAGGTAGATTGTTTTATTTCCAACAACGATTTATTAAAATGAAGTTAAACGTAAACTGAACAATATTTTGAAAACACGTGAAAACAATATCAGACTGGTAAAGGTCTCATACACATACAAAATTATTTCAATTGTCAACAACAGTAACCTTATCTTCCAGCAATGGAAAATTTGTGAAATAAACAATGAATGTAAAGAAATTCATCCGATACTCAATAATTTAATCTAGCATTATGTTATGGTTTCCTTGTTCTCCACATACAACTATCAATATATAAGGTTGATAATGCGGAAATGCCAATCTGCATATCATGATTTCTAACAAGTTGCATTGAGTTTTTATACAGAAAAGAAAACATTTCTGTGCATTGTCAAACTCATAGCGGGGGATGGTAATTTTATTATCTTAATTTCTGGTAAAGAAGTAATGTCAACAAATTCAACATTCTTTAATTCATGAGAAGCATATTTGAAATATTTCTGGTCAGACAATATGTTGCAAAGCTACATGTTGTTCTCTTTGATGTCCGTAGATGTTTCTTCATTAAAGAAAATCCAATTTTACTGACGCTTATTTCTTAAAGGTAGGTCATTTATTCTTTATAGACGTCACTGTTCATAAAGGTTATATTATTATTTATATTAATATTGTATTTACATATTCATGCAAATGACATAGGTTTATATTTATTTCGAAAGGTATTATGATGAAACATTTTCAAGCCTTTTTGCTGCTTTAAATTAGTGTTCTTTGTACTGAATTCCCATACATATCACAATGACAGTTTTTCCTTAATCCTAATCAATTCATTTGAAGGAAAATTACATCAATCCTTAAGTTATATCTGTGTATGTCTATTTTTTCTGTGTTTCATTACACATATCTATGTCATTCATCATGAATATGTGCATTCAATTGTATATTAATAATTTCTATTGATGATGTATGATATAACTAAAGACAGAAATATGTCTGTTATTAGAATTGAAATTGCTTGGACGAAACACCTGCCATTGCCATTAAAACGTTTAGCCAGAACCAATTAACACATGTTACTTCAAAACACTACCACCATTACGTTGAATAAAACTACTTTACTCTTCATTCTGGGGATGAGCTCTTTTAAGAGAAATCAATTAAAACGATTTTCCCACAAAATAAATTCACATCTCAAATTATTGATAAACCACTAAAAGAATATTGAATCCCTGTAATTGATGTTGATATAATGTTATTATTCAATCATTACACTATTGCTGTGTTGGAATGATACCATTCAGGTCCTAGTCATAACATTGAATAAATAGAAGTTTGACGTTTTATCCGATAGTTTGCCTAAAGGAAAAGCAATTAATACAGGAAAGAGAAGATCTTATCCTGTTCAAACTGAAGCCATGTGCAATCCTTTACATATTATGGGTTCTTATATTCAGGTATGAATGACACTGAAAATGATAAAAGGCATTTTCCATTTACTTTGAATAATATGTGCTAATCGTTTAGTCAATTTTAAGGAATGAACCCTTGGCAGCTCTAAGTTGACAGGAGCTATGCAGAAACATATACCCTTAATTCCCTTATGTATCGTTTCATGACATTTAAACTAAATACTGGCTGGTTTTATCATTGTTTGATTCAACAGATGAAGATGAAGAATATTTAACATCTAAATTTACTACATTACTCTGGTAAAAGTCAAAGGTGGTCATTGCAAAATACTGTTTACACAGTTCAAGTCAACCTGATCATTACTGCTGTTATAAAATGTATCTTCCCGACTTAATGTTTAGACCATACTCAATGTATTTCAGTATATACATTTTCAACTAGTTTGCACCAAGACTTCAGTTCACAAATGACGTTCAATATAAAATGTGTTACATCTTCTATGATTTTCAACAATAGTCTAGTTTATAAAAGAAACGTTTTATTTGCTGAATAAATGTTCAACATACAGAATATTCAGTAATCAAATAGTAAAGTGAGAGCATGGTTATTATGTTAGTAATTGAAAGTACGCTTTAGATTAATGAGGAAATCACGTAATAAGTTTGTGATTGTGAACCATTGCAACTACACACTGAATGGGAATAACATGTTACTGATATTTCCTATTTCCTTGGTTTGATTTGTAACATTATATAATCACCTTTCCTCTATATAAGATCACATTGTTAGAATGCATGGCAATGAAGTGAATTATTTAGCAGCATGAACTAAGAGGAAGCATTCAAAATGAAATTGATGTGAAACATTTATCATTGTCACAGAATTATTTCATATTATGCATTACGTTATCTGTTTGAACTTCCTTTATGTATAACATCTTACTCTGTGTGTGATCACCGTAATATTACCTCACAGTGTAAAATAATCCCAAGATCAATATCTTTGCATTGCAGAAAATTTAAAAAAAAGTAAATTATGTAACTTGCAAAAGGAATTATTTCATAGATTATTTTCACTTATTTTCATTAATTATTGTTTAGGTCTTTTTGTACAAAGTAGATATTATGGAAGCCATCATTGGAGCTTCAAACATAATGAATAAAACTTCTTAAATAATAATGAAATAAAAACTAAGAACCACTATATTAAAGGTTTCATTCAGGAAGAGAACTTTGGAATAAGTTAGAATTATAATTATTATAATTTCTATAACATTGATTGGTTCTGTTTGACTGGTTGTATCTGCATTATTGGATAGTAAACTAGTTAGTCAGTAACAGATAACCAATACCAATGTCAATGTCGTCATGTACATGTTAACAAACGGGCACCGGATATCTTGTAAGAAATAAAGAACATTTTTCTCGTGATTTTTTATTGAAATGATTTTTGTTTACGTCATGTTGACCTCAACTGCATTGTAACTCTAAGTACTATTAAACATTGTCAAGGTAGACCGATTTACTATTCACGTTTTCTGTTAGTCCTGCCAAATGAATGTGCATATGTTAATGAGCAACCTTTGTCTCAGTCTAACAAGTCTTAAGTTTACAAATAGACATGAACCATGCACTTACCTTCAAACCATAACATTCACTAGATCAGGACGCTCTTATCAAGCAATTGTTATCATTCTTTTAACAGTCTTCATACAATCCACTTTGTCTTTTCATGAGAGGTGATGGGTTATACGTTTGTGATAAGCTATATTCGTTGTAATCATTGTATCACTAACTGCTTCAAATTGATGGTTTTATAGTTTCATGTGACACTAAAAGTGTGTTAGATTAATGCTCACATTGACCTTATCCAATTCGTTCAATAATAACCTTTCTGTTAGGAAAATACATTAAACACTCGAATCAAACCTCAAGTCAGTTGCTCACCAATGTAAATGTTCAACAATCTTGTATATGCAATAATTCAAGACAAAGAAGCCCTTTTCCGAGAAAAGGTGTTATATTTATGTAAACCTTCCCAAATCTGTTAGATATGATTAGAAAATGGAAACTAGAAAATGAAAGTACTTCTAATGCAGTCCCTTTTATGAAATATTGTGTATCAATAAATAGCAAATACACCTTACAAAACAATGATAATAACACTAAAACATTAGGGATCTTTTTGAGACATTATTAATTTATTACTTAAATTGTTTCCACACAGACGCTCCATTTCAACATAAAACAACAATGAATATCATTGTCTTCTCTGAAAGGCAATTTGAAAGTTGGAATAACATTAAAGAAGAGGAAAATATGGATGACAACTTCTTTATTCATTGTATGCGACGTTTCGACACAGGTCCATGTCACTCATTCATATATCCCTCATCATTATTTGAATAAAGCTATTGATGAACTACTCAAATCACTTACTTTTCTTTAGATAAATCTACAGCAAATATTCCATGTACACATCACATTTTACTGCAAAAGAATGAAGCAATTTTTTTATTTAAGGTAATCTGCTGACTAATATAATTACTGATGGTTTGGTAGATGAATTCTCAAAGGGAGTATACCTTTAGGGGTATTGAATAATACAGAAGTAAAAATACCTTTTTGCATAAGAAATTGTTTGATAGAGTTTGGGCTTTGATTTCTCGGTTCTCTTTATATATGCATACCACTGAGAAATAGATCTAAAACTGTATCAATTAACAATCTTATAATCTATAATATCTTATTCTAACAGACTTAAGACTTTTGATATATATCCTTTTTGCGTCAATTTGATATGTTTCTTTAATACGTTAAATCGTTTAAAAATCACAAAAAAACTTGGTTAAGAAAAATAGTTTAAGATTCCATTAAAACTGTTTGTAGGCGGCGAGCCTTAATATTTAATGGGATTTTGTTTTATTTATGTGAACTAATTTGAAACAGATTGAGGAAAAAATAGGATTCAATGAAAATGATTAAGAAATTATTTCTTTAAATGCAATCACTGGGTCCCATCGATAACAAATGTTATTCATAATTAGTCAAAAAATAAAGGAGTATTGTAACCTTGGCCATAATGTCCAACATTGCTTGTGAGAATCAAGTTATACACAACTTTTCTTTGCCTGCACAATTATCATTTAGAAACTGATAAATGATTTAACTCTCATTTTTTAAAAAAAACTCTAGAAGTAATAAATTATTTTATTGATATCATTTCCTAATTTCCCTATAACTGCGTGAATGAAGAAATCTAAGTGACATTTGATGAGAAATCTTGACTCATTTTTGAAAATCGTTCCCAATTTGTAAATAAAGTTAGCCCTTTCATTCAACTAGTTTAATTATGAGGTCTCTCAGTCTATCATTTGTGATAAAGTAAGATTTACAGGCAGTTCAAAATGTTCAAAGTGTTAAATAAATGTTAAATAAAAGTAAAATCTAACAGCACTTAAGTTTTACATACCAAGCGTTAAATAATGATTTTAAGACATTCAAACGATTTTGTATGGTTTTCAACATTCTAATATTAGGTCTTGATTTACAACATTCTAGCAATATATGTAGTTTATGTTCGATAACTTTCTTACGATCGTTTGTGATTTACAACATTCTAGCAAAAGGTTTTTTCTTTACAGCATTCTAGCAAATAGTTATTAATTACAACTTTCTTACGATAGCTTATGATTTACAACATTCTAGCAAAAGGTTTTTTCTTTACAGCATTCTAGCAAATAGTTATGAATTACAACTTTCTTACGATAGGTTATGATTTACAACATTCTAGCAAAAGGTTTTTCTTTACAGCATTCTAGCAAATAGTTATGAATTACAACTTTCTTACGATAGGTTATGATTTACAACATTCTAGCAAAAGGTTTTTTCTTTACAGCATTCTAGCAAATAGTTATGAATTACAACTTTCTTACGATAGGTTATGATTTACAACATTCTAGCAAAAGGTTTTTTCTTTACAGCATTCTAGCAAATAGTTATGAATTACAACTTTCTTACGATAGGTTATGATTTACAACATTCTAGCAAATGGTTATGAATACCAACTTTCTTACGATAGGTTATGATTTACATCATTCTGGTCACTTCTTTTCTTTCAAGTTAAATACGTCGCCAGGATAGTATAAAACAATTGTGCAAACAAAAAACACTGATAACTTATGATCCGATTATCAATTCCTCTTAGTCTAATATTTTTAGATATTTATGCTCAAAGATCATGAAAACCTCTATAACAAATTTTTCTGGATATATATTCCTGATGAAAAACTAAATGTTGACTCTCGCAAAAAAAAACTGCTTAAAACTGTTTGCCAAATAAGATAGTTTAATGGCACTGGGTGTGAATAATGACGCGAAAATATGTCAATAAGATATTTTCGTCATAATGATCATGATGCTCGATAGCATAGAGCTTATTATTCTGACTTGCTAATCTGCTGCTTGAATCTGCAGTATACATTTTGTTCATGTTATTTCGATTGACCTTTATCATATACTGTATTTAAATTGTTTATTAAGATGTAACAAAAACTACATTCAATAATAATAAATGATTCACATACATCCGAACAACAAAAATAACAGCAAACTATTCTCAGTATCTTTTCTTTTTTTAATCCAAAACAGAATGATACATCGACGATAAAACAACGTTAACCTGTAAAATATGGCAATTAACTTAAAATAAATTAAGTTATGACACTATGTGCACGTAAATGGAGGTGGACATATGATTGATTAACATCAACACTGTCATATGACATATATGAGTCTGCGTGAATGGAGGTGGACAAATGAATAATTAAATCAAACGATGTGGAATGACATATTCGACTGAATAACGAAACAAATTATTCTTTCGATATTGATTTTTTTCAAATTGTTCGCGTTAAAGCCAATACTTTCTCATGGTAGTTTTCAAATTTCCATGTCATGAATTAAATAAAATAAATACAATTAGTTTGTTCGCAAAAGTGTTTTTGAACATGGTTTATTGTTGAATATTATTATAACCATCTCATTATCCACACACATGTGAGAGGAAAGTTAAATTTTCATTTTAGTGTCACCTGCTTATATCAATCTCGATAGCCATCTATCACCAAATGATCAAATACTAAACATTAGCTATGTTACATCTAATAAGGAAACTTGAACTAACGATACCCACTTTTATTTGAAGATTTTGATGAATTGAATTTAGCAGCCGTAAAGTCAAACACATTTTGATCTATGAGTACAGTGGTGTAGTGGTTAGAGAGAGTGCCTCTCACGCCAGAGACTCTGGTTCGAATAAAACATACCAACTATTTGAGGACTGGATCTCATCTGGTGTTGTGTCCCTGACCAAGGCACTTCATCCACATTGCACTCAGTCCACCCACCTGTTAAAATGAATACCTTAAAACGGGATGTACTGACCTACGTGGTCGTGACTAGCGCCAAGTTGCAGCTGTGAAAGTACATGTACAATCTTTCAGGATAATTATGTGTGAAGCCCTTCGACCATGTCTTAACACATTGAAAAGTGCCATATCAATACACATATTGGGAGTCTGGGTTTTGTTTATTTCTAACATCCAAATACAATTTACAATTTAGGGAGGAAGTCAGTCATTACGACTCCAAACTTAATGTTTTGATTTTAAGGTTATAACCGCTAGGATCTCTAAAGCTTACAACAGAGTGCAGAACTTGTCACCGTTTTGCACATCATACCTTTTAAAACAACCTTGCTAAATGCATTCTCAACTTTCATGCATCCAACAAGATTTCAAAATTGTTATCCACTACGGAGTTCTTGCATACTGGATACCGAATACCCGGATCATTTCGCAAAACTCTCCGAAGCAATCCATCTACTGCTAGATTACAAGACCAACCATGATTGTCTCAACAGAGCACAAATTCTGCCGAATTTCTTATCCAGAAAGTTTGGCCATCTCTAGAAACAAGGGTTATTTTGGCTAAAACTTCTTGTACTTTTTCTGGCGTGTGCTCCCCAATATACATGTAACAATGTTGGGAAGCTCATAACGGCAATTAACCTTAATACATTCAGCGTTGGGAGCTGTGCCACTCAATATCTATCAGGGTTGTAAGGAATGTAACAGATGGTGTAATCCCAAATTTAATAATGTTATGTTTTTTCACTTTCTAAATGGGATTTATCCTATAATAATTTCCTAATTTTTCTAGTAAAGCTTGAATGTTAATTTGACGAACATTTTTGTCAAGTAATACAAATATGTTATAAACTATAAATTAGTGTTACAGTTACAGTCACAGCATAAGATAGACGAAACAGTAAATCCCCGCAAGATACAGTTTCAGATCTGTCTCCTAGGATGTCTGGCTATTTGACGGTAGTGATAAAAAGCTGCAATCATTTTCCATTGGAAATCGACAATAAATTGCCTCGTTTGAGACGTATCATTATTCAAACGGTTCTAAACTGTTTGGTTAAGATTGAATGCGGTGATATGTCAATATGTGTTGTAAACGTCATCATTCTGTGGCAGATACCTTAATTATCTTGTCAATGGACTAAATGATGCATTGAGTAACCCGATTCCATAGGTTTTATTGGTATGTGTACGTTGTGTATAATCTCTAGCAGAATGAAAATGTGTTTCCTTCAATGCACGATGAGAATCTTAAATCATTTTGTTTTCACGTTATATTTATTCTTTCATGACAGCATATTTGATTTGATAACCAAGAACAGAAATCTGTTGTCAATCACCCTTGTTTAATAAAAATTTAAAACTTTAGTTAGTCCAACATATTACTTTTCGTTTCATGTAATCAGTTTAACTCCTTATTTAACATATGACAAGAACATGTTGCATGAATGCATATAGTACTAATAGTCAAATAGTTTTCATCATTAACAAGCAATTTTAAACTAATACACAATCACATATGAAAATTAGGATATTTTTCAAGTGATAAGTATGTATTTATTTATTTGCTGTTTTTAACTCACAAGCTTACACAACATTATTTTGGACAGCAGTGAAATTTATGATTCATTTATATAAATGTTTATCATTTAACCATACATTAATGAAAATGAATAGCAAATCCAAATATAACATTCAAAGGATTTATGAATACCTTCTGATGTGCCGCATTAAGCCTGCAAGGAAACATTATTCAAGAGCTTAATAACAAGAAAATTACATAACTGCAAATCATTAGGAAACTTCGAAAAACATTTCAAGACTTAAGGCTTTTTATTGCAATACACTTTGGTTGAAATAATTACCTCTGACTGTGTAAATATCCACGAAGTCATGGTCATTATGCATATACATCACATGGCATGTTTGAAAGTTCTTTCCTTTCAGAATAAGTTTAAGTGTTAATCAATTAAAAAGGTTAAAAATGTTGGTGTAATGGTGTAATGGTGTAATTGTGTAATGGTGTAATGGTGTAATGGTTGAGTAAACTCCTGTTCTTAACATTTCTTCATTATCGTTTGCATATTTATGAAACACGCATTTCACATGCAGATTGAGCGTGTACTGATTGGTTGTCAGACGATTTTTATACTAACTAACTGTGAGTGAGTTCTAAAAAACTAATATTCTCGTTCTTGAATTAAAATGCAAAATGTCAAAAACAATTTATGGAAAGGTCACAGAAAATCTGTTTAATGTGTCTGTATTCCTAAATTAAGCCGACATTCAGTCTATGAAATGTATATCAGTCTGTAACAAACAAATTCACTTAAGCTGCGCGGATGTTGCTCCTTTCAATTTGAACAGCATGGAATTCATGAATTTCACGTTCAAACCATTGATGCAGCACAGCATCGACAGACCATGGTGTTCAAAGAGGTAGAGAACTTTAAGCTGTGCTGTGCTGAAAACAGGATTGTATATGTGTTTAAGTACACAGATATAAGGTATCTAGAGGAAGAATTTAAGGTGGGTTTTATAGTAAAGTATCATTAGCTTTTTCAATTGTGGTCCATGTAATCGTGTTAATTGGACAGTACAATTAATGTTTTGGGGGGTAACAAATGACAATCATGAAATAACATTTTTGCGTTTACTTTGAGCAGTCATTTCGAGTAGTGTTTGTATACTACGTCTAGGGGACGATACAGCAAGGTCTGAGGCGAAAAGCCACGTATTGTCGTCCATGAATGCTCTCTGATTATCAATCCATGGTCCAGGATAACGATCTAGTTACCACCATGGATATCCACTTGGTGTATAAGGAGATAACCATGAAATCATTGAAAGGATTAAATTGTTTATTGCTAAAAACAGTCAACAGATCGTGAAAACTGTTTGGCGATATGGAATTTGGTCCATAAATAGTAATGTCTCAATATATCAAAGGGAAGAGGGTGATTTTTCTATCAAATATATCCTTTCCTACTTTAAACAAATTCTCAACGTAATGTTTTATAGTGAATGACAACATTTTTAAGACCTATTAACTCGGGTAAAACTTTTTAAGCAAGTGAATTTTTTGTTATTGTGAACAAACTGTTAAAGCAAACAAAGTTACTCCTCACAGAGATTTTAAGGAAAGGACTTTCAAATGGTGTCAAACAGTACGAGTCAGTAAGATTTAATTCATTTCCAATGTTTACGTGCACAGTTTGTCAAATCAGTATGAAAATATCGTAAATTCTAAAGTTATCATATGAATCTGATAGTAAATTTTATAAAATAACTAAGTTCATAAACATATGTCAGTAAAACACACTGGAAATGTGTAATAATATTTCATAATGCACCACTTATCTATGGGCTTTTTGACACGATAATAAATGTCCCTGCCACAAAATAATGGCTCCCAGAATACATATTGACATATCACTACAATTACTACTAAATTAAGTGTGTAGAACAATCTGAATCATGGGACCGCTCAAATGAGGCAATTTATGTTCAATCCAAAGAGATAATTTACAAAGTGATGGCCATTTTTTATCACTTTTGTCAAAATACAAGACAGTTGTCAGGTTGATGTTGCAGTATGTAATGGATACCTACGAATTCCATCAATGCTCATTCTTTGCAAAGCTTGGAAATTCAGTATTCTGCTCTCTTGATTGTGATTACAACAAATTTAGCATTGCTTTACTTTGATGTCGTGATTTTGAGTGAACAATGCTTATTGCATACGATACAAAATTGTGTGGTTCATTTTTCATATATCAAAAACTTAGATATAAGTTCTTAATTTGAAATCGTTAATTTTAAAATCTATATGCACAAAAAATAACATTACATCAAAGTTTTATTGCACCTATGTTAGCATTGTTACAAACTTAAAAAGCTATTACTTGCTGCATTGATAGATATATTACGATTGTCTTACTTGTGCACTGTTGTACTTTTTTACTGTGTATTTTTGGCAATAATAAGAAATGTAATTCCAACACCAAATACTTCTTTTTCTCTTCCTTCTATTCACTATCTGGAATTCAAAATAGAACAATAAAACACATTGCCACCAATGGAATTAAGTTACTGAATACATCATTTAACACGGTCCGTATTGACAGGATAATTATGGTATCTGTCACAAAACGATGACATTAACAATACATATTGACATATCAACTCTGTCACTCGTAAAGTAATCGTGTAGAGCCACTTAAATCAAGGACATGTCAAATGCGGCAATTTCTTTTCAATTCCCAAACGAAAGTAATAACGACCACTATCAAAGTTAGCAGACACTTTCTGTAAAGCTATAGAAATATATCGTAATGACTACTTGATACTGTTATTTCTCTCAGGTTTTCTGAACATCAAATAAGTGATCTAAATATATTTAGTTTAGTTACTGATTTCATTGCAAGTTTAAGTAATGCACTGATTTAAAAAAAAAATCTAAGAAAACATTCACAACTGAAACAGTTTAATTTTCGTTATGCAAAACACTACCATCTGCAAATTATGTGTGAATCTAAACACTGGTCAGGATGTTTCTCAAAAGAGTAAGTTTTTTTTATATTTAATTTTTTTTATCATATTATTTCTTTTCTGAGGTACCATACAATAGAGTAAGTTGGTATCACGCTTTATTCCTTCTCCGAAGTTTTCTCTAATTATTATTAACTATTGTCAAATTCATAACATACATATTATCTTAATAAGGCCAAACATTTCATTACTCAAGTCACTATCCCGTGTCATAAAAAAGTATAAACACATTGATATGAGTGATACTTGCATATTCAAATCAAATGCATAATTTTTATACTTTCCCAATTCCAAAAGCAAATATTTTTTATGAAAAGTTGTTATCCATGTACATGCAGAATTGTTGTTTTATAAAATAATTAACATATCTGAGAAAATTCCGGTATTAGATTAGCAATCGTTTCTTATGGTTTATGGACAGGATAATTAAGAGCCCTGTCAAAATCACAATTTGACTAATTTGAATCACGCCTTGGCTCAATGAGGCAATTACTATTGTGTCCCTATAAAGATAACTTACTTAATGATAGCGACTTATTATTGGTACTGTACAAACGTTTGACAGTATACCGTTAGAAACCATTGCAATTTGTAATGTCATTGAGGTTAATTATAGCGTTTGAATAATTGTTGAACACCGTGTTTAATATGCTACTTGTATGAAACATAATTTAGAGGAATATATGGATGACAACTTCTTGATTCGTGGAATGCAACGTTCCGACACAGGTTCTTGTGTCATACTCAAGCTGAGATACCATGAATAAAGAAGTGGTCATCCATGATTTAAGAAGTTGTTATCCATATATTCCTTTGCATAAAAAGTGATTACCTACCTAAGTCCTACCTAAGGGATACTAAGTCATACCTAAGAATAACAAAGTCCTACCTAAAAGTTACAAATTTCTATTTAAGAGTTACAAAGTCCTACCTAACAGTAAATAAGTCCTACCTAGGAGTTTCTAAGTCTTATCTTAGGAATACTAAGTCCTACCTAAGAGTAACAAAGTCCTACCTAAGAGTTACAAAGTCCCACCTAACAGTAAATAAGTCCTATCTAAGAGTTTCTAAGTCCTACCTAGGAGTTTCTAAGTCCTATCTAGGAGATACGTAGTCCTACCTAAGAGATGCTAAATCCAAACAAGAGTATAATTAGTCCTACCTAGTAATGTCTAAGTCCTACATAGAAGATACCCACTTATACCTAGGAGATATGCGATAAGTTATAAGATATTTTTGGAGATACAAAGCGGAGAAATGAAGTATTATCTTTTACTTAGGAGAGTGATGTTCAATGTGCATTTGTAGCAGTTACGTAGCGGACAGCTGTTGAAACTATATCGCACCACTGATAAGCTTTCATAAAGCCCAAAATCTAATAACAACATATAAAGCATAATTAATCAAGTATTGATTCTCGAGGAACTGATGTGTCTAATAATTGGAAATTATAACGTCCGTTTATTTATAATACACTTAAGAAAATATATTCAAATCGTAAAGTGTGTCCAAGATGATCATGATGAAATCGGTATTAATTGATTCAAATACCAAATATCTTTTCAATGTTTACTGTTTATTGACATTATAGATAACAAGACCATACAATAGAGGGCTATTTGTCTGCTCATAAATAGTTCACTGAAACAAATAGATACAATTGGCATTTTGAGAATATACATTAATATCAGTAAATGCCAAAGATGACGTTGAATGGTTAACCGAGGTAGATTAGAATTGATTGTTTGTGCCACATTGATGACGTGACGTGATGGAAATGTGACATAGTAAAATGGAGGTTTATATATATTAATTCAACCTTTCTTTCAAATTTCATCTGAGTTACTATAGAGTTTTTATTTATACAAGTATACTAAAACTGGTTAGACTTATCTACAGCCATTCTTTACAGTTTCTAGAAATATAGATACAGACGTCTAATGGAAAGTGAATGATTACATATACATTATTACTTATAGTTAATATTTTTGTACAAACATACATGTACCTGAAAGAAATTACAACATAAACATTAAATGATATGGTAAATGATGAAATTTATACCTTCAAACCTAAAACAGATAAAATGTCGGTCTTTAGACATTTATGACATGCATACTTTGCACAACATTATTTCCTTTGAAACCATGTATCTATTTAGTGATAGTCAGTTATATCTCTTTCATTACCTTACTTAATATTGTTTAAAAGCCGAATTAAACGTTTTAATGTTCATTAAAATTTCTTCAAAGATAGTTTATCATGCTTGATTTAACAATAATTGTAATTGGTTTGAAATCTGACATTTCTAAAAGTTGAAGTTCACATTCATCACATAATCGTCTAGACTAACTGACTGACTTTGACCGAGTTTGTCGAACATCTTAGATGAATATTTCCTATTATTGTTAAGACTATCAATAATGTTTACACAAAATAGTTACAAGATTTTATAGATATTTTATTTATATATAAACGATCGACGTTCAGAGAAAGGTGTTTAGAATGATGATTGTCTTTCCCTTGGACCTTTGTATGCTTATAAATACGCCAGTTAATACTCATTACATAGAAGAATGGTGTGCTTTCAAGTCACAAACGATTATCAGACATTTACATTGCTTGTCAGACTGTGATTGCGACACATTTTTTGTGTCTTTCAAATTCATTGTGTCCAGACATTCATATTTTCACTTTCACATGATATAAATTATTATGAACTGACACCTCTTAAACCCTTTGAGTTTGTCGAGACATTCATACTTTTAATTTCACATGATATGAATTATTATGAACTGACACCTCTAAAACCATTTGAGTTTGTCGAAACATTCATACTTTCACTTTCACATGATATAAATTATTATGAACTGACACCTCTAAACCATTTGAGTTTGTCGAGACATTCATACTTTCACTTTCACATGATATGAATTATTATGAACTGACACCTCTAACACCATTTGAGTTTGTCGAGACATTCATACTTTCAATTTCACATAATATGAATTATTATGAACTGACACCTCTAAAACCATTTGAGTTTGTCGAGACATTCATACTTTCACTTTCACATGATATAAATTATTATGAACTGACACCTGTGAGACCATTTGAGTTTGTCGAGACAATAATATTTTTGCTTTCACATGATATATCATGAACTGACACCTATGAACCATTTGAGTTTGTCGAGACATTCATATGTTTCCCTTTCACATGATATATATCATGAACTGACACCTCTGAAACCATTTGAGTTTGTCGAGACAATAATACTTTCGCTTTCACGTGATATATCCTCAACTGATACCTGTGAAGCCATCTGAGTTCGTCGAGACATTCACACTTTCACTTTCACATGATATACCATGCACTGACACCTCTGAAACCATTTGAGTTTGTTGAGACAATAATACTTTCGCTTTCACATGATATATAATGAATTGACACCTCTGAAACCATTTGAGTTTGACTTTTTTACCATGTCAAGGACAGTGAATGCAACACAATAAGTGACATCCTGCTGACAAAAAGCTGTGTTGGTATCAACTAATGAGGCAGATGTACTTATATTTGAATGTAGCTTGCAGTCGCGTGTGCATGAAGCAACGTTCACAATACATCCCAGTGAAGTTCTGCCTATCTCAAGCATTAAACTAAAGTTGATTTAATTTTTATTGATACAAATAAAAGAAGTCAATCAAATTGGAATCATGGTATGGAATATTTGTATAAGTTTAAGACCCTGATATTAAAACAGTTTTCTTCATATGAATGTTTATGAAATGTCATATGAAATATTCTAAGACAAAGGGATCACAAGTTTCATAAGGTATTTCCGATGAAGAAAATAGTAATATCTAATTTTCAAAATAACTGCTAAATTCAAACATGTAAAACATAAAATCATATTGCGTGAGAATTTGATAACATATAGAAATGCAGCCATTCAAAATAGTAATTTCAAAACGAGGAGATATCATTTCCCGTAATTTATTAACGGTAATACCAATATTTTATGATTTACTATTACCAGCCACCCACAAATATTGAATAACCTTTAAGCAAGATTGTTTAATCAATCAACATATTTTTAAAATCATGTACTTCTTTGACTTTCTTCAGTTAAGCATTATAGCCAAAACATTTGAAATGAAGAAAACTCTGAACTTGAAACAGATAAACGAGAAAATGAATATTCATAGATAGTGTAATGTTATTGGTAGCATTAAATTGAATTTGATGTCTTAAACGAATATCAAAAAGTAAACTAGTGTCCAAATGAAACGCTTCACACATTTTTTCCAAATAATGTTTTTACTTTGTTATCATTTCGTTTGAAAACATGATTTTGTATATCAGGTATACCAAATACTGTGTATTTGATAGAAATACCGGGAACATGCCATCACTTCCGGTTAAATCTGGAATTTTGTAAAAAAGGAATTATTGACTGTAGCAAGTCTTGCATGGGCAGATAAATTGTATAAAACGGCTCGACCCACACGTTATTGTCATAACAACAAAAAGAACACCAAAGAATGCCATGTTTGATAGTCAATGAAAGAGAGAGAGCCCTTGGAAATGATCTACAAGGGGGCTCACACGCCGACGTCGCCAGACCATTTGGTTGTCCGCACATAACAGGCCGCAGATTAATGTATCGATTACGTCAAACTGGTTAGACATCAGACATGCCCAAAATCGGCAGACTACCCTTGACCTCTGCAACTGAAGACCACTACATCCGGATATAACACTTTCGGAACTGCGCCATCACAACAGCATCAACAGTGGTTATAGCACTGGGAATCAGTTTCAGTCGATAGACCGTGTACCGGATACTGCGAAAACATGGTATCCGGCCACTCCATCCTACCGCGGATGGTTCCTGATACCTGACAAACAGACTGATGGCCAGGCGAGTTAGCCGGTGGCAGAGTCGCGACTGGGCGCGACCCGATATGAACCCAATTGAACATTTATTGGATTATCTCAATCGGAATGTCAGAAATTGCCTTGTGCGTCAATCCAACATCCAGGATGTTAAACAATGCCCGCTCAACGAATGGCAACGGATAACCGCAGACGTCATCAGACGTTTGACGACGTCAGTTCATAGACGTGTTTTTGCCTGTAAAGACTCTTATGGTGTACATACCCGTTACTAACATCACTTTGTAACATATATTGTGACATTTATCCACGCTTTCGCGATCAGTGTTTAAAAGATTTTTCAAATATTGGACCCCACCCAACTTTACAGGCTTGTCCTAACGGTTATTCTGACTTGATTAAAATGAAACTTTATACACATTGTGTGAAAAGGACACTCTTTAAAGTTAAACCAAAATGATATTTCTATATGGGTTTGTTGTTATTTTATGTCGATGCTAACACGCGGTAGCGTTTCTTGTTGACACACGGTGGTGTAGTGGTTAGCGTGTCTGCCTCTCACCCCAACGACCCGGGTTCGAATCCGAGTGGTGACACTAAAGATTTGTGACTTGGGTCGAAAGCTGTGTTGTGTCCTTGGGCAAGGCACTTCATCCACATTGCACTCAGTCCACCCAGCTGTAGAATGGGTACCTGGTTATACGGGTGTACTGTCCGAAATGGACTCTCAGCGCAGGCAAGCAGCTTTGAAAAAGTACAATCCGTCAGGGTAATAATGCCGTCGGTGAGCAACTTACAAAGATGGATACTTGACGTTAAACTTATCATTATTATTATTATTATTATTATATGAAGCAGATAAATGAAGTGACATTAGCCTTCAAATTGTAAACTTGCATTCACTAAGCACTTCGATACTTTCAATTTCCTTTAGGAAATATTCATAAGGCAAGCAGGATGATATTCACTATAATATTTGCTGTATAGATAATTAAATTTATACACTTGTAAGACATCGTCAGAAGTAAACAAACGTTGTACAAGGAAATATGGAAGTTACTATCCCATTCCACCACAAAGTTGATTGATGTGAAAACGTGGTCTTGTTTATGAGGTTAGATACATGTTTTAAATCGTTGAGCTCAAGAGTGTATTGTGTATTGTTTCAATATATTGATGAAATGAGATAAAAATGTTATTTGTCAAGAATTGACAGATATCCTTTATGTATGACTCTTATATCCCTTGATATTCTTTCATATCAATGAATAAATTGAGGATATCTGTCTTTTTATGAGGTAAGATACATGTTTTAAATCGTTGAGCTCAAAAGTGTATTGTTTCAAAATTTTGAAACCAATGAACTGGTGAAATGTAATCGAGAGATGCCATATGGTTCTGAAAAAACTCATATAGAAAAAGATTACACCCACATTGTGTGAAATGTTTCACAAGTCTACATTAAGATGTAATGAAACACGATGACTTTGATACATTACTTCTGTTTCCTTGTGGTTTGTCAGTCGTTATTTAATGTAATCTGCGTTGATGAATCTGTAAACTATGTCATGAATAAAACTAAAATGATCTGTTTACTACCAGCCATATATACAGATACGTGATAAAGTGGTTGACATGATAGGAGATAAATCCATTCTGTTTTTTAATTTTGGGGTTGTATGTCGTGCATTCTTTACCCCTAAATATAATTTCAAACCTAGCTTGAATACCATGTTCATCTCAGAAAAGACAGATATCCTCTATTTATTCATTGATATGAAAGAATATCAAGGGATATAAGAGAAATACATAGAGGATATCTGTCTTTTCTTGATTAATACCATGTTTATCTCATCGAGTGAGGTAGAAAGTTTATATTTTCACAAGTGGTGCGAGATGAGACAAGATGAGATAAACATGGTATTTGTCAAGAATTGACAGATATTCTATTAATTATATGATGAAATCCATCTAATTACGTCAAAAAAGGCCAATTTCATGTTCAGCTGCCGCTTGGAGGAGTCCGTCATCGCGATAACAGTGTGATGTCATGAGATAATTCATGATGTCAGACCATTGTTACATGACGTCAAACTCTTGAACTTGACGTCACTCGAGTTGTGATAAATTAAAGTTTTTCACCACTCAGTAGAGAAACGATAAAGGATAGACAGAGGAGTTTATTTCAATGATAGAATCTCATCCTCAATCATAACATAAATCATTTTATTGAAGCATTGTTTTAACCGTTTTTACACTAGTATTTGTAACTATGTATTCATATCTGATTTAAAGTAAATATCAAGGCTACAATTGATTTTATGTATGAAAAGTCAGAAGTTCATAAAGAAATTTCAAGGAAATAAGAGGACCAGTTTTAACGCTTCATTTTCAATGTATAAACAGGATAGAAATATCAAATATGATAACTTGAACAAGTTTATTTAAAATGTATGGACCTTGTGGTTTGAAAATTAACAGTCAGAAGTTTCTTTAGAAAATTTAATTTGAGTAACCTCAACGGAGAGAATATAGAATTCAATGAAATACTATAGCACGTTGTTTCCTTAGGAGATCCAAGACCCTTTATTATGTACGATTTTAGACTGGAAATAAAGCAAACACACAAAAGTACATAATTAGCCAATTGACACTTTACTGGACAACGGTAATTTCCCTGTCTGTCTCTCCAGATTCGGAAACTGAAGTTATCCTAGATAACAACAACCTTCGTATCAAGACAGAGTGGATAGTTTGGAAAGTTAGCGTGACCCTGAGAACAGAAAACAATTCATTCATTGTGACTTGAGGTGTCATTTTTTTGTTTTTGTAATTTTTACAAACTATAGGTATGGTAGATAAGTATTTATTGTGATTTTATGGTGCTTCAATTGTCGATTCATTTTTCTTTGTTATGCCTGCAGTTGATGGACTATCTTAAAGCCTTATATATACAGGGGTTTATCAGTTTGAAGTTATAAAGCTGATTGATGCTTATTGTGTATGACAAACATCAGATTTATGTAAATAACATAATATATAAAAATATGGTATGGAGGAAGTACCTTGAATGCCTAATTATTTATTAGTTTCCAATGTTAACATGTTAAATACACATTACATTATCATTATAATGGTATATAGTCCGTCAACCTACCTTCGGAACTCGGTTTATTGCAAGTTACATCTTTACACCACAACTCAGCAAACTTTATTTGGCTCATACTACAAATATGTAGGGCGACCTAATATGGTTTTTAATTTCTTCTTTTTATCCCAACTATTAAAGATGTTACTATCATTTACAATTATTAACAACAATGACATTTTCACAAGGGAGCACAAGCAAGTACTGGAATAGCTAACAACAAAGTCACAATGTGTGTCGCACGTGCAGATTGTGATTGTGCATGGACACGTTTTGAGAGGGTTGTTTCAAAAACCTTACTTCAATTTGGTACCAATAATCTCTACTCATAGGGTTTGAAAGGCAATCGTTAGTGATTCATTGGATTATCTGAGTTCATTAAATTAAAATGTAGACAATATATTGATATCATGATCATTCTGTCGGTGTCGGGAAGAAAGAAACACATGCAACTTATTAAAACGCTGAATTACGTCTATTAAGGTTTACATTTTTTAAGATCGTTTTGAGATGGTCCCGACCCCTGTGAGATTTCAGTTTCCGACTCATTTTAATGTCAATTGAGATGATGATATGAAGTGTTGGTTGTGAAGTGTTCGTGGCGTGATAAATATGTTAAATAAAACGATTAGGAGAAATTAATGGCTTTGTCTTTTAACTCTATTCTTTAATTGTGCATGTTCCTTTCCTATTGTGCCCTTTGGAAAACATCTCCCCGACTCAATACACATGATGCCACACTCGCTTCCCTTGAAGTGCACGTGCACTTCAAATAAATAACAGGTTGACACACATTTTGACTTTGTTAGCTAGTACTTGCTAATACTCCCTTGTGAGAATGTCACTGTTGTTACAAACTACAAATGATAGTTTATTAAGTAACATCTTTAACATTTGAGATAAAATGACGAAATTCAACACAATATTAGGTCGCCCTATATTAATATAGTATGGGCCAAATAAAGTTTGCTGAATTATTTTGTATAGATGTAACTTGCAATAAACCGTGTTCCAAAAGTCAGGTTGACGGACTATAATTGTTTGTGGTTCTCATACGGGTCAAAACAACAATTATGTGTGTATTTTGATGAAAACATATCAAAGAGTGATGTAAATGACAATTAGTAGGCTATGATATGCTGCGAAGCTGAAAATTTGACCCTTCGCTGTGACATTGATAAAAACCGATGACAAAAACTGCATGAGTATACATAGGCAATAATTGGTATTGAGCTATCTATCAACTATGAACTATGAGCTATGAACCGTCTAGATTTGTGTTAGTCAGTCAAACTGCTGCAGTGAGTTCACCCGTTAAAAGCCATCTTTCAAAGTATTTTTCTTGCGGTGAGGAATATAATCTAGTGAATATTTTTTAATCAGCAGTAATTTTACAAATTATGCTTTGAGATTTGCGCTAGATGGATAGCTTGAAACAAAATTTCACCAAAAGAAATGTTGTGATATTTAAGATCTTCGTAACAATCTCTTTAATAAGGGTTATAAAACTTTTAAAAGTTATTTTTGAAGAAATAGGACAGATTGAAAATATCAACTGAAAAACAAATCTTCCAAAAAGGATAAATAATTATTATAATTCTTCAATAATCACGCCTTCATAGATTATGTAATGCTTTAATTAAGTATGCCGTTGTTAATGTTTAATTCCACTCTTTTTTGATAGTGCGTACATAGAAAACCAATCAACTAGTTTCCCATCCAGAACACCTACTTAATCATGAATGAATCTTTTATCCATGCACAAATTGGTTGCTAAAAGTATCAACCAATGTGCACAACAAAATAAATGTTAGTAAGTATATTGGTTCTACATGGTTATTTCGGTCGCAGTAACAATTATTGTCGTCAGAACATCATCTATTTATCAAAACTTCTTTGACTTGTTTGTTGGTGGAAGAAATTACGTACGGTGTTCAGCTATGACTTATAAAAGAAGATTTTTAACCGATGTCGATTTCCTCATTAAACTTACTCTTAAATTCGACAATCGAGGCTAAAGCATATCTTGGAGATTACAATATTGAACGTAATATTACATGTAAAGTAGTATCACCAAGTACTTGCCATATAAGAATAGGACAGATTGTCTTCTGTCTCTTCTTTGTATTTTCATTCTTTTAAGGGAATTTGACATTTTAACATTTGACTCTTATATGTTTGTTCCCTGAGTACTGAATGTTTTAGAGTTCTTATCAAAGTGTGGAAGAATAGCCTGGCACTTGTGGCACCGTTCAAACACATTATGTAACTTATTTAATAAGTAATGGCTGCTTTCTGAAAAAGATTAAATTATGATTGTTAAAGTTTTCTCACATAAATAAGAATGTTTTGTCTATATGTATTTGTACAAATCCTTTGCTAGTATTTGAGTAATGGAGTCAAGATAACAGTGTGTGTAGTTTTGTTTTTGCAAACCGTATTTTTTACAGTAAATGTCTTCCGCTTACATTTGTAATTCCGATCGATTCCAGAGTCGCTCCAAAAATAATGTTGATAAAAAAATATGTATGAAGTCCATATATTAGATTAAATGAGAATTGAAATCATGGTTTTATTGTCAATTGACAAAATTGATTTAAAATTTGCCTTGGCTATATAATGTAGATACATTTAGTAGATTCCTTTCCTTAAAATCTCGTTCTTTGAACATAGTGTTGAATGAAAATCTGTTGGTGAAAAGGTTACAGGAATATTTAATTAAATGAAAAAAAGAAAAAAATCATGATCAAAGAAATATATGTTTTATAAGAAATATTAATTCAAATGGTGTACACGTACAATGAACAATACCAAGTAAGTTTACGAATTGTTTGTTTGCGAACACTCTTTGTGGCTTTAATGTACAGGATGCATTTTTTATGGGTGTCAGACAAATGCACTTTAATGCATTTACAGCAAACACAATTAGAGAGGGACAGGAGCGTCTAGACATGCGTGGTTTAATCATGTGCAATTGCAGACCAATTATTATCACTATCATTAATAGCTGTATTTAAGCAAGAAATTGGAATCGATTTGAATGAAACAGAAAAACTGTTATCCTGAAGCATACCTCGATTTCTATGGATTTCTTGATACATTTCGTCATCATTTGTTGAGTAATCGCTCCAATTATCTTAATAAATGTGCATTTTATAAGTTGATCTTTTATTTACATATGTATTCAACTAAATGAAATATTAACCTGAGAAATAAATGGAGTGGCTGTTAGATAAATATCTCTATTGCGCAGTTAGTAAATACTTGTGAACATATTCCGATAGTTACAAACTATCTTTAAATGATCAAAAGAAAATCGTGAAAAATACAGCTCAGTAACTTATCTCAACTATTAATTCATATGTTTTCTCAATATAAAATAGGGTTGTATTCTTTATACTGTAAATATATTAAATGATTCCACAATTCGGTAGTGAAAGTAAACATTCATCAATTAATGATTAACGTTTCAAATGACAGTTTTACAAAATTAATTAAATCACAATCAAATTAAACATGTATGTATTAAATATATACATCATTGCTAAACGTGTTCCAAAAAAATAGAGGATTATATGAGTGTGCATGACATACTATGTTTACGACACGAGTGGCTAAATATTTGTACTTCCCGATCGAGAGCGAGGGATATACTGATATTTAGGCACGAGTGTCGTAAACATAGTATGTCATGAGCACGAATATAATATTCTGTTATTACCGTATTCCCAGAATTAAATAAAATACTTTAAACCTACTTCTCAGGAAAGACGACCTAGCCGCCGCCGCCGGCCAGTATAGATTGTGACGTCAAAGATGAACCGTGACTTCAAAGCATTGTTTATAACGTGACGTCACAATGAAAATATGATATTTTGCCCAAGGGCAACATATGAAAAATATGAACCTCGAAATGACTGGTAATAATAACCGGTAGTTCCCATTACATTGATAATGGTGTAAACATGAACAGTGTTCATTGAACAATAATAATAAGTCCCTATAAACATTTGCAAAAATCTGTGTCTGAGCACAAATTGACCAGAGTTGATGTTAATGACAATATAGATTTGGGATTATTTTGGTGTGAGACAAATGTAGTTTACAATGTACACAATCAGATGAGACATCTCGACCCGCTATGTTAAATCAGGTGCAATAGCAGACCAATTATCATTAAAAGTTTATTTTAGAATCTGTATGAATGGAGAAGAGTAAATATGTGCATTTAACAATTTACACAATCAGATGACAGGGGACAAAGCGTCTAGACTCGCAAGGTTTAATCATGCGTTAATACAGACCAATTATCATTAATATATGTATTTGAGCAAGAAATTAGAGTCTATTGAATGAAGGAGATGCAATATCATTCTTATACATACCTTGATATCTATGGATTTTTTTGTAACATTTGCTTAAAAAAAGTTCGAATGATCCAAATACCTATACAGTATATTATGTAACTTTTTAATTACATACTTATACATTCAAGAATAAGAGATACTTAGCTACTAAAATAAAAGAAGGTGAATTGGATATGTGTATGTACATTTGTATATGGACAAAGGTAATCAGTTAACAGTAACTATTTGGGGACTGCAGGAAAGTTGTAATGTTGTTATCAGAAACATGAAACGCCTATATTTCTTATTTAGAAAAATCAATTAGGCACTTGTTTATAATACATTGTTGTAAAGCATTTCAAATACTTACATTGGAGACATATTAATAATAGTGTGAGCTACGAGGATATTGTCCAAATTAATATACACCCAACAACATGATTATTCAACAAAATACCTTAAAATCCTTATCAGTTTTAAGAATATGAGTGAAACACTTGATGTAAAGCTCCATTTCTGAAAAATTATGGAGCGAGGGGACAATAGGCTGATGTCAGAAGTTTAACCTTAGGTAAAAGATTATCTGCAAGTGAATTTATTTTCGTCACACGCTATCTGCATCTGCATAAAACATAACAGATGTTCACACTATATGCACAATATTAAGACTTGCTGATAGTTGATCAAACGTACGTGCAACGTTGAATTAAATACTTCTGGGATTTTTAATCAATTTTAAACATTATTCCGTACATATTTTCAAATTGAACTTCAAGAAAGATTACCGTGTGTGGTTCTTTAGTAATATCGAGAGATTTTTATTATCTCTGCTTTACTTATATTGACGTAACGCTGCTCTGTATTTGTGTGAATTAAGTATATGCGAATACATGGTATTTGCACGGAATCCAAAGAGACTTAAACAAACCTTTTGGACAAATGTAAATTCATTTTGAACGTCACTAAACACATCGGAATAATAAGGATTTTGGGCACAAGTTTGGAAAAAATATCATTCAGGATGATATTATCTTATAAATATCCTAACCTTTTGCTGAACTAAAATATGTATTACATGTAGTCACATTTGATAACTGCCAAATTAATCCTCTCAATCAATCATATGTCTGCACTACAAGAGAAAGTCTTTGCAAAAAAAACCTGACTTTCATTAAACGTCAAAAAATCTGATCCAGTACATGCAGTCTATAATAGTAATTAAGCATTTTCAATGAGAAGAGAATAATTACATGGATTTAATCTGACGGTTTTTATATAAACATATTTATTCAACATATTGCTAAGCTCTACAACCTTTTTACTAAGCATATTGCTAAGACGTCGACTATAGAATGTTGTATTTTTTAAACATAAGTTTCCTTTTGTCTACGTGTTCTATAAGCTAAAAAAACATGTTATTTGCCAACTAATGATGGGAGAAAATGTCTTAACCGATAAGTAAAATTTATTTACAGCTTTTACGTCCAGCATTCGACACAAATATTCAAAATCATTTTAGAAAGGATATCTTCAAAAACATTTTGATTCATTAGATATGTTCACGTATCAAAGATAATTCAGGGATGTTGCTTCAATCACTTTTCGTTGCTTTATTGGTCATAAGAAGTAGCAATATACAAAGCTTACTCAATGATTATCTACAATCACAAAGCGCTTCATTGCTTCATTCAAAAACAAGTTAGAAAGGATATCTTCAGAAACATTTTCATTCCTCAGATATATTCACGTATCAAAGATAAGTCAGGGGGAAGTATAAATATACAAAGCTTACTCAATGATTCTGAAAATTTATATACAATCACAAAGCGCTTCACAAACTTGTCTATGATTTATTGCTTGGGTCACACAGGAAGTCGGGGTATCTGCAGAAAGTAACTCTTCGCAAGCATTGCCCCATTTGCCAATTCAACGATTTGCGCACACTTTCAGCAATGGCGCATTTCCTCTTGCAAGTTGTGCAGTCAATCACGTCGGCGACCAGGGACATCAGCATAATGTGGAAAGCAACGGTAACAAATCTCTGTTCATAAGGATAAAATAGATAATCAATAAAAAAAATATCAAAAGTTTTTGGTTTTTTTAATAAAAATTTATGAAAATTTTAATAATATCACTTATATTATACTAAAATAATTGAAGTCATGAATATTACATCGTCTACATGTATGTATCAACTCTGTGTTTTCATGTATGCATATTATTTCTTAATTGATTATTTTTATATCAATGTTTTGTTTTAGTAAAAAAGAATAATGTATTGCATAAATGTTGTGATCTTAGGTTAAAACATGACGAAATAAAGAATCTCTCATGTCCAAAGTGGAGGTGGGTTAGGAGATTATCAGTTTTATTTGTGCCAGTTTTATGTGTTTTTATGCACTGTTTTACATTAACATATAGACTGAAAAGGGCCTGCAGTCAATCACAGTCTGTCGTTTCCCTCGTGCCTGCACGGAAGTAAAGCCTGTATTCTAAATTCCGAAATTTGCATTGTTTTATATTGTTGTTATATGTTGTAAAGAAGAAATGGTTTTAAAACATATAGTCAATATTTGATATTTTTTAAACAAATCTAGTTTTCATAAAACTCTGTCAGATGTACAACCTTTTCACTTTGCTATCTGTAAATTTCTTTTCATGACACTCACGGAAGAAGCATGCAGTGTGCTAAAAAGACGGATTGCATTAATAACACCCATCATTATATTAAATACTAGATATGTATATTTGACTTGAAAAATTAATTTTAAAATATTTAGAAATAACTTATAATATAATATCTTTTCTGTTTGTCAATGAAGTCACATGAGGTAGCATGTACTTATGTGGGCTGTGCTTAAAGCCTGTTACATAGAGGTGAAACAATTTGTTTTGCTGTATCTTGATTTTGCTTTTGGTTTTGTTTTGTTTTGAAATTTAAAAAATCAACATGTAAATGTAATAAGAAATACTTTATTCAGTAAACATAGTAGCATAGATCATGCTATGTAGAAAGAGATAAATTAAAAATGTTATAATAAAATCTAAAAAAAAGTGTATGCATCCATACCAAATGTAACCTATTCTTTACATGAGTTTCTTATTTTATATAGGGATATGAATTTGCTTTGGATGAAAGTGGTTTATATTTGAACACCTAATAATTTTATTTTAACTACAACTAACTACTGTTTCGAAATTGTATACTTATATGAAAATGCTACATTACATCATTTTTATAGTGGTTTATTTATATCGTCACAACCACATTCAAAAACGTGAGAGAGTAATGTTGTTCACTCTTCGAACATGTATGGACTTGTTAAGTACTTTAAATAATGTGCAAAACAAATTTTTTGTGATTGAAGGATTTAAAGTGACAAAAAGGATTGTCATCAGCTCAAATGCAACAAGTCATACAATAACGACATCATTTATATTTGAAGAAATATCTTCTGTAAGAACTGTTTTGGATGATTTAAAGCCTTGTATACCACATGCTCAGGCCTCGAATCATACAGTAATGAGTTGACTTATATTAGTGACTGTCAGGTGTTAATCCAGTTCTTCTCTGCACTGTCCCTGATTTAATAACGGAGTTGTCTCCAGACACACTGGATTAGGACGGATACCAACTGAAGCTTACCTGTACACGGGAAGTTTTAACTGACAGGCATCTGTCAAAAGGAATCACCTGAAACACTGGAGAGACCTCAGTCTTAAAGTCTGTGATTTTAATCTGTAAACCTTAGACGTGTGACTTTTTGATCATATAAATCCTCACCAAAACTCTAGAATATGAAAATTATAGTTGATCATTTGACATAACGAGCAGCAGATCAGTTTAGTCATCAAAGTGTCAGAGTCAAGAGTTTATCATGTCAACCAGTAAAACTATGACATGTGATTTTCGTTATTATACTTTTACGATTTCTTATGTGTTGATGTTATTAATTTAGGACGTGACATGATTAATGGCTTACATTTTCCATTGAAAAGTAATCGAAAATTGGTTACCTCTAAGAATTCCTAAAGGAAATACTTTGCTCTTTGCTGCTTCTGATACATTAGCTATTGATTTACTGCAAATATTCTCTTCAATCTCCTTGCAAATAATAAGTGCAAATAATATCTTACAGAGCAATATCAAATGGAATGGTGAATTATGTATAAATGAATTATATCAAGTATGAAGCATGTACTAGTACGTACGTAAAAGGTAAAAAGGCGAGTGGGCGATACATTTTAGTCAAAACAATATATGGCTATTGCAACTTTAAGAACATTTATCGAGAACCTTTGATTATAATACATGTAGATGCTCATTCCTAATTCATGTACTGAAGAGGAATGCATGAACACAAACATTTTACAAATAATGTGCATTCTATGTATAAGTACATAATATATTTACATTGACAGATCTTGTTATCATGAAGCCAAATGATGATTTAGTGGTGTTTTTTTATCGTTTTGTAGAATTCGACGTATATTTCACGAATGGCCAAAGTTCCTTTTCACAATTTTGACAAAATGACTGGTGTCAGCCATTTTAATAGAGAAAGGGTTTTTCTTTTATCTGCAATGTACATACTTTGATTATGATTTTTGTTCTGCGTTTCATACCAATGGAATTTTGCATTGTGACTGATTGTGAGCTGTGCATATGACTTTTGAATGAAATTAATTCAATAACAATAGAAATAGTCAATTTTTAATAGAAATAAAACGTCAGTTTTGATAGATAAACAAACATGTCTAAAGCCTCTGAAAGCTTTATTCTTCATCATTATTGTTTGTTTCAGAGTTTCTATTTCACATTTAAGTTCAGTTTTGCATTAAACAGTGCACTAATGGCATCTTTACTTCCTTGGTAAAGGTTTGCAGTTGGAACCTTTCGAGATTTGTTTGTTAGATCGCTATTAGAAAGTTAAAAAGCTTTCTTGCCTATATCACCATGTTCATTAGAATTGATATTCCAATTCTGGAGACAAAACCTTAATCATCGAAATCACATTGGTGAATTGAACAGCAAAATTAATAATAGTCATATGGTTGTATGAATAAAAGAATATTAGTAATCTTAAGATTTCAAGACATGTGCACAAGAAATGTGTATTCTGCTTCTAAAAATGTCAAAAAGATTTCTAATTAATCATTTTTATTTGTTAAAATCATAAGATAACATAAACTTTTATGATATTATTTTCATGATTTATATAATTAAAAGGTAATTATACCACGGAAGTATTTCAAACTTATCATCTACTGACCTTTTGTGTACACAAACAGATGAAACCATTATGAATCTTAACATTGTGTTATTTAGCAGATCTGGTGATAAATTATGATACTGAATAATGATAAATTGTTATTTTGAATACAAACAGTGTTATTTATTGTGTTGAGGATTATTTGTGTTTCATCACAGCTGAATGAGTAATCTGTTTTAACCCTTTGTGTCTATCTGTTCATTTACATTATAGCTATTCATACTTTAATTTTTTCTCTACATTAATTGGTTCTCTTGATTTATCAACGAAATATGCTAATATTTGGTATGATCACATTACTAATGCAGTGAGAGCATCTTTATTAAAGTAGTAATCTGATTTATGTTGGAAACTAAGACTTTTCATTCTGAAATTAGTCACTTGTTTACTTTTCTATCATTAAGACAACTTCCTTATGTTTACATTTGTTCGTCAATATGTCATTCCCGATTCCCGGAAGTATATTTGGATTATCTCTTAACCTTTTCCCATTCCCAGAGGTTGGGCAAAATGAATATTGATTTGCGCTATTCCCGGACAGGGCAGGGTGTTTGCCCAAACCCAGAGAATGGGCAATTCCGGGGATGGGACACACCATATAATTTATATAGAAAGCTCTAAAATTATCCCCTGCAAGTGTACCAAACTACCTAACATGTTAGAAGGAAATAAAATCACGAAGTACTTTAATAAATTCTGTATTGTCTTTTCTTTCTGGGAGAATAGTCAATTCCAATTTGACAAATTATCGTGTATCAAGAGGAGATTAGCAATCATCATTGGGTTATTGTCCTATTGTAAAGTTCTAACCCGAATATTTGCCCCAAAAAATCAAACAGTAAAAATAGTGATATGTTAGTAGAGTCAAAAAGTATGAGCATACGTTTGTGATTTAAAACTCAGGATTATGCTGGTACCAATATATCACATTGTTATTGATCATACGTCTCTTTGTCCAATTAGCCGTTACAAAATGAACAGTTTATAATCCATTAATTGGAAATGGAGCTGTGAAGCTATCGTTCAAGTAAACGTTTAATTGATATATCACTTGAAAATAAAAGGTAAATTCAAATGTAATTCATCATTAACTGTGAAACCAGAAACCCATTAAAAAAAATTATACAAATATTTAAAAGCCAAATCAATGTATGATTTGGGAATTCGAACACATATCTCCACCTTCACATCATCAAGAGGACAAGCACATCTCACTTGGCGGGAAAAGTTCCCTCCCTCTGGCTCCATTCCAAATGCCATCTTTTCATAAATGAAAGTCGTTATCTTTTATACACGCACAGTGAAAGCTGTCATCCTGTTTCTATAAGGTTAGACAGTTTTTTTATCAGCATAAACAAATAACATATTGTTTACCTTTTTATCAAATGTGTTAATATAAAATAAATAGATTGATAATAACAACAGAAATTAAGTATAATAGTTTTAATATAAATGTGAAAACAATATTTTAATTATTTTATAAGCAACATCTATCAACAGGAGCAATCTCACCTAATGGTGTAAACGAAATCAGGATAAGAGTCAAATTACAATAGGTGACTGCATTGACCTAGGACCTTGGGAAATCAATTTAAGAATTTGCCAAAGGCTGAGAAAAGGTGACATCCTTAGACGTCATTAGACTAGATTTACTGTGGGTCACTTGTGGGCGGCGCAATCAAGACAAAAAGATACTAAAACAGAATATGAGAGTTTAATATTGTTAGTGATATGTAACCAAGATATGTAACACAAGTTCTTGTGTCGTACTCAAGCATACCATGAATAAAAAAGATGTCATCCATATGTTCTACTTCATTAATGTCATTCCAACTTCTAAAATGCCTCTAAATTTAGTTGAAACATCTCAATGATTGTAGTGAAACATCAATGTATACATAAATATAAGATACAATATAATACAATTTCATATATATATCAACAATGCCAACTGTGGAGAACGTTGTTATTACGCTACACATTTAATATTTTGACACATCCAATGGTAAAGTATTTACCCGATTAGCATTTGAGATAACTGTTACAGAAACAAAAATCAGTTTGGATAGTGCATCGTTAGATATACATCTTAAAGGTTATGAAATGCATTAATCCTTTGATTGATCATTATTTCCCTTAACATTACCATTAAGGAAAAGCAATGAGGATATCAATGAGACAATATACACTTTATTTTGGTTTATATTCAGCATGTTATACCAAATTCTGCTGAAATTTACGACAATATGCTTTCAAACCTCATTAGAGCATTACTGGCTCCATTAGCTCATCTACCATAATGTCTCGAGACAAACCTTCTGCAAACCACATCGATCTATGTGTAAAATTCCAATTTATGAAAAGGCCAAGTAAAATGGAAAATGCCTTTCAAAATCTCCTTGTATTTGGACATTATTAAAATTACTATAGACCATTGAAGTCCATCTTTAAAGGATTTACTCACATCATCTAAACAATTGAGCTTAGATGGTTGCTTTCTGGTATTTATTATTGTTAAAATTTGGAACATGTATTTTGAAATAACGAGTCATAAGTCTCCTGATATTTAGGGATTATAAAACCTGTGATTTAAATCAGTGGAACCTTTACATGCGCCCTCTGTATTTGCGAAAATATGCTTAAATGTTCATTTGAATTTGTGTTGTGTAAGATTATGATCCCTTCCTCTCTGTTATTGTAAAATTTCAATGTTGATAGCATCATTCACAGATTAGTTAAAACATCACTGAGACAATGATCGTCACAGGTTGACGTTTGCAATGATGTGTCATCTGTCTTATCACTAAAACGGTAAATGTTTTGGTATGCGTTGAACTGTTGTCTTGATTAATTTGTGACATTTAATGATGGTATTCTATACTGTTCTAGTTTACTTAACACTAAAGGTTTGCCTTAACTCCTCTGTCTCGCCTACAAGTGCCACTCAAACACAGCTCCTTCATATCTGTCAGAACTTCTTCAACCTTATATGCCTCCAAGATCACTTCGCTCAAAGTCCCAGCTTCTGTTTTGTGTCCCAAGAGTCAACCTCGTGTCATATGGCCAGAAAACGTTTTCCTATGCAGCCTCTTCTCTGTGGAACAACCTGCCCTTAGAACTCCGTGCTTCACCAACCTACTCTTCTTTCAGAACTGCTCTAAAAACTTTCCTCTTCCACCAAGCTTTTGAGTAAATTTCATCCAGTTCCCCAAGTGCGCTTTGAGCATGATATCTAGCATGGAAAAGCGCCATACAAATGGACTATTATTATTATTATTTTTGGGTTCGATTCCAATATCCCGTTGGGCAATTTGGTGATTAAATTCAATACACGAGCACTTTCTTACTGAGAGCTAATGTAAATACTTGAAACTACAGCCCTTAGTTACTGATAGTAAGATCCAGTGCTACATGGAGACAAAAAAGGGATACAATCACAGCTTACATCAATCAATGACTAAATGTATATGGCTCCTGTGGGAACACTTACATTTTTTCTAGGGTGTAAAATCAAGTATTTTAAGAAGACGAACAACAGAAATAGTTGTTATTGCCACACGTAAAATACAAGAAGTTTTAAGTAATTAATCCCAAGTGACCAACACTACTTATAGTGATAAGTTTGTCTATGTATGGAGAGAATTACAAAATCAATCCTAAAACATGTAAGGAAAACTAAGAGTCTTAACCGATGTGAAAATTGAAAAACAAAAATGCATTGATATGTTGTATATGTTACGATTGCTTTTTGCTTATAGATAATGCATTTTTATGATTATGAATTAATATTTATTCATTGTTGAGACATTCAGTTTTTCATGATTCATGATAATTTAAATCATTATACAAGGATTAAGTTGTAACTGACATTAATACTTTATCAAGGGTTCAATGGAGATTTGAAAGTATTGATTTATATGAATACACTGATTTCATCAAAACTCATTACATGTGTATATCTTGTAAGCATGAATGTTACAGTTGTAGTAAGACGATACAGAAAAATAAACGAAACATTAGTACCACTGTTTCATTTTAGACAAAATGCATACTGATATTATATGATTTGAAATAACAATTACAGCATGGAGTCATTTGAAATAACTTACTTTGAATCAATGATTGGGTCTAAATACTATATTCGTTTTGAAATTAAAAAGAATTCAATATCATTTATCACTTGTCTCCTTGAATGTAAATTTAAGCGACTTTTTAGTAAAGGATTATTTTAAAGCAATTACTCAACCTTTATAGTGTCAAAGACTGCTTATTTACTATAGCCTGTAATGCTCAAAGAATAATACAATGTAATGATATCATGAATGATTATATGTATCTCTGAACTCCTGATTCTACATTTTCTGTTATTTGTCCATTTTCCTTACTTATGACCAATGCTTAATCATGTAGAGACTGTTGCCATAACTAATACCTCGGCTAGTTTGTCCACTCCAAGCATACCTTAATAGTGCTTCTGTTGGTTTAACTGTAAACTTTAACTGAGAATGATGCAATGTACTGCTGCTGGTATAAGTGTATTTTGGGGTTCTACATGACAAACATATCTACAGTATATGACGATAATGGTCTGTCAAATATTTTCATCATCTAAGTCACACCTGCTCATTTACCACCAGACAAATGTTTATGATTTTGAAATCTCTAAGCCTCCTAAATATCATTCATGGTTAGTAGAAAATAATGACATGTATTTATTGATAGTCCGGTTTAGCAATAACCTCAATTAAAGCAAGGCCTTCATATATGTATTATCCCCAGTTGGTTATTCAAACGATTATTGGTTATACGTCAACAGAAAATCACACCTTTGTTTGTGCTATGTCACATCGACTAACAAGACTTTAGTTTTAGACTCTTGTTGTAAGCACGTCTTAAGACCTACACTAACAGTGTTCCCGTCTAACTGTCTACTAAAGAGACAATGTTTTCTACCAATTAATTGTGAGGAAAATGTCATTCTTACAAGGATCTACTAAAAGTAATGTTTCACATCATTGACCTTCCTCGAGTTTGCCATCAGGAAATGACAGGACTGTAAAATTGACTAAGCTGTGTACTAGACTAAAATATGGCTTTGAAGACATAATTATTATCTTCTCCTTAAGAAGGATATAGCATTGAGAACTGAGCATGTATCCATTATGGCTGGTTTGAAATAAGTTAGTGCCTACTGAAAGTAAATACGATATTAAGAAAAGAAAAAGTTCAGTTAACAATTATGTTGGACACAGCCTCAAAGAATAATTTGTATTTCAAAATGCATGTCTCAATATCTCTTTTTTTGACATATCAAACAAGTTGTATTTCTATTTCTATTTTTGCAGATAATCAAAAGGTTCTAAAATATTATCATCAACAAGCAGCAATATGCAAAAACATCACGAGCTGAACATATCATTTGAAAACAACTTGTTAATTGCAAGTATACATGACACAGGCTTCATTTAGATAATTCAAAGGGGGGGGGGGGGGGGGGGGATTTTGTTTTATCCATCTCTCATTTCAGCTGTTAGCACGCTGAAAGCCTGCAGTGAAACCTGCGAGCATTTGCTGGAACTAGCAAACCATTGGTGGTACTGAGCTCACGACCAGTGTAGCATTGCGCACAAACCTTACTTCTTGTAGAACATTTTTTGACTGCAGAGATAGTTGCCAAGTTTATAGCAGGATAGATGATTTAGAGTAGTCACAACTCTTAAAATGTGGCATACTAAGAAACCCTAGTAGTGAGTTAGTTTTCAACAGTTGTTCAGTTGTTTTACACAAGGATGAATATCACCAACAATAGACAGTTGAATGAGTGAGTGATAAAAAGGAGAGAAAGTAGAAGACTTAACTTTGGTCTGGCTTCTGTTAATTGACCTGCGAAGCCAGGGTGAACTTACCAGGAAAAGGACCGTCAAACTAAGAGCACTAAAGCCCAAAAAACACCAAACAATTAAAATACATACGATTCCAAAACACATGAAAGTAGATATTCATGATGATAAATGAACTTATGAGATGCAAGTACTGATAATATAAATATTTATATAAAAATATTTACTTAACGTCTCTGAAGTGATAACATAAATATAGAAGAAATGATAAGAGATACGCAAGTCCAAAATGGGATTAAGCTCGATAACATTACAGAGCAGTCCAATTATTCATTAAAACTGTCTGAAAGGAAATAAACATCTAAACAATAGGTTATAGTTATCAAATATTTACATATAATTTCTCTGTCCATATTGTTCCCACAGAGATGCTGTTTATACTTTGCCACCAATAAAAAATGTCATCATGAAAGCAGCTGGCAGCCTTGATGTGAAAAATGAAAAATGGTAACGAAACTGATATTTCTCGTTCCCGATGCTATCATGTGGCAACATTGGTAAATATCATAATTCAAATAGATGATTAAATAAGCATAAAACCTCATTATAAACATAATGCGTAATAAACACTTATTTCAACACACAAGCCGAGTGATTCTTCATTGTCACTGTTTTAAAAAAGGCATCAGGAAGATAGACCTTAAATTAACTCAACTTGGAACTACAATGTACATGTATGGCCCTATAGGTTGAATGCTTTTCACATGATTATACATGCTATCTGTACCCCACAATGCTTCAATGATTTACTGACTGCATGCTGTTAATATTCACTTATATAACAGACAAGTTATTGTTTATTCTATCCAATACATCTGCTTTTAATAGTATATTCCTTAAATAATTCCTGAGATAACTTAAGTAGTTAACCAAAGTAGTTATGCACCCCATCTCAACAACTGAGAGCCGAAAGTATGTAAAGATTTTGAACACTGTTGTAACACCAATAATGTTTCAACTGAAACATTTGTATGTTTCACAAATATAACTTGAAAAGAGTTTTAAATTCATGAAATGGATAAGTAGCAAGGAGTTTGTACATTTAATACATTTTTAAAACTGACACCTACAGTTTGATATGGATCAGATCAAGACAAATATGTATGGTTGCAATCATGTTTATCATATTATCACTATCAGAGTGAGAGGATGACAAAATGTCATTGCAGCTTTTGCAATTAAATTCTACGTGTCAAACTAAATTTTACTTACCATTATGTACTAACTACACTCATTCACATTCGATGATACAAATATGGTATTAGTTTCGAAAAGACTGATAACTTTCTATGTCTTTATTTCACTACATCAAAGCAATAATTTTCAAATTGTCACATTAAACCATTAATGATCGTTTTAAGTCACCTCAAGCAGTTTTGGATGGTATGTCGTAGTATTCTCTGGCTTTCCAAGTAAGCAGGAAGCATCCACTTTCATATGCTATTTTCTGTCTTTTGTTTCTGTAAGCGCATTTGTTTTTTGATAGGATTAAATACAATAGTATTTTTACCTTTTAACTATTTTGTATCTTTTGTGACACTGATTATAATTAAGGTAAAAGCTAAAAAGGGCCTTTTTTTGGAGAATCAAGCTTCACATTTGCTAAGAAAATATCATATTTCAAAACATTTTCGGCATATTGTCAAAAGGAACAATTTCCAAATCTTTAAAGTCATTGGTAAAGTTCTTCTAAACTTGCAAATATAATTATGTTTTTCAATCACATACAACATATGAACTGTTTGTGATATTTTTGAACATTGATGCGCTTTGAAATCTTGTGAGGTGCTTTTACAGATATATTTTGCATAATGAGTTTCAAACATCTGTTTAAAGTATACCAATATGTTCTAACAATATTTGTTGCTCGAATTAGATGATCACATTTGAGTATATATAATAAAACGGCGATTGAAAAGTGTTGATTTCTCAGGAAGTCGCCCACAAACGGTAATACGTAGTGAACATCTAATATTCTTTAAATTACTTTACAAAAAAAATCACTATTTCGTGAAAATCGTTATAACTTTATGCAGTCCTTATTCAATATTCAAAATCGTCCATTATTGAAACATTAATCAATTCTCAGTTTATTTTGTTCTTAACAAGAAGATAATTATTAAGTTGTCAGAGCTCTTTATAATAGAGTAAACAACCAAGTCAAATTTACAGTCCAGGTGTTCCCTGATGAATTACTTCAGGAAGGTCAATGATGTGAAACATTACTATAAGTAGATCCTTGTAAGTGTGACATTTTCCTTCACCATTAATTGTTAGAAAACATTGTCTCTTTAGTAGGCAGTTAGACACTGTTAGTGTAGGCGTTAAGACGTGCTTACAACAAGAGTCTAAAACTCTTGTTTGGTGACGTCTCTGAGTGCAAATAAAGTTATGCGTTGCCACGAATGCATGATGGGTATACGGTTGACGAAACAACAATGCTTTAAGTGGTACAAGGAGTTAAACTCAAACGATGCTCACCAATAACAAAGCACTTGACCATTCATTAGAATTTGTAACACGTCTTTTAAGAGGCTATCGATTTGTTGATTGTAGAAACATGTATATGAATTTTGTAAAAACATTGTCAAAAAAAATAGGATCTTGATTAAATGTAAAAATTCCCTTGTGAACATGGGAATGATAAAGGAGAAATTCGCTTGAAATAAAACGTGCGGTCATATACATATCGATTCAATCCACTTTGTGCTCGAACTAAAAATAAAATCACCATAGCAAAATGCAAAACTTACCTTGCCTTACAATAAATGTTGTAAATGACAGTCAGGGTGATTTAACCTGATCCTCTCTCTATTCTGTTCTATCGCTTTAACAGAATAAGAAAATTATTACCTTCTCAGACTGCTAATCAAAGAAATTTTACTTAATGAAGTTGTCCCGACAAGCCCAACTAATAAAAAAAATGTTATTTTTATGGTTTTAGAATATAAAAAGTTGAGACTGCATTGTTATTTTAAGAGAGAAGTTCAGGAATTTGCCACTGTCACTAAGAATTTATGTTTGTGTTATACATAAACAAATGCCTATATGAAGAGGCACTGGAAAGTCACACACTTTCAACTACAAATAATCAAGGACAAATACAGAATCCCACCAACAAAAAAGATCAAATAAAAGACCAATTTGTTACGAAATCCATTTCAGCACATTGCCATTTGCAAACCAATTTACAGGCCATTAATCTTCATCTTAAATCACATGCCAAGACCAAAATAGGTAAACTGCAACTCGAAATAGTGTTGACGCTATCATTACTGCTTGCACATTCATGACTTTGATCTAGCTTGATCGTTGCTACAGCTATTAAAAGCATTGTCCTTTACAAGGTAGTTTTGGTTTATTCAGGAAATAATGTTTGATGCTTCAACCAATAGATGCATGCTCAGTGGAGGAGGCTTGCAAAGAGTGTTAAATGTATACAATGTTTACTTATCCCGAGATTTTATGCCTTTAAAAGGTCGTTTATTCACACACATACAAGCTTTTTATTCAATTAGTTTTTTTCTTATCATTTATTACTCTCCTGATATAACTATTTTCTTTGTACAGAATAATGACTGTTTAACATTGCTAACCAATCTATGTATAATTTTATCATTCAAGTACTTTAAATATCGTTTCCTAAGACACAAATGGAATGGTTTAATTGATGCTCTACTACACCACATCAAAAACTTCTAGCAGTAAAACAATCATTAATAGGTAAAATGCTGTTTATAGTGCCAATTTAAATAACATAAAATAACTCATTTGTTTTTCTGAGTTTAAGTTGACAGTTAAGAATTTTACACATTCTACAACAAAGTTAAAAAGACTTAAAAAGACAGCTTGCACCAACATTTTATATAACTTTGACATAAAAGCATCATTAATGCGTTTTTGTGAAGTTTCCATCGCCGCCGCCGCCGCCGCACTCGTACTACTAGCTATAACTTTTTTCCACTAAGCTTTCCAGAACTCTTATTCATACCTTATTACTCGGTATTATTATAACGATTTTGACACGTTCACTTTCAAGGTCAAAGGTCAAGGTCACGAGATATGTATTCACTCTAAGAATTCCTTGTAAACGCGATAACTTGAAAAGTTTTTGTGCTATGAAGCTCTAACTTGGTATATATCATCCTTGGAAAAGTAAAAAATTTTGAAAAGGTTTTGGCTACAATCCGTCAAAGGTCAAGGTCACAGCAAGGTCATGACTTATGCATGGTTTAGCGAAAATGCTTTATTTTAACTATGATCACTTTTAATCAATACATGATTGTTATACTCAATAAAAAGTGTTCAATTATTGTGTGACCTTAAAAGGTCAAAGGTCAAGGTCATGAGATATGAGTTATTGCAATACCTTGTAAACACAATAACTTGAAAAGTTTTTGTGCTATGAAGCTTAGATTTTGTATATATTATCTCTTGAGAAGTACAACATTTTCAAAAAGTTTTGGGTACGAACTGTCGAAGGTCAAGGTCACAGCAAGGTCAACATATATGGAGAAAATGGATTAATTTAATTTTTAACACTTTATTTCATTACAATAATGTTATACTCAATGAAATGTGTTCATTGATTGTGTGACCTTGAGTGTCAACGGTCAAGGTCACGAGAAAATTCCCAATTTGGTGAGGCCTGTAAAAGGCGGAACAGGGTAAGGCGAAACCCAAAGTTCCGGGGCTGCTCTGCTTTTGCGGTATCCCGCAAACGCTAATCTAGTTTTCTCTTAATTTGTGACCAATATTTGTACGGTATTATTTATTATTCACAAATGTATTTGCACTGAAGTTGACACGTACAAAGATGAAAGGTTGATATAAGGGGAACAATAGAAGCAAGGGAGACCACAGTCCCATTGATTCTGTTTCCTTTGAAACTGGTAGGCAAGTTGAACAAAAAAAGTATTGATTGAAATGGGCGGTTGGAGTCCTTTAAAAGTCAACTGAACTACCTGGCTAATACATATGGATACAAAAAAGATATTATCTGAAGAAGAATGATCATTTAATGAACTTGATTTTGTTTTATCTTAATTCTAAACGTAAGCAAATTGTCCTTGTTGATCTTACTGAATTTAATGTTAACTCCAAATATATTTGTTTCCGTTTATAAGGGAGTGGTAACTGTTAGGCATTCTCAAGAAAAACACTCTTTTGTTTTGACATTATAGTTCACAGCTTAATACATATAATATAAAATCTTTATGGATGAATTTCTGCGATAATTGAGACTGCAATATTTTAAATATTTTTCAATTACCTTTACACGTATGGACTATAACTCATAAACAGTGATAGTTTTCAGATATCACACATCATTAAGTTTAATAACGACACTTGCTAACAAATGAAACAAATCATAATTGTACACTGACATTGCATTACTTCCTCAAAATGTCAACAATTTGTGCAGAATCCCATAATGACTTATACCACTACCTTACAGTAGCTTAGTATGACCTTACCAAAAATGTCCAATTTAATTGAACATAGTCAGTAGATAGTTGGAATTGGGATATTCTTGTATGAATCTTCTTTAATTAATATTTATCAAGAGATAAGGATTAGACAGTTAATGAAGTTTTGATATATTTTGTAATTTAATTCAAAGGTTCTTTGAAGTTTCTTTGAGAGTAAACACAGAAATGTACTCTACATGTATGTAAGAAACTGTCTAAGGTGTTTTGTGTAGCAAATTGTCATACAATTTGATTGTTAGCTAAAGGCACACAAAACTGTCCCTTTATGCCAATTTATTCTTTATAATAATATACTGATGGACTACTCATGTTATGAAGCAACAAGAACCTTTGCGGTGGCTAACATATATTGGAATGAATCCTAAAAGAGTTTTTTGTGACAGTTAAATAACTTTATATAGAATAGTGTATAAAATCAGTAGAAAACTGTTCTTTTTAATATGTCAATATTGTGTAAAAATACAGCAGTAGATAGATTGTTTTATCTCAACATTGACCTGTATGAAGATATTAATTTTCATTGAACAATGTTTTGAAAAAAAAGTGATAACAGTATTAGAATGGTAAAGGTCTCATACACATACAGAATTATTTTAATTGTTTACAAGAGTAACTTAATCTTACGCCAATGGAAATTTGTGAAATAAACATATTAAAAATTGTGAAAATTAAATCAGTCCTTAATCGCTGTGTTGAGCTGAACATGATGAGACCGTTTTCAAATTACAAAATTTCATCTAGTAATAGGATAAGGGTCTCTTGTTCTCCACTTGAAACAAGAATGTTCAATATATAAAGTGCAGAAATGACCATCTGCATATCAGGATTTCTAACAAATTACATTGAGCCATGCTTTACGGATTCCTATTTTGTATACAGAAAAGAAAAACATTTCTCTGCATTGTCAAACTCATTGTGGGGGCTGATAATACCTAACGCTATAACCTGAATTTCTTGTAATTAGGTAATGTCAACAAATTCAACATTCTTTAATTCATGAGAATCATATTGAACATGTTTCCGGACAGACAGAAAGGTGCAAATATATATTTTGTTCTCTTTGATGTCTGTAAATGTTTCTTCCTTAGAGAAAACCCAATTATACTGACACTTATTACTTAGTGATAACCATTAATTCTTTATAGACATCAATGTCCATAAAGATTATATCATTATTTATATTAGCACTATTTCCTATATTAATGCACAATTAAAATGACATAAAAGCAAAAGGATATCTTGTTCGAAAGAAATAATAATCAGACATTTTCAAACTCTTTTACTGCTAAAATTTAGTGTTCCCGGTAGTAAACTCTCGTACATATCACAAAGACTGTCTTTCCTCATTACTCATAATGTCATTTAAAGAACAAGTACATCAGTCATTAAATTATCTCTATGCATGGCTATGTTTAATTTTATGCCCTTCACCGTGATTATGTGCATTCAAGTTTATATCAAAAATCTCTGTTTATGATGTATGAGATATGACAGAGATATGTCTGTTATTCAAATTGAAATTGCATGGTCCTCTTTATAAAAGAATACGAAAATCCAGTGATACCATTAAAAACAAGATGTGTTTGTGAAACACGAATGCCCCCGGATGCATATGTCAAGTATCAAAGACCTAGCTCCGACCAATCAAAAGTTATGACCAAGGTTAAAGTTTTTGTGGACAAACGGACAGATAGACAGACGGACAGACAGACGGACGGACAGACAGACAGACGGACGGACAGACGGACAGGTGAAAAACAATATACCCCCGGAATCTCCGATTCGGGGGCATAAAAAACATTTAGCCGGAAAACACATGTTACCTCCAAAGACAACCACCATTACGCAGAATAGAACTACTCTACTCTTCTTTCTGGGGGTGAGCTCCTTTCGGAGAAATCAATTAAAACGATTTCCCACAAAAGAAATCAGCATCTCACATTATTGATAAAGCACTTAAAACATACGTGATTCCCTGTAATTTATGTTGATATAATGTAATTATTCATCACATTGTTGCTGTGTTAGAATGATATCATTAAGTTCCTAGTCATGGTTTATGTTTATATAAATGACATCATATCAGATAGATTGTTTAAATGAAAATGATTTAAACCAGAAAAGATAATGTCCTTTTCTCGTTCAAATGGAAGCCATGTGCAATCATGTACATAATATGGGCTCTTATATTAAGGTATAAATGGCACTATTGTTAATGAGAAAATTTGTTTTTCTACTTACTTTTAATAATATGTCATAAATGTTTAGTCAATTTTAAGGAATGACGCTTAAAACTTGGTAGGGTTAGAAATAAAAACATAGAAATATGCAGAAAATATACCCTTATATATCATAATGTCTAATTTCATGACAATCAAACTAAATACTAGCTGCTTTTATTATTGTCTGATTCAACAGATGAAGATGGATGTGAAGAAATATTTTACATTTTAATTTACTAAATTACTTGTAAAAGTCAATGGTCGTCGTTGGAAAAGACTGTTAACACAGCTATGGCATGATCTCGCATTTCAAATCAACCTGATCATGACTGCTGTTATTACATTTATCTTCCCGACTGCTTACAGACCTTACTGCGAAGTATTTGATGGTATACATTTCAACCAGTTGGCATAAAGGTTTCAGTTCACAAATGATTTTCAATATTGAATGTGTAATATCTTTGAATGAGTTTCAACATCAGTTAAGTATCAAATTTGATATACTGAATAATCGTTCAATACACAAATGATCAAACAGTCAAGTAAGAGCATGGTTATTCTGTTAATAATCAAATGTACGCTACAGATTAAGGAAATCACATAACAAGCTCATGATCATTACAACTACATGTTCCCACTTTATAAGAATTACATTTTCTGCTATTTACTTTCTTTGGTTTTAATTGTTATATAATCAATCATCAATACTCTTTTTATATGATCTTATGGTCAGAATGCATGGCAATGAAGTTCGAGTAATTGTTTAGAAATCTAACAAGGCATTCACAATAACATTAATGTCGAAAATTGATCATTGTCAACTGAAAAAAAAGAGAATTATTTAATATTAGGCATTAAGATACCTGTTTGAACTTTTTTGACGTATTACATCTTATCCTTAAGGTAATCATGAGGATCGGTCTATTTTTCATGATTATAAACCTTCAGTGACGTCACGCTATTGTTTTAGGAAGTCATTATATAAAGTCATATCCTTCATCCTTGTCCAAGCGAGAGTTTCTCGAAATAATGTCCCTATGACTCGGGATATAATGCTTTATTTTCCCTCTGCCCGAGTAAGATCCCTCTGTTACACAAACCGATGCAATTTCTGATTCTGCAATTTGGCATTGAGAAATTATTTAAATGATCAGAAATTTTTCACCCCTAAGCCATATAAAAAGATTGAAAGAAAGAGATTTCAACAAATTTATTCAAATCCAATTGAATTCGTAAGGAAATTGTGATGTTGAAGTCCTTTCATGTGTTGTGGTCGTCTTAGGGTTGTTTTCTATATTATCGACTTTGACTTCCTCACCATCCGACTTTGATGACAAAATGACAAGAGACAGTTTCCAGCTGCTCGTAACACGTTCGCTTGTATGGCCAAACTGCTTCGCTTCGATGTCCTAAATCAAATAATGAAGAAAGTTTCATGGAGGACTTGAATTGACCAGTGTCTTACAATATGAATGACTGAATTGATAGGCTGAACAATTCAAAGAATATTTAGTAAACACGTTACGAAACACGATCCAACTACCCACTCGTCAAAACCACCACAACCCAAAATTATAATCCAACATAATTCCTAAAGCATATTATCAATTTACAATAAATGGTTAAAATATATGTCGCATTGACTACCCTGTTTTATCACAGATTGTTTGCTCCTCCACATTCGCCTAATACAACCGAGTCGCTGCCGTTGCTCTAGGAGAGTGATTAGTTTTGGCCCCAATTGCTCACCCCTTTACACATCGTCTTGATTGTGCTTTGCAGACTGTTGTGACCCACCGGCTTCTCATGATACCACACCCTATCCACAAGCATTTGTCGAGATTCGCAGTAGAAAGCTAATGTGTCAAGTGATCTGAAACAATCATATCTTAACTAATCATTACCCCAATGCAGACACATGATTAAGCATTTATCTTTAAGGTCGTATGATATTAATTAACTTGAAATAACCTTGAAATTTGGGACAATTGTCATTTTGTGTGTGAATTCATTGCAATATGTAATAAAAAAAGTTGAAACTTTCAGCAAAGAGCGATATTTCTCATTCAATCTGAAATAGCAGCTTGTTTGGTTTTCTTGATTTTCGTAGTCGAGGACTCTCTTTGGTTTCATTTTTCTATCTTTAAGCCCCCCTGCATTTGTTTTTAGAAATATGTTTAGTGCATAACAGATACCGTCGCCGTTTGAATCAATGTGTGGACTTGTGATTTGAGGGTTCAGAGACTTGCGCAGTTGACTTAGCTCTCTCCCGCCTCTTAACGCAAAGTGTAAACCTGAAATTGAAATATTGATACGTTTTTTGTTGATAAATTGATAATGCGAGCAAATAAACAGCGATCACAAATATATATCATAAATACACGCACTTATCATGAAAATGTGAAATCTCTTCCCGTTCATAAACTTGAGAACATTGCACATTGCAAATGAATAAAAATGACAAAAAGTGGCAATCTGCAAAGATACGTCGTCACGAATATTTGTCAATAATTTGGAAAGCTTTCCGAGTAGCGCTAGAAACTCAAAGAACAATATATCTTTCGGAAATCTTACGAAATCATACTTTGTCACGAATGTTCGGGTGAATGTACATATACAATAATGAATAATAGAACCAAAAGCCGCAGACTAATCTAAATAATGGTTGAGAAATTTGTTGAAACTTTTCTACTAATTTAATCTAATTTAAAACATTTTAAAACAGAACAACATAATCAAAAAAAATCTTATCTTTAAAGAAATCTGAAATCGATTTAAGATTCTTACCAGTAAGATACAAAATGGTATTCAAAATTTGTTTAGGAGTATCCTGACACCCAAAGTTTTTCTTCCTCGTTACGGGTAATAACTTCAGTCAATTTTGAAGATGATTTGCCGTGTCCATCTTGTGATCTCTTCCTCATGGCCATGTCAAGACATTTCCTTGCATCTTCGAAGTAATCGTCTTTAAAAAACATTAATGAATTTTTTCTTTGATTTAAGATATGACTGAATTGCTATGGAAATACCATACAGTGTCATTGCCGGGTAATGAGTTCCATCAGTTTTTCTTGCTTCAAAAATGAAATATTTCATTGCACAAAAACAATTAACTGACCAGTACATTCATTTCGACTCTAACCATCCACTCAGAACGTAAACTGGCATTGTGTCCACCCTTTCCCATCGTACTATCCATTTATCCTCTGGAAAAACCTAACCCTGAACTCCGGCTTGTCTTCACCCAACTAAACAACTACCCAACTAAACTTGTTGACTCTGTTATCCACTCCACCCTTAACCCAGCGCCTCATTAAATAATCGCAAACGCAAACAATCATAAACTGTAAATGCGTCTTTTCCTGTTTCTAATAATCTGTGTGCATGTCCTCAAAACTGTTTCAGATTTGTCACCTGTCCTGTCTATCAGACTCATCGTGACCCAAACATAGGACATACAGAGAAATATGTTAATAGGTCAGAAAGGAGAAAGACAACTTATCAACAAGACACATTCCTGTGTTCATTTAAAAAGTACACAATGAAGAGGCTTTAAACGTTTAAACTGGTAATTGTAAAGAATAATCAGCACTTTCATTTATCTATCAAAGGAAACCATTTATTATATTTGGGATATGTGGCTCCAAGTCAAGGATTTTGTAGTCGAAAGTAACAAGAATGAAACCTATCAAATATCAAATAGTGGTTACGATCCTTTCGCAGTCAACGACACGTGTTAGTTAACATATTCCATACTATGGCTCGGCAACGGGTCAGATGTTACAGAAGTATCGTGGAATATGACCATACAGACTTAAAGTCGGATCACAAAGGAAATGCCGAAGAACCTGAATTTCAATTCCCCGCCCAAAAATAAAGTAGTTGAAAAGAAATAAAATTACATATGTAAAAACATGTAAGATGTATAAGTGTTTAGTGTTCCAGATCTATTGTATGCATATTATTTTAATGTCTTTGCTATTGGTAACTGAAATTGAAATATCTAGATGGAAACAACTTTGACATTGAAGATGCATCTCAGCGATCTTGCAACGTATTGAGATGTGTTTATTTTACATATTTGGCGTAAGCAATGAAAGATTGACGTAAAAGTATATGAAAACGACAATCTTTCGTTCTAATATTTAGAACATAGAAAGGCAAATCGATTTCTACAACTTGGGCGAAATTCAGTTATTGTTGATACTTTTTGTAGAGATATCAACACGGAGTAATTAACGTACTTCAACAAAAATATTGACTACTTGAAATTACTTAAAATTTAGCATAACAATGAACTTTGTTTGTAACAAGCTCTTTTTTGTCTGAAAGAGTCTCTTCCATATACCCTCAATGTTTTTCCGGTACAGAATGTATTTTATGATGTAAAATATTTTCTAAAAATATATATTTATTAACAAAATAATCCGATTTTGTAATTTTAGTACCAAATGACTTGACCTTTCATTTTAAGCATTACCATGTTAAGATAAACCTAATCGTAGAAAATCATGAGAATATTTGAGAACATAAGAACTACAACAAGTTAGAAAATGATGTAATTCACGAGAGAATTTTTTATTTTCATTAATTCTGTGTTTTTGAAAAGGTGAGAAAATCTAAATATGAGAGATATCAAAATGACATCAATGTTAACTTTTTATGCTTTGGCAGCTCTCAGAAAAAACTTCAAAACAACCCAGCACTTTGTGGGTAGCGTTTGTTGTATGTCTTCTACGTTTGTCAGCAAAAAACAGAAATCAAACTTCGCATCGAAATCAGGTTATTTCAAAACGTCAAATCGCATGATAAAAGATCCAAGATACTCGCGATCGTGACCAAAACCATAACGATTGATAAGACCTTCATCACGATTTTTAACATATGTTTTATCCCAACAAAAAGACTATAAAACAACGACAGCTATGTTGTTGACCATTCATTCAACAAGAAGGCTGTTCTCTTCCTCGTCCTTGCATCCGTTCTGCTTCTGGGAGCCATCAGTGAGTTTAAGCCGATAATTCATACGAACTTTTCACCTTTTTACCATAATGATTGATGAGGTTTACATTTTCCATTGATAATTGATGAAATTAAGTTTTAGATAATCATAATATAATAGTACATAATTGATGTGAGAAGCCATTGTTGCAAAAGCTGCAACACCGCTATAGTATTTTGCCTGGAAATATCATTTCGATACCTTGAAATAATTAATAGACTTATTGCTTAACTAACCTTCAACACTCAACACTTACTTTCTTAATTTTGTCTAAAATTTAATATGAGTATGATTGTCTTAAATATACCATGTATTATTGTATGATGTGTCAAAAGATGTGTCCAAAATTTATCTGAAATGATTAAAGCAGTGATAAATCATTAAAGGGGCAGTAGCACGTTTTTTGACAATTTTATATTTTCAATTTTTCACTGATAACTATAAATTAATGCTAAATGTATTACTTTGATAGTATCATAAATCTCATAACACAAACCAATCATCCGTAGTCAGAGAACAAAGTATGAGGATTCACATAAAATCCATTGGCAGCCATTTTTGTGTGAACACCTTTAATTCATTTTGTTTAAGAAAATGAATCGCATGGCTTTGCTTTACATTGTATATTTGATTTATTACTGCTCCATTTAGTTTTTATACATTGTCTAAAGATTGGAACCATTTATTTTCATTTTCCTGACATCACCTTATATTCCCCCTAAAAACGTGCTACTGCCCCTTTAACACAATGCAGTGCTCAACTCACTACTTTTGTCTTTGTAATATTATTGATTGAAATCATGGAATACATTTTGTAGCCTCATTGTACATTTGAAAGCATTACGTGAATTTCCCCTTTCAAGAATTGCAATTCATGTGACAGAATGAAAATTATCGTGAACGAAACTGTTAACACTTATTTTGCTAAACACGAGATATTAAAAGAATATTTCAGATTCTGCAATTCCTTTTTGTGTCAAAGACTACAAATCATTTCCAACCAAATTCTTGATAAATGAGTTTCATATCAATGTTTTTATTAGCAAATTTAAATCAAGGCTATGATTAAAACCTCTTACAGGTCCAGTGGCTGAGGCCCAACACTGCAGTGGGGACTGTACCACCAGTGCCGATTGCGACCATTGCCATGGCCATTGTAACTTCCATTGCAACCACCATGCTGGCAGTAACACTGGTCATTGTACATGTCATTGGTAAGCTCATTTTGTCATTCTACTTCACATAACATTGAGCAAAAAGCAACATCAGGTAACTTGCAAATTGTTCTATTTTGTGTTGAAAAAGTATACACCTTATATTCAAGATTTGAATGGTGGTTTTAAAATAACAAATTTTTCACGCTACCATGTCATTGTAATCTAATTTTGTTAATCTCAATGTATGAAACGAGAAAAGAATTTTCTTCCATGAATTGTGATCAGATTATTAATTTCATTAACATGTTTTATTTGTAATGGTTTTACCAATAATATTGTTTTACTCAGATTGAAGTTACTTTTTTAACAACAATTTCCTTTATACCTCTCTATTGTTACGTTGATTTAAGAGATACCTGACATACAGAATTGGTTTCCTTTGCAGAGACCTTTTGAAAGAATGAGTACCGCAATTAAGAAAATAAAGATTTAGTGAGTTGCTCTTGTTGGTGTAATTATTCAAAAGTATGTTTATTACAAAGAATCATACAGTGTAGATGTCTAACAAATTTCCATTATGATAAACTACCGCAATGTTGTTACACTATGTTATTTCAATTTGCCATTTTACACAACTTCCAATTATATATTTTCCTTAAAACGGGAGAGAATAAATCAACCTCATTAAATTATCTCAAAAATAACATTTCACTACTTAAGAAAATATGCAGAGAATATGGAACTGTTTCACCTTCTGAGTACCGGACACAATTTCATAGTGCAGTAATTTTTAACCTCAACATTAACACTTTGTATTAAGGAACAATCATTTGCGCACAACTCAAAATTTACACTCGCTTAACAACTCTCACTAAAACGAGTTTAAAGTTTCATGCCTAATGTTCAAATAGAGTATAATCTGGACACGTGTTCATTTAAAGTCTTTTCTAAAACATGATTAAGTACCTGAACGGCTAGTAATGCATCAAACACACAAAACAATGAAATACATTTGTATCAACCATTGAAATTAATTTGATGTTTAGCTTCAAAGACAATTAAAGCTAATGTATTGACCTGATAACCATTTGATCACACGTTGATTGCCATATAGAAGAAAGGAAAAATACATATACTTATGTTTCATTACGATTACTTTTAACAAGAAATTGTTGACTTTACGGAAAAATATGAATAAGAGCCTTTCAGAGAACAAGGTCGATTAAATGTTATACAGTTGTTTTCCCTATAAATTCATTTGAGTTAACAGTGACGCGAAAAAGCCACACATTTCATACATAAAGATACGAGTCTTAAATATACGAATGTTACAAACAATCTGTCAAAATCGATTGAATTATTCTATGCTTGTGCAAATCCTTGTGCAAATTGATGAATGAATGCAATGTACTGCTTATTCAGACACAAGGTCACGGAGTACGTTTTGGTCTTCATAACAACAAGGATTTGAGGAGAAACTATTTAACATTGATATGAGGTTTCAATGACTATTGTGTGACCATTTTGTCATTTCATGGACGATTACCAGGAATTAAAGAGATATCATCCTGGTCCTTTGGTGATAAAAGACCACATAAAATAGGGAGATTGCAAAAATATATATACTGCAGTCTAAGTAAACCTAGCCTCACTATTATCCGTTGCACTGCTATACTGAGTCTAGAAAGGTCTGGTTGAGGGTCGCGTCAGCCGACCTTTCTGCGACCTATGACCCTCCAACGTTATACGTGCGAAGGCACACTATTGTGGCTTGGTAAGATCAGTTCTGATTGGTCAACTTGGTCACGCGACTCTCAACCAAGCCTTTCTAGACTCAGTATAGCAGTGTAACGAATAAAAGTGAGGCTAGGTTTACTTAGACTGATATTTACTGATGATCGATTATATCCTAACTGTGTGCTGGAACTACGGCAATAAATTGTATTTGTACAAAGTCGGTAAGTTAGTGTTCTTAAGGTAGGCGATTGTTCAAATGTTGTGAACTAACGTCACCTTAAATCATACCACGACCGGAACTACTTTAATGAGCAAAGCTAAGTCGTGATCAGAAAACTTCCATTGAAATAACAATCATGCAGTTTATCACATACATGTAGAGTTGACTTTAAAGAGATTGAACAGTCTCTCAGGATAAACATTTACAGCTCTGACAATATATACATACGGAAAAAAGTTAAGCACCCCACGTTTATTCAGCAACAAAAGTAGCCTGAACAAAAAGAAGGCGATGTGATTGTAGAAATAGTCGTATGGTATGATAGAACCATAATTTAGTATTTAATGGAATAAAGTTTCATCCGGATAACGTTTCCCATCTTTTGGTTATTTGCATTCATAAAATTGTTAATATTTTATGTCAAAATACAAGTAACATTAGTCTGATAAAAGAAAGTTGTTATTGGTAGTTGTGATGTGGGTAATTAAATTCTTCCGAGCCCTCCGGTCAAACCTTAGTATAAATTATTTAGTCAAAAGTCACTATTTAGACCTCTAATAAACTTCAAAGTCGCAAAATCTCCAAAAAACTAAATTTAAGGAAAATTGTATAACAAAATAACAAAAGAGTGTCAGTGTCAACTGTAATGACCCCTAAAAATCAATTAGAAGTGTTTGATTAACAGATTGAACTAAAAAGAATCCAAAGATTATTCCAAAATCGTATGATTCCAGCCCTTTTGTCACTTATTGACAATAACTGTTGAAAAAAGTGATGCCATTTCAACGATCAGTTACTTCATTATTTTGTAAGATAAGAGATGATTTGATGTTGGAAGTCAAGTTGGTAACAGACACGTTATTTTTTATGTCTGAAATCCATTGTCTATTGCTCAGTTTTGGCACTACAAACTTAATTTGGGTGAAATTTCGGTTAGGGTTAATAATGCCTACAAGGAAGAACGCCTACAGGGAACAATGCCTACACTGAATGTTGTGACAGCGACACGCCTACCTGAACATACGTGAACTATTCCAATTAGTTTGGAGTAATGCCTACAAAAGAGAATAAACGAGCAGATAGATGTATAGATGTATGGAATGACCACCTTCTGCACTTTGCATACAATCTCAATCAGATGACCTACAAGAAAGAATAAACGCACATTGCGAAGATTTAAACGGTGGAAACAACGACGAATTACGTATTAAGTATACCAAGCAAAAAAGAAAAGTATAACTCCATTCATCTATTTATCAATATATTTATATATCAAACATAAATTATTAATACAATAAACTATAAATATTATTCCAGCATAGCTTCTCAACCACAATTTCATTTTATCAAAACTAAAAATTCTATTAAAAAATACACCCTAAAACTTCCCCCCTTAACTTGGCCTGAGTGACTATTTATATATCATGTATATGTTGAAAAAAAACCATGTTAAATTAAATATCGGTGAAAATATCGATTTGTTTTGTGATCATTTTAGGCTTGAAACATTCCACTTTGCTAACCATCACATGTAACTGTAGGCATTAGTGTACCACCGTTGGAATATTCCCCTTTGCTTATAGGGTGAAGGTTGTTTAACTTAAAGCCACTGGTGCAGGAAGATGTTTTGATAAGACTGTAGGCATTCTTCCATGTAGGCATTAGTGAACGCCACCGAAATTTCAGTACCATTACAAATTCAATCATAATTTCATAAATTGTCTACATGGACGATCTTTCTTTTAAGAAATTATTACAAAATCAACATTTTTATGTAATTTACTCACAGTACGGTAACTTTGCAATAGCATCATTTTTTGTTTTCGAATTGAGGGGGGGGGGGGGGGGGGGGGGTTCACATTTTTCCGTATGTATATAGACTATACATGCATTTTTATGTGAAGTTCGGCATCCGGCATCAGTCACCTGTAGTCAAGTCATTTGATAGATATGACTGCACGATGCCTCCCGATGCCTTTGAATTAAAAACTATTGAAGCATGACTGTAGACTTTCATATCCTGATTCAGTTATCAACTGACATCTTTTCAATCGCAGCTTTTTATAATATTTAAAGGGAGATTAAAATTGCGTAAACTTTGGAACAGAAAGGAGGAAGCTATAAAACCATTTAATGTTTATTATCCAAGCAATGGTTAAATTGCATCACCGCAACGTCCTAAAGTTTTACCGAAATGATAGTATTTCTCAAATTATAATTCAACTAAATAATTACCGTTTCTTAATACGTAATTTGTTAGTTAGTTGATTTTTCTTTCTAACACCTCATCATTCACACAAGCACAACTCCGTTTTAAAGGCTCAACTTGCGTAGGATAGATCTTAAATCTGCGCTAAATTGGTTACAGTAACATGCGATAAGACCGGGTGCATCCAGACCGTGGCGGACGGGATATCCCGGCTGGAATATTGTCGAGACAATATTTCTAAGATCTTATTCTGAACATGTTATGAATGGGGGAGGTAACCGCAGCCCTGTGTCCTGGAGTTCTTGGGAATGCAGAGGTGATGCAGAGGAAAAGAGGTGATTAGCAGTAAGGCGGGGAAACCTCCCCTGTGGGTTGGGTTCAGAATGATGTAAGTGAAAGTGAATTTGAAAGGTATTGCTTGAAAGGCTATAAGAATACATGTCAAAATAGGTAACCAAACACAACTACAAATATGACATCTATTTACTGAAGCAAAATTGACCTGGTAACATTTTTGATTACAATGCGAAGTCCTTTGTTTTTTCATTTACCAATACATTTACGTCATAACCTGAATAAGATCTATGAAGACACTATTTTCATCACCTGTTAGTTAATGACAGCATCTGAAACGTCAGGTGCAAGGGTCAGTCATGGTCCTGTATTAATAAACCGGCCCCTGTATCATTAAGAGACTCTCCATTATTCCCGCTGACAAAAGAGTTTTGAGACGACCCTTAGTAAATAAAAGGCCGGAAACTTGTGCTACACCAATCGACTTATGTCGACTGCTTAACGTACGAGACACGCAATCGATTTAACTGTGGTCAGCATACACTTGGAAAGCTTACCTTCGATCACCACTAACGGAGCGTATCAACACTTTGTTGTTATCTCTGCAAATGAGTTTATTCATCTAGAGAGAAATGATTACCAGATGGATGTTATGTGACCGAATCAAGCGCTCGACCACTTCAAACATTTGCATAATATATATTGTTGATAGTCCATACATATACAAAGAGATTATTAACCCAGTGTGTGTCCGTATCATTAATATCATATAAAAGGAATAAAATTTGTATTATGCGGGCCTTTTGCTTTTTTTCTTATTAATGATTTTAATTATACGGAAACACACAAGGTTGATGATTTCTTTATCATAAAATGACTTTTCGAAATATAAGGGTTTAAACGAAAATATGATTCCTTCTAAAGATACGTTTGACTAGATTTCGCGGGGTAATGTTTTTCACAATACACCGATGTGAAGTTCATATTGTCGGCGATATACAGTTGTAAACAGTCTAGAAATATTCCTTCAAAAAATGATTTTTTCAAATCGATAGAAACGTCTCCTACAATCTATCAACATTTTAAGTCTGATTTCAACAAGCAAACATTGTTTTTTTTCTTAGCACAAAATTTGTGTGAACCAGGGGAAGTTACTCTAACTGCATTTTGAAAAGCTGCAGTGTGATTGTAGTTACGCCAGTTCAGTTACAATATCCTTAGACTATGCTACTAGATTATGTGTACTATCACTAGACTATGATTTGTTTTTGCTGATAAGTTGGTTACTGACACTGTCAACGTGGTTTAGGCCTATGTTATTCACGAAAATAATATCGAAAAATATCGAAATCGATATCGAAAGCCGATATTGTTTTCTGCATATCGTGATATATTTTGTTGTAAACGCACAATGAAAACAACTTAAAATGCTTCGATAACCTGGCTATCTCTAAAATACGATTGCGTGATAATTTTACCTTGAAAAATTTTGTTTACGAATTTTTATTCAATCAAAAAACACATTCTGAAAACTCCCGATGACGTTCTCAATGGCTAACGACTGGTTTAGGACTCGCATGACATGCATGGAGTTTTGAGAAAATAGTTTGTGTAATAGTAAGTGGGTGCCTATACATTTTGGCAATATAAAAAAATTCTTTCCCATCAAACATCTCACAGGAAGCACTTCCAGTAAAAGTTTTAATGAAATGTTTGTTTTTGGATTTATGTAGATATCCTGTATTTATTATAAAAGAATGACTAGTTTTACTAGTCGAACTATTGGCCAGCCCTGTCACTTTCCTGTCTCCTGTTCCATCTGAGTTACTGTCACCTGCTACATCAGGGGCAGTAACTACTGTCACCTGCTCCATCTTTGGCAGTAGCTACTGTCACCTGTTCCATCTGGGGCAGTAGCTACTGTCTCCTGCTCCATCTGGGGCAGTAGTTACTGTCAGCTGCTCCATCTTGGGCACTAGTTACTGTCAGCTGCTCCATCTTGGACAGTAGCTACTTTCAGCTGCTCCATCTGGGGCAGTAGCTATATTCAGCTGCTTCATCTTGGGCACACGCTACTGTCACCTGCTCCATCTTGGGCAGTAGCTACTGTCACCTGCTCCATCTGGGGCACTAGTTACAGTCAGCTGTTTCATCTGGGACAGTAGCTACTGTAAGCTGCTCCATCTGAAGCAGTAGCTAATCTCAGCTGTTCCATCTGGGGCGGTAGTTACTGTCAGGTGCTCCATCTGGGGCACTAGTTACAGTCAGCTGTTTCATCTGGGACAGTAGCTACTGTAAGCTGCTCCATCTGAAGCAGTAGCTAATCTCAGCTGTTCCATCTGGGGCGGTAGTTACTGTCTCCTGCTCCATCTGGGGCAGCAGTTACTGTCAGCTGCTCCATCTTGGGCACTAGTTACTGTCAGCTGCTCCATCTTGGACAGTAGCTACTTTCAGCTGCTCCATCTTAGGCAGTAGCTATATTCAGCTGCTCCACCTGGGGCACACGCTACTGTCAGCTGCTCCATCTTGGGCAGTAGCTACTGTCAGCTGCTCCATCTGGGGCAGTTGTTACGGTCAGCTGCTTCATCTAGGGCAGTAGTTTCAATCAATTGCTCCATCTCGGGCAGTAGTTACTGTCTCCTGCTCCATCTGGGGCAGTAGTTACAGTCAGCTTCTGTCTCCTGCTCAATCTGGGGCACTAGTTGCAGTCAGCTGCTCCATCCGGGGCAGTAGTTACAGTCAGCTGTTCCATCTAGGGCAGTAGTTACTGTCTCTTTCTCCATCCAGGGCAATAATTACAGTCAGGTGTTCCATCTCGGGCAGTAGTTACTGTCAGCTGCTCCATCTGGGGCACTTGTTACAGTCAGCTGCTCCATCTGGGGCACTAGTTACAGTCAGCTGTTTCATCTGGGGCAGTAGTTACAGTCAGCTGCTCCATCTGGGGCGGTAGCTACAGTCAGCTGATCCATCTGGGGCAGTAGCTTCTTTCAGGTGCTCCATATGGGGCACTAGTTACTCTCAGCTGCTCCATCCGGGGCAGTAGTTACAGTAAGCTGCTCCATCTGGGGCAATAGTTACTGCCAGCTGCTCCATCTGGGGCACTAGTTACAGTCAGCTGATCCATCTGGGGCAGTAGCTACAGTAAGCTGCTCCATCTGGGGCAATAGTTACTGCCAGCTGCTCCATCTGGGGCACTAGTTACAGTCAGCTGCTCCATCTGGGGCAGTAGCTACAGTAAGCTGATCCATCTGGGGCAATAGTTACTGCCAGCTGCTCCATCTGGGGCACTAGTTACAGTCAGCTGATCCATCTGGGGCAGTAGCTTCTTTCAGCTGCTCCATCTGGGGCACTAGTTACAGTCAGCTGCTCCATTTATAGTTAGTTACTTTACAAGACATCGAGTTATTGTTATAGACAATAACATACCAAAAAGGTGTATGATTAAGGTCATGTTGCAATATTCTAATGCAGTTGGTAGAATTAAAGCTGTCACGTAAATATGTTATCACGTCAACTTTGAAATAAAATGAAGACATCCAAGCTTCATGTTTCTAAATTCAGCCAATTGTACTTATCATGATCAACCTCAGTGTATATATTTCTCCTTTGTTCTAACGACCCTTGATATTAATATACCAAATGTCAGGGGATAATTATCAGTGATTTCGGTAGACGTACGCCTCAGCTTAATATCAGGTAGTAAAATGTTGTTATTCCAGGAATTTGAGTACCAAATTCTCCCTTAGTTAATCTTGACCCGCCAATATAGCTGAAGCGCTGAAATTATTTGTTTAATAAAGTTGCATATTCGTCTTGCTGTCTGTAAATACGTACAGGTATAAAGAAACATTGCATCTAAATAACGACGTTTCCATAATGATAATGTAGCAGTATGTTGTCAAGGGGTTGTGGGATGAACCAGTGGACACTGCCGGGGTGTGAGTGACGACACAAAACGAATACAAGAGTATTCAACCTTTTATTACGAAGGTTCGGTAGCTGTGATATACACAAATAAACCCAGGTATATGGGCCTGGGTTTCTAGGTGATGTAGTTATCTACAGCAAATGTCCCTCGCTACTTCATGTCATCATGTCATCATGTTATCTGAAGAAATATGAATTCCTCCAAAACACAAATGAATCCGGCTCAAAAAAAGAACAACAGAAAGAGCTCCAATGCAGAAAGATATAATAACTATCTTCTGCAGCGAGAGGTATATGAAGGACACTGTCCAGTCACATAGACAAACTTATATAGGAAGGAAAGAGTCAGAGAGAACAATAGAGAAGACAGATTGAGAGCTTGAGTCTATTGTATCTGTGTGCTTGGCTTGTGCAGTGAGTGCAGAGTTAATTAGTAGGCGGCAACAGGTTAGCTTGCTATACTAAAACATAAGAGTTGTTAAAATATAACTTGCCCAATGAATAAATACACTAGTTTGTACTAAACTAAACTAATTAATATACTATGATATACTAATGCCTTATCTGAGCAAAACTAAACTAAACTTAAATAGCTAACTATGTACACTAAAATATAGACTGCAACATATATATAAGTCCTTTGCTTGTGAAAATCGTTAATAATTTCAGTTTATTTCAAAACCGTCTATTATTGAAACATAAACAAAATCTCAGTTTATTTTTGTTTTTAATAAGAAGATAATTATTATGTTGTCGGAGCTCTTTATAATAGAGTAAACAACCAAGTCGAGTTTACAGTGGAGGTGTTCCCTGATGACTTACTTCAGGAAGGTCAATGATGTGAAACATTACTCTAAGTAGATCCTTGTAAGTGTGACATTTTCCTTCACCATTAATTGGTAGAAAACATTGTCTCTTTAGTAGGCAGTTAGACGGGAACGATGTTAGTGTAGGTGTTAAGACGTCCTCACGACAAGAGTCTAAAACTAAAGTCTTGTTTGGTGACGTCTCTGAGTACAAATTAAGTTATGAGTTGCCACGAATGCATGATGTGTATACGATTGAGGAAACAACAATGCCTTAACAGTACTAGGAGTTAAACTCAAACGATGCCCTACCAATAACAAAGCACTTGACCGTCCATTAGGATCTGTTAACTGCTACACATTGAGTGTCTTTCAGGGGGCTATTGATTGGTTGATTGTAGAAACATTCACATGCGTCTGGTAGACAACATGTCGACAAATATAATCTTGATTTCTGGCTCCGTTATATTGATCATAGGTAAAATGTCATATAAGAGCTAGTGAAGTGTAAATGATTATAACAAATTTGATTTTGCAAAAAAAGGGCAGGGTGCTTTATTGGTTTCAATGTGATTCTGAATCCTTTGATTAAGAGAACTGTCTATGCAAATTGTACATATTTTACGGGATAGAATTCAGTGGAAGAGTTGTCATTTGATTGCATAAAAATCAGGTAGTATTCAATGATTGATATTGTTCAAGATAAGGGATATCGAAGAGGAATTGTTGAAGAAACATTCACATGCGTCTGATAGAGCGAGTGTCATCTATATCTGGTCTTGATTACATGGTCTTCACCTTAACGCCAACATATTTCCTTGGGTACATAAAAGTAACATGTATATCTGTAAAATGTTCTTGATTCTTCTTGGTGTCAACAGAGCTTACAGATAAAATGTTTTTTGTTTAAGTTCTTTTTGAAAAATTATATAGTGAAATATGATTTATGGAAAAATGCTAAAACTGAAAAAGAGATACATTGAGTAAGTAATGATACTTTCAAAACTTTATCACTTTTAACATGGAAAACAAAGAACAACATATCCAGTTATTGACAGAAACACTATTACCATCCCATTTTGGAATAAAGTTTGGACTTTTGTGGTTCCAGTCTGTTTATTTACAACTTCTCCTTCCCTTCAAGCGAGTCTTTATAGTTGAAGCTGACCATATTTTATTCATAGGCCATTTTAATTCAGTAAGTGAATTTTCTCAGAGTTTCTGATTTTGAAAGTTTATAGATGTGTAAATTGTGACTTTGACTAAAGACATATATTTAAGTTCGACAAGATTGTTTAAGAAATCAGCGTCACCATCATTGATTTTCTCGAAATGTACTGTTGGATTCCCTTTCTTTTGATCTTCTGGAGGTGTTTGTTTATATTTAAATAGTGTTGATACGTGTGTAGGGATATGTGACATCCATCTTGCAGTCTCTTTGATATTTTGATACAATTTTCTTTGATGTTCATTAAAAGAACGTTTGCAGTACGAACGTTTTCTGATGTTAAGTATATGCTATATTATTTTTTTCCAATCACGAAAGTTATACTACGACTGCATTGCTGAATTAATTAGAAGATTGTAGAAAAATATCGTAATTGTGCGTAATTGTTAACAACTTTGCAATTTAAGTTTGAAATTAAGATTGATGAATTGAGCTTTTGTATTTGATGAAGAGAAGGTAATCAAGTAATGGTGTAAGTCAGTAACATAATGTTTCAATTACAATCATTCTTTCTATCTTTCTTTATATTATTTCACAATGCATATCATAAACCTTTTTCATCTGGTGGATCATAAGTAATTTATCTTGTTCTAACCGCTGTGGTCACATGACCTTTTTCCGGGCAGGTTACCTTGTGGCAAACATTTGCGCTTTTAAACATTTAAAACATTTAAGCCATTGAAAAAACTTCTCGCTCTTAAAGGATGATTCTTTTCACTTGTACCTTTGCTCTGATTCAGTATCCAAATGATAACATTTATACAGGGCTGACATTGATTGCATCAGATTTACTTTTTTTTTTATTAAAGCAAAACTGCGAATAAAATACATTTTATAGCAGAAAAAAAGAACAATAGCTTTACAGATAATTTTATTTAAATTTCATGTAATTTCTGTTAATGATGTAAATGGTAAACTAATTATAAAAACAAACGTATTACTTATCTTGCACATAATTACCAATAGCATGGCTTAATGACAATTGTCAGTCATTATTCATATTTAAACAATAAAATATTTAATGGCATGTCAATTGTTTGGAATATCAATATTTATATATTTCTGCAAATGTAAGTCACGTCACTATTGTACAACTTGTTAAGTCTTAGCCCGTGATGAAAACCCTTAAATCAACACACTTTTGTATATGATTTGTTCTTTACACCCCATAACCCATTCAAGGTGTACACGCTATTACTTTTCGTATTGAATGTGGTTGTCATGGTATACATAAGACATTATTAAAATGATGTGATGTAAAGCCTTTGAAATGTACAGCTACTCAACTGTAGTTAGTAACATTAGAGGCAATATAAGTGAAAATATGTAAATAGGTGTTTGTTTATGTTCGATTTATACATCAACCTTCTTAAAAAGCTTTAAAAATTAAATGGAGATGACCTAAAATCACATTCCCATCATTACTTTCATATAAAACTCATGTTTATAATATATAATAATTGGCATGATTATAATACATAATGAGATGAGATAATGATGATAATGATGATTATGAGAACTCTCTCACGTTTCTTATATTTTGTATACATGCATGTTGCACATTAACTGCTATTTCCTACACAAACTATCCCATTCTTTTATTCAAAATCATTAACATTTACTAACATGTCTCTAATCATTCAAGTATTTTCAATACCATTTTCTTATCTGTTGCTGCCTTGTGTTTCCCTGCAGATGACACTTATATTCTTGTATCCATATCGAATGGATCTAAATTGTATGAAGTGTTTGTGAAATCATGATTTTAAATGTTCAGAACACGTTAAAAACACATCTCTTTTTTGTTACCAGGGTGTTTATGGTTAAGAAAAACACAAGCATCCATTGGAGAACAACATGATTTCTTCTAAATGCAATAGTGAAGTTATTTGATACCTGTATAATATTAGCAATTACACAAAAGATTTTATGTAAACTATAAACAATCCCAAAATGAACAAGACGATGAGATGCTTTCTTTCTGATCTATTGCGTTAACGTAAGTTCTTTTGGTTTTCTTTACATTACTTCTCAAATTGCAGATCGAAGAAATTTCACCTAGTGAACTTAAACCCGACAACAAACGAGCTCGAGCCCAACTAACCAAGAGAGTGTTACTTATACGGTTTGGGAAAACCTGAGACTGGATTGTTGTTTAAAAAGAATTTTGTCATCAACATGTTGAGGTTATATGTTAAGAAAAGTCTATTTCAAGGAAGCACTAGAAAATAAGCCATTTTCAACAACAAATAATTATGACGGTCAAATACAGAATCACCCCAACAAAGAAGATCATTTTAAAGACCAATTCGTTACGAAATCCATTTCAGCTCTTTGCCATTTGCAAAGCAATTAACGTGTCATTAATCTTCATCTTTAATCATATGCCAAGACTAGGTGTTGTGTTGTTGTAGACTGCTTTCTAATTATATTTTTAATTTGAGTGTCTAGACTTAACAATTTACTCGATGTAAAATATGTTAATGACACATAACTTTCTAAAGTGTTGTTGCTATGATTACTGCTCGCTCATTCATGACTTTGATCTAGCTTGATCATTGCTACAGCTATTAAAAGCATTGTCCTTTACAAGGTAGTTCGGATTTAATCAGGAAATAATGTTTGATGCTTCAACCAGTGGATGGATGCTCAGTGGAGGAGGCTTGCAAAGAGTGTTAACTGTATAAGATGTTTACTGTATTTCGAATTCATATGTTTGTTTAAGATTGTTGTAGCAAAGTTCCCCAATGCAATGTCTTGTTTCAAACATAGTGGTACCCCAAAACGCTCCCCAAACTACACACACATAATCAAACAGAATATTACTGTTTTTTGTATTCAAGCTTTTGATTCAGTTCTTTTGTTCAACCATGAAACAGTTTGAGTATAATGTACGGCATAATGACATAAAATGGCATAAAACCATGTTATAATAATAATAATAATAATAATGAACATTTTTAAGCCCAATATCCAGTGCAAGCACTGCTCATTGGCTGTACATTATCACCCTGAAGGAATTGTACTTTCAAAGCCGCTACTAAGCCCTTCGCGCGACCACATAGGTCCGTACTTCCCGTATTCAGGTACCCATTTGTACAGCTGGGTAGACTGAGTGCAATGTGGATGAAGTGCCTTGCCCAAGGACACAACACGGTGTAAAGCCCAGGTCACAAATCTTTGGTGTCTCCACCTGGATTCGAACCCGGGTCTTCTGGGTGATAGGCCAGCACGCTAACCACTACACCACCGCTTATAACATTGCTTACAATCCATGTGATAAACTTAGGTTAAAGTACATTCAATATTGTTTCCAAAGATACAAATGGAATGGTTTAATTGAGACTCTACTCAACCGCATCAAAATTCTAGGAATAAAACAATCATTACAAGGCAAAAAATACAGTGCTAAGTGTTGATTTTAGATAACAGCAATATCTTTGTGCGCACAGATTTTCATAGATATTTAAATCTATTGTTAAGAATTCCTTAACCTTCTACAACAAAGTTAAAATTACCTACCCCTTATATATGTTTTCCTTTGAAATAGAGCATTATTCTTTTCTCAATATTTGTACGACATTATTTTTCATTCACTAATGTGTTTGCACTTCCAAACAAAGTTGAAAGTCGTTGTTATAAAGAGAACAATAGGACACCATAGTCCCATTGATTCCCTTTCCTTAGAAACTGGTAAGCAAGTGGAACTCTCTGAAAATCACTTCCAAGAATAGCTCCACATTAACATCTCGATAAACAAAGGTCTTTTAACGATATAATCAAAGATCTGAATCTTGACCTTACTATCTGAGTACTTGAGGAACAAAACATTTTGTATTGAAAGAAATATAACAGTTTGAAGTCCTTTAAAGTTCATTAAACTAACTCGCTCATACTTATGGATACAAAGAAGACATTATTTAAACAAGAATGACAATTTGAGGAACATGATTTTGTCTTTTCTAAATCGGAAGATAAGTAGATTGAGCTTGTTGATTTTTACTGATTTCAATGTCAATTCCAAGTAAAACTAAATTCCTATTTTAGGGAGTGGTAAATGTGAAGTATTCGCAAGGGAATATTTTTTTTATAAACTTCTTTGTTTGGACATATTAATAATATATCTTCATGGATAAATGTGTGCGAGAGTTGAGACTGCAATATTGCAAATATTCTTCTATTATCATTACATATATGTAACCCATTGTAATTGTTTTCAAAAATCATGCATTCAAATCATTTAGTTGAATAATGACAATTTGTAAACAATAAAATTCATCATAATTGCACACAAGCATTGTATTTCTTCCTCAAATGTCAACAATGTATGTACAATCCAATAGTGACGTTTCCGCTACCTTTAGTCATCTATTTATGATCGTACCTAAAATGTTAAATTTAATTGGACACATGTCAGTATGTGATCCTCTGGTATGAAACCTCTTTAATGGATATTTGTAAAGAGACACTGATGTGACAGTAATAAAAGCTATGACTTAATTTTTTCTTGAAAGGTTTTTAAAAGTTTTTGAGAGTCTAGACACGACGATTTATTTGATGTAAGAAATGTTAATGACTCGTAACTGTCTAAGGTGTTTGTGTGGCAATTTGACATACAATACAGTGGTTAGCTTAAAGGCACAAACGACTTTTCCTTTATGTCAATGTTTTCGTCATTATTAAAATACCAATGGTGATATTTAAAGGAACACTCATGTTTTGAAGCACTGAGAACTTTTGTTGTGTCTAAAATACGATGTTGGTATGCGAATACTTAAAGGGTAAAATGGAGTTATTTTGAAACAGTTAAATACACTTTTCCATCACAAAAGAATAGTGTATGAAAGCAGTAGAAAATGGTTGTTTTTGGTATGTACACGTTTTCTTCAATAGCATAGGAAGATTGTTTCATTTCTATCAACGACCTGTCTGAAGAAATTTAACGTTTTTTCAAATATGTTTTGAAACAGTTAAACATAAGTGAAAACAAAATCAGACCAATTAATGTATCGTACACGTACAAAATTATCATTTTAATTGTCAACAAGAGTAACTTAATCTTCCGCCAATGGAAAAATTGTGAAATAACGAAATTAAGGATTTTGAAGCTTTAATCAGTCTCTAATCACTCTGTTGAACTGAAAACCATTAAGCAGTTTTCAAACTATTTGTAATGAATTCATATCATACAAAGTTTCGTACATTGAAATGAAAGTGTTTTAACTGAAACAAGGAATATACATATTTCCCATAAAATTAAAATTCGAAGATACCCTTTTACAAATAATATATACTTACAAAGTTCGTTGAGCCATGCTTTATGGATTCCGAATTATAATAGGAAAAAGAAAAAAATGCTTGGCATTTTAAAAAATCATCCCCCACAATTAGTTTGACAAATTCATTGCGGGGGATGATTTTTTTGATAATCTGAATATCTGATCAAGAGGTTCTAATTCTACATTCTTTAATTCATAAGAATATATTGAAGTATATCTTTTCAGACAATATGGTGCAAACCTACACATTGTTCTCTTTGATGCCTGTTGATTTTTCTTTATTAAAGAAAACCCAATTATACTGACACTTTTTCTTAAAAGTAGGTCAATAATTCGTTATGGACACAACTGTCTGACAAAGTTTGAAGATTTCATATTAATTGTATGCAAGACAAAAATGTGTGTCATTACATATATAGATGCCATTCACTGTAAATATGTTCATTCAATTTTATATCAATAATCTCTTTTAATGATAAATATGATAACTACATACAGAGATATTTCTGTTTTTGAAATAGAAATTGCTTGATCCTCTTAATAAAAACCAGGCATGCCATTAGAAAGTTTTGCCCAAAAACCTCTTTCACCATAACGTGGAACGAAAGTTTTCTACTCTTATTTCTCAGTATGTGCTCCTTTCAAGTAAATCAACTAAAATGAATTTCCCACAAAAGAAATCCACATCTCACGTTATTGATTAAACACTTACAGAATTTGTGATTCCCTGTAATTGATTTTGATAAAATGTTATTATTCAATCCTTACACTGTTGCTGTGTTGGAATGATAGCATTCAGGTCCTCGTCATAGTAAATAATTTTACATAAATATATAAATGACGTTTTATCGGATAGATAAGCAATAAGTAATTAATACAGGAAAGAAAAGGGCCTTATCTCTTAGAAATGAAAGCCATATGCGGTTCCTTACATAAAATAGGTTCTTATATTCAGGTATGATTGACACTTTGGTTAATGACAAAAGGTGTTTTTCTATTTATTTTGAATAATATGTCATAATTGTTTCGTCAATTTTAAGGTTTTACGCTTAAGCCGTGATAGCTCTCACATGACAGGAGTTATGCAGAAACATACACCCTGGCAGTAGAACTAAGGCTGCTTTAATCATTGTTTAATTTAAACATCAATTAACCTCGACCTTACCACTTCTCGATTTTCGTTCAAAGCGTTTAAAAAAAAAGCTGGGCTTAATTTTTGTTAATTTGTCCAATAAACACCTTTTATTACCCTTTCATTTAGAGAGCGTAATTATCGGCTGTGAAAATCCCATAATCCATAAAACTCGCGCGGGTGTGACGTAATAAACAGACTATACAGAGTAACGCATCATTATTTCAACTGAAATACCGCCTAAATAATTGTTTAATTACCATTGATGTGGATCATTTTTTACACCAAATGCTTAGTGGTGTTACATCGTCAAATTATTTATCTAACTGAGGGGAAAACATTTCCTGAAAATCGTTAATTGTTATTTTCCCCCTGTGTTATTGTTACGATAGATGTATAGATAACGAGGCTGATTCTGTTTATGACGTCACAAAATGGGGGCGTGACCAGTCATGCATTCACTTGTTTGTTGTCAGATGGGTCTAAGCGGGCCATCAAAAGTGGCTTTCAAAACGGCTTTCATTACTAAACTTAACATATTTGAGTAGCGACCTTTAACGCACTATACAATATTGTAATCAGACTTTCTATATCCCAAAGAAAATAGTAAAATATGTTTGTGGTTATGCGAAATTTAACAGATAAAGATGAAGAAACATTTTAAATCTAATGTGACTGCTGAACTTTAGTAAAAGTCAAAGGTTGTCGTTGGATATGACTGTCAACGCAGTTATGCCACGGTCTCGTATTTCAAGTCAACCTGATCATTACTGCTGTTATCACATTTATCTTCCTGGACTTAATGTTCACAGACTATACTACAAAATAAGTCATTATATACATGTTCAACTAGTTTGCATCAAGACTTCAGTTCACAAATGACTTCCAATATAAAATGTGTTATTTATCTTTAATGACTTTCAACAATAGTTTAGCTTAGAAAAAACCCATTTTATTTGCTGAAGAAATATGCATCATCGCATAATCATGCATAATCGTTTTGAAAGAAACAAGTGAAAACAACATCAGACGGTAAAGGTCTCAAAATATTTTAATTGTCAACAAGAGTAACCTTATCTTTCACCAATGGAAAATTTGTGAAATAAACATGCATGTGAAGAATTATGAAGCTTAACTTAGTCCTTAATCAGTGTGTTGAGCTGTAAGTGATGAGACCGTGTCAAATTACTTGTAATGAATTCATCCGATACACAATAATTTCATCTAGCAATAGGTTAAGGGTTTCGAGTTCTCCGCATGAAACAAGAATTATCAATATATAAAGTTGATAATGCTGAAATGCCCATCTGTATATAATTATTTCTAACAAGCTGCATTGAGCCATGCTTTATGGATTCCTAGTTTTTATACAGAAAAGAAAACATTTCTATGCATTGTCAAATTCATTGCGGGGGATGATAATTTTATGATCTGAATTTCTGGTAAAGAAGGAATGTCAAAAAATTCAACATTCTTTAATTCACGAGAAACATATTGAAAATGTTTCCGGACAGACAAGCTGGTACAAAGTTATATTTTGTTCTCTTTGATGTCTGTAGATGTCTCTTCCTTGTTATTAGCTCTTAAAGGGATAATCATGAGTTCTTTGACTTATTTCCATTTATATTAGTACCATATTTTATATTAATGCAAAACTATAATGCATAAAGGCAAAAGGTCTTAGAGAAAACCCAATTAAACTGACACGTATTTCTTTAAGAGATAATCATTAATTCTTTGTAGACATCACTTTTGATTAAGACTTATTATCAATTATATTTGTAACATAAATTTATATTAATGCAAAACTAAAATGGCAAAAAAGCAAAAGGTTTTAAAGTTCATATTTATTGTTGAAAGGTATAATAATCAGACATGTTTAAACCCTTTTACTGCTACAAATCAGTCTTCCTTGTACTGAATTCTCATACATATCACACTGACGGGTTTTCCTTAATAGTATTCATTTCATTTGAACAGTTACATCAATCATTAAGATATCTCTTTATATGTCTGTGTTTTATTACACATATAGATGCATTTCACCGTGATTATGTGAATTCAAGTTTATATCAAAAATCTCTAGTTATGATGTATGATATAACTACATACAAAGCTATGTCTCTTATTTAAATTGAAATTGCTTGGTTCTCTTTATAAAAGAAGACTAGAAACAAGTCATGCTATTAGAACGTAAACACCTTTTACTTTAAACTTTAAAACACTATCACCGTTACATGGAATAAAACTACTCTACTCTTCTTTCTGGGGAAGAGCTCCTTTCAAGGAAATCAATTAAAACGATTTCCCACAAAAGAAACCAACATCTCGCATTATTGATAAAGCACTTAAAACATACGTGATTCCCTGTAATTTATGTTGATATAAAGTAATTATCCATTACATTGTTGCTGTGTTGGAATGATATCATAAAGTTCCTAGTCATTGCAATGAATGTTGATATAAATGACATTATATAAGATAGATTGTAAAAATGAAAATAATTTAAAACAGAAAAGATAATGTCGTTATCTCGTTCAAATGGAAGCCATGTGCAATCATGTACATAAGATGGGCTCTTATATTCAGGTATACATGGCACTATTATTAATGACAAATAGTGTTTTTCTACTTACTTTGAATAATATTTCATAATTGTTTAGTCAATTTTAAGGAATGACGCTTAAAACTTGTTAGGTCAAACATAGAAACATGCAGAAAATACACCCTTATGTATCATAATGTCTAATTTCATGACAATCAAACTAAATACTGGCTGCTTTTATTATTGTCTGATTCAACAGATGAAGATGAAGGTGAAGAAATATTTTACATGTAGATTTACTACATTACTTTGTTAAAATTCAAAGGTGGTAATTGGATAAGACTGTTAACACAGTTCAAGTCAACCTGATCATTACTGTTTTTATCACATTTATCTTCCAAACTTAATGTTCACAGACCATACTTCAACATATTTCATTATATACATTGTAAACTAGCTAGTTTCTACCAAGACGTCAGTTCACAAATGACTTCACATATAAAATGTGTTACATCTGTTATGATTTACAACAATAGTTTAGTTTAGAAAAAGAAATTATATGCTGAATAAATGTTCAACATACAGAACTATTCAGTAATTAAATGTAAGAGCATGGTTATTCTGTTAATAAATAAATGTATTCGTGAGAATAACGAAGAAATCATATAATAAGATTTTGATTGTGAGCCCTAACAACTACCAACTGAATGGGAATTACATTTTACGTCTATTTCCTATAAATGGATTGAGCTGAAACATTATATAATCAATCATCATTACTCTATAAACAAGATCACATGGTTAGAATGCATGGCAATGAAGTGAATTATTTAGCAGCGTGAAATATGAGAAAGCGTTCAAAATTAAATTGATGTGAAATATTTATCATTGTCAACGGAAAAGGTAATGAATCATTTCATATTATGCATTAAGTTATCTTCCTTTATGTATAACATCTTATTCTTTTCGGTGATCACCGTAATATAACCTCACAGTGTCAAAAAATACCCAAAGCAAAGATTTTTGCATTGCAAAACAATATGCAAAAGAGTAAATTATGTAACTTCAATCCTTTCAACTTACACAGGGAATTTTTTTATAATTTATTTTCAATTATCTTTATCAATTATTTTGTAGGCCTTTTTGTACAAAATAGATATTTTAAGACCATCATTGGAGCTTTTAAAATAATGAATTACAAATCTTAAATTATAGATTCATTATAAACGTTGAATCACTATATGAAAGGTTTCATTCAGGAAGAGAACTATGGACTAAATTAGAATTAAAACCAATTATCGATTTGATAACATTGGTTAGTTATGTTTCACTGGTTGTATATGAATTATTCGACAGTTAGTTAATTTGTCAGTAACATATACCATTTCAATGCATTCATATACATATTAACAAACAGGCACTGAAGACCTTGTAAGAGAAATATCACAATCATATCGTGTTTTTCTGCTTTGCAAATCAACAAATCATTTATAAAATCATGATATTTATCTGGCCATGCTAATGTTAACAAATCATTATAACAAATATTGAACTACCTCTTGTGTCTGGGAATTAATTACTTTTGTCTGAATTTATAAAGCAGTACCAGTCACAATGTCTTCATATAGACATGTGTAAACAGATGTATAATACGTATTGTATTTTAACTCGAACCAGCAGTTAGATAAAAACCAGCTTTTTAGCTGAAATGAACACAACTCTACTTAACAAAGCCACAACGTTAGCGCAACGTGAGACATCCTGTGACAGGATGTTCTTACAGCTACAAAACATTGCGGAAACACTTGCCGTGTTTGACTGTCCGCCATGATGGATGTTAGGAGTTGTAATAATATGATCCCATAATGTAGTTTTTTGTAATATGATTCCATGTATAGCTTTATTTGTTATCATTGTATCACTAACTGCTTCAAATTGGGGTTTTAGAGTTTCATGTGTCACATAATTTGTTCTTGATTTATGAAACAAGCAAATGAGACCTCTGTCATTGACCATTCCCCTACAATTAATGTTTTCCTTCAATTATCACTATAAATATTTTAGGAAAATACGTTTAACAATTGGATGAATCAGCAAGAAAGTTGAGCGTTCATATATTTGTTCAATAATGTTTTCACTTTTATTAAACCCTTTTCCTTGATCTTAATATAAACCTTCCCAAATCTCTTTCCTATGAAATGGTATGAAATGACAGATAGAAAAAACCGAAAGCTTCCAATAAAAACGTTTTTATTGAACAGAAATGTACCATTATCACTTTTAATATATACTTAGCTAATTACCCTTGCACAACGATGATAATAACTAAGGAGCCTAATGATGATTTTGAGAAATTATTATTATCCAACTACTCCAACTCTTTCCATGCAGGTGCTCCTTCTATTACATAAATCAACGATGAAAATAATAACTGATAAAATACCCACATTACTTTGTATCCCTAAATGCCTAATCCAATATACACTAAACCCCAAAAGAAACTATCCACTCATTCAAATTTTCATTGAATTGATCGCTTGCTTACTCACTTTCAATAATGAATGTGCGAAACAATGATCAAAGAAAAACGTGTTTTCTCCGTTTTCAACAAAAGTCATGAAAATCACGTACCTTATCAATTTCTGAGATGAACAACTGAAATGTTACGTTTTGGCGACCTGTTTCCATAAAACTTACCATTAAGCTAGAGTAAATTAAGAATATATTTGAATTCTAAAAATGGATAGTTTCTTTTGGGGTTTAGTGTACCTATAAATCATCACCCTATTGCTGCAAAAAAAGATTACATTAATTTTTTTTATGGAAATGCACTGACAAATGTCATAATTGTTGGTATAATAAAATAATTTTCCAAAGCAATTATACCTTTAGAAGTAATTATCAACACAGCAGTAAGAATATATAATGTATATTTTGCATATATTGTGCCCTTTACATATAATTGATAGCATTTAGAGGGAGATTTCGCTGTTCACTTTATATGCATACCCCTGAGAGATAAAGACAAGGTCTAAAACAACATGATTTAACAATTTTCTTTAAAGGTTCAAATCTCAACATTGTTTTAGAACTTTTAAGACTTTTTAAATACGTCCTCGTTGTATCAGTTTAAACTTTTCCTCAAAATTGTTAAAGCTTTTTTAAATCGCCATTTAAAACGGTTGTAAAGGTTAAGGTTATAACAAATTATTAAAGATTCCATTCAATACTGTTTGTAGGAGATGAGCTTGAATGTTTAATGTGTTTCCGTTTTTTATATGAAATAGCCTGAAACAGATGAAGATAACGAGAATTTGCTTAACAAATTTTGCTTTAATGAATCGATTAAAAACGTTGAAAGAATCATTTTTGTTCGTGTAATCAGTGGGCTTAATTGATAACAAATGAATTCATAATCAGTTAGATGTTGTAGGAGTGTGGTAACCTTTGTAATAATCTCCAATTATTTTCGTAATATGAAGTTTCATCAGTTTATATAAAATTATCATTTTGAACAAGATACATGATCCTATTTATCTCATTTTACTCTTCAATTGCCAGTTATTCTGTAAATTTGTCGTTTTATAAACCGACAAATGATTTCATTGATCTCATAAATGAAGAAAACAAAGTGACATTTGTTGTGAGATCTTTACTATTGATTTTTTTAACTCGTTTCATATTTTTAAATCAAAAGAGCTTTTTCAATGCAACCAATTAAACCGTACTCTCTCAGTCGATCATATGTGATAAAGTTGAATTAACAGAGACTTCAAAACTGTTCAAATATTTAAATAAAGTGTAAATAAGATTTAAACGAGCAGAAGTACGTTTTAGGAAAACGTATAATGATAAAAATTTATACAAACGATTACAATTTAAAGGCAATGTATTTAAAGTAAATGAAGAAGTAATAAATAAAATATATAATGTAAACTTCAGCCATGCGATTTCATGTTCTTACACAAAATTAATTAAAGGTGTTCACACGAAAATGACCGCCAATGAATTTAATGTGAATTTATAATTTGTTCGCTATGGATGATTGGTTTGTGTAACGAGATCTGTGACACTATCAAAATAATACATTTTCATTAACGTACAATTTTCGGTGAAGAATGGAAATATAAAATTTTCAAAACACCCGGTACTTCCCCTGATGATTTTGATAGAAAATGTTGGTGAATGATTGGCAGACATTTACTGTTTACTTATCAATAATTTCTGACACATCATTTATTTGGAATCTTGGTATTTTGAATCATTTTGCGAGCTTCTCATTTTTATCTTATTGAATAGGGCTATCTTCATACCAACCCAAAGATGGAAGACGAAAACATATTTAAGAGAAAACGTGCTAAGAATTATACACTGAAAACTTCAACTTCTAACCCTATTCATTTATTTGTTCTCGAAAAACATGCATTATAATACTACAATAATGTTTGCAGTAAATACCATCGATTGTAATACAGATACTGCCTAGAGACATTACATACTGAAAACAATGCTTAAGTCTTGCTTTTGTAGAAGCGATATCTTCGTTTCCTAAATGATCATTTTGGAGGGAGCGTTAATTTCCTTATTAGAGTCGTCTCCTTTCTAATATCAATTATACAATTCACAAAGTTCATTATTCTTAATAATAAGTGGCATCTAAATAAATTGTCGTTCCACTCTAAGAATTTGTATAACAGAAACAAAATTTAACTTTGACAGTGAGTTTTATTGTCATGTTTATTTCCCTAATTAGTTCTTAAGGTGTATGATAATTGATCTTCAAACCTTCAAAGAAATTGATATGTATTTTGTTAAAATAAGGATAAGTGTAAAATCCTGATTTAACGATACCAAGTCACATTTTCAGATTTCAAGACTCATATCCTTCCAGTGCCAAGATTCCCTTTGACAGTTACCTGTCAGTTGAGACCTCCTGTGTAAAGGTAAGCTTCAGTTTGTCCAGATTGTCTGGAGACAACTCCATTATATATACACATCAGAGTGCAGAGTAGAAGTGGATTAACATCTTACAGTCGCTAGTGTAAGTCAAGCTATTACTGAACGATTCGAGCCCTGAGCCTGTGGTATAAAAGGCTTTAAATCATCCAATTCAGTGCTTACAAAATATATTTCTGCACATGTAAATCACGTCATTATTGTACGACCTGGTGCGTCTGTCCTGATGGCAAACCCTTTTATCACATAGAATGGTTCAATCACCAAACAATTGTCTTGTAAGTTTTTACCAATTTGTTAGAGGTTCGAAATATGAACGATATGAACGATATTACTCTTCTAAGTTTTTGAATGTGGTTAAGACGATATAAGTAAACCTTTATCAAAATGATGTAATATAAAACTTTTATAGAATTGTACAAACTTTAAGACTGAGGTGTCTCCAGTGTTTCAGGTGATCAAGATTCCTTTTGACAGATGCCTGTCAGCTGAAACTTCCCGTGTACAGGTAAGCTTCAGTTGGTATCCGTCCTAATCCAGAGTGTCTGGAGACAACTCCGTTATTAAATCAGAGACATTGCAGAGAAGACATGGATTAACATTTTACAACTGCAGGTGTAAGTCTAGACATTATTGTTCGATTTGTAGCGTCCGAGATTTGGCTATAAAGGCTTTAACGGGACAGTAGCACGTTTTTTGATAACTTTATTTTTTTAATTTTTCACTGATAATTGTACGTTAACGCTAAATGTATTATTTTGATAGTGACAAAAATCTCATTACACAAGTCAATCTTCCATAGTCAGAGAACAAAGTATGAAGATTCACCTAAAATCCATGTGCGGCCATTTTTTGTGAACACCTTTAATTCATTTTCTGTAAGAAAAAGGAATCGCATGGCTAAATTTTACATTATATATTTGAATTATTACTGCTCCATTTAGTTTAAATGCATTGTCTTTCAATTGGAATCATTAATTTTCATTTTCTTGACATCACCTTATATTCCCCCTAAAAACGTGCTACTGCCCTTTTAAACCATCCCTATGCTTACAGTAACCTTTTCCGTTGCTCAAGATTGAAGGATCAGTTGCATGTTTTTGGGTTAAGACAGGCATCCCGCTAAAACAAAAGTAAGTGTAACAAATTGTAAACCAATGTTTGCAACCCAAAGTGACAACTGTTATACGAAGGTAATATGTTCGTTTGAGCAACGTTAATCCTATTTCCTAATGCAAGTAATTCCATTGTGCTCATCAATGATCACAAAAGACTGCAAAGATTAAAGTTCTCTGAATATGACACATTAGACATGGACTTATTTGTATTGGAGACATTAAAGGTTTTCAAATGTCTTTTTATAAAAGTCGAATACCAGTTCTTGTACAGAAAGATTATCGAGTCAGGTTTAGATCAAACCGATATGTAAATCTACATCATTTAAACCTAAGGCGAAATTCCTCTAAATTTAAATTATATGAGGCGGAAATTGAAGCCTTATGGAAGAGTAACTCAAATTACTATAATAAAAGTAACACTGTAATGTTTTAATGCAAGATAGATTATGAATACAAATGTCACATAGAATTCTCAAGTGTTTTACCTGAAGATTCATGAAATAAATTAAAACTGAGATAATTTGTTGAGTTCTATCTAACAAATAAAAACATAATGTAATACCTAATATTTCTGTAATTGGGTGCTTAAACATTTTTACCTTGACAGAGAAAAGGTAAATTTCATTGTTACTTACAAAAAAAAAACAGACTGAGTGTCTCGGGAGCGATAGGTCAGTTAGAGGAAAGATGCACCAGAAAATATATATGTATCAGTTTGTTTACGGCCCCTCTAATTTCGTAACCACAAACTCGGGTTAGACCTAATCCATCAAGAGTACTTTTAAATATATATATTTTAGTCTCGACTGGAATCACAGAAGACAATCGCTAAAAGTCGCTCTGACTACTTGTCTGTTTGATTGTGTCCGCCCACAAGAGAACTGCAGTAAATTTAGTCTGATGACGTCACAGGATGTCACCTTCACTTAGCCTTTGGCAAATGCTTAAATTGATTTCCCAAGGTCCTAGGTCATTTCAGCTTCCTATTTTAATCTCTTTCCTAATTTGCCGTATAAGATCACATTGGATTTGTGGATTTGTTTGTGGATAAGAAAGAATGTGTTTCAGTCCTTTACTGTTATTATCAACGTTCGTCATAATCATTGAGAATTATTTTGGATTACAAAAAAGCAAGATATGTTTTGTATGGGAGCAATATTGTTCAAGCACAGAGAATATATCACATTTAAAAACCTAGTATATGGCTTCCATGGTTAAAAAATTGTTTACAATCAAATAGAAAGATAAGTTATAATCAGTATTATGATTATATGTTTTGATCTACCATATGAAGTATCTTGATTCATTTCATCATAATAAGGCAACAGTGCAAATAATGATACTAGTCTATACACATTGTAGGCATCACTTGTAACCAAGTCTTTTCAGCATTGTTGCTGTCGACAAGTGACATATCTACATACATTTACTTAACGTGTGAATATTGTTTAGTCAAATCATTCACCAATGCAAACGTGTGGATATTCTATCAATAAAAATAAATAGAAGAACATAATTTCTTGTGACATTTCAAAACTAGTAAGATCGCAAACCGGAAGTCGATAGGACAGTATCTTTAACTCATTATCTATTTAAGCATCTTGTAAAGTAAAGTTTGCCTTTGATGTTATTTTATGTGTTCCTGTTCAGTGAAAAGTTCAGAAATTATGTCACTTTTTTGGTCATGATACAAACTATGTGATAGGAATAGAAAATCCAGAAGTCATTTTTGAAAGCTGTACTCACATCAAACCATCACGACAGAGGACGCGCGCTCTACCGCTGTACTGTTATACCCCTTCCCAGAACTGCTGTATCGTTTCCATTTGCTATGTGAATATCTCAATCGTAAATCATTTACAAGAATTATGCTTCTAAACAGTAATGGATCCTTTCACATGATTGCGGTCAAACGACATCTGTGTGATCATATTCACTGTGTAAACCTAAATGTGTAGTCAATGTTGTTCTTCTAATAAATAAGACTAGTTTATACATGTAGATATATATATGAATTTGATTTTGATGTCTAGAAAATGAACACGAACTACGGTAACGACATTCTCTCCCAACAGAGGCAGATCAAGTCAAGAAATGTTGATACAGCCTCTGTCCTATTACGCCGAGTTTGTGGGGGTAGAATGGGAGACGCCTGATTGGAGGCAATCAAAGTTAGTTGTGCAATCAGCGACGCTCTTCTTAAATCATCATTTTGGTTACTAAATGATGGCATTGTGATATGAACCACCCTTTCCATGCGAGAAGCGTTGTCATTTGATAAAGAATTTCAAATTGATTGTGGTGCATTTTTTCCGCCAGGGGAAACTATCGGAACCCAGGGATTTCGGCGTAATATAACAGAGATGGTATCGACATTTCAGTACTTTATCTGCCTCTAATATCCCAATTTTTCAAACGAAATGTTTCAAAAACAGCAGCCACTGTAGTCAATGCAATAGGAAACTGAACATAACTGCACAGAGTTGCACACCGCACGTTTGATCACACACCTGGGAATGCTTGTGCACATATCATGTAGTTGTCTCTGTCTGCAAGGCACCCTAGCACTGGTTAAACGTAACGGATGATATTGAATTTTCAACATAGCAGTAAGGAGCGATTGTTTTTTAAAAATATGGATGTATTTTCCCCCTAAGTCAAACGTTAAAAATGTAGGAGGTCACTAACGTGACCCGGTTCTAAAACATGAAAAACACTTCTTTCTCGAAAAAAAAGTTCAAGAATAGTTGGTTGCATATACAATGAGAGATTTTTGTCTATACAGCTTAAGGAATATATAGTTCCTTCTGATATCATATTTATCAAGCCTAGTTATTAAGAATTACAAATATGCCGAATATCAGCAGACACTCGGATGAAATGCCACCGGCGCGATTTGATATTACAGCTGGCTTACTATTGTTGAATTTAACGAAATAGAAGGTTACAGACTAGACCATCTGACACCTTCATTTGAAAATGATAATAGGAAAATTAAAAAAACACTGTAGGTTTATCTCCATTCTACCATGACGAGGTTTTTTATCGTTTTAAATGTCATTTCTTTTCTACCGCGTAACGTCAATTGTTCTGTCATAATGTATTGTGCTTATGACGTCAAAGGTTGACGTCGCTGTTGACATAACTGAACTGCTTGATCTACATTCAGCCTTTCGCTTAAAATTACACTATTTTCTGAACATAACAAGATATTGATGCGAATTAAACTCTAATTATATAAAAGTAAGGGTAGTACAATGATAATAGACTTTAAAGATGATATATCATACTTGCAATATTTTTAAATGTATTTTTAATGTATACGTTGTTTTTTTAGAAAAAATAAGCGACCAACCTTGAGAAAATCGGACCAAAATTCATCAAATGAGAGATAGTTTACCAAAAAATACCGAAACGGCAGTCGATTTAAGGGCGAATCAAGTGTGACCATTTCACAACTTCCGGTTTCTAAATGTACGCTTGAAAACCGTCTTTGTCGCGCTCAACTACATTTTATATTCTTTTTCTCCGAATTAGGTATTCGTTGCTGTCAAAGTTGATACCCATCGAACGCAATTACGGTAGTTGAGATACGGTGTAAATCCTACAAGCATAATGATTACGTCACCGAAAGCGGGTTCGTTAAATGACATGCCCTTTCTAGGAGGGGTACTTTGCTTGAAGCGTCGAAATAAGTATGTTATTGTTGATTAAACAATCTAAATATGACATCAAAATTTCGACGAAAGGTTTTTCTACAAAGTGATGTATTTCATTTATCAATAACTAAGTTTCATCCTGAACCGCTTGCAAGTATGATACAGCATTTTTAAGTTATTATTCAGACGAAGCAACTCCCGAAGCGTACGGGGACTGTATGCATGTCGACTCGTGACTTGAAGTTTGTTTCTATGTCAGTGTGTATCGAACCGCGGTGAATCGCCGTCATTTAAATCGTGACAAGGTGACATGAACCCGTTTTATAATGTGACAGGACAGTCCAAGTTCCATGAATAATTACATTTCAAAACACATACTGTATTTGTTGAGATGAACTTACCTTTCTTGAATTACCCCTTTGCAATGATCAGTAGTTTTCATACTTTATAAGAATAAAACATCAAATCCACTGCACATGTTGTTTGATCCGAACATCTAGGTTCATTGAGTAAGATCTCATAGTTAAAGTTCGTTCTAAGTCAAGTTTTCAAAGAAAGCACCAAAAATGGAAATTTTCAAGAAGTTGAAAATCTCAAAAGGCACATCTATACAAAACGGTAGCCAAACCCTGAATTTTTGGGAACGAGTCCAAACAAAATGCTTCGACGCCTTTGGGTATATACTAAAGATATACTAAAACTTACGGGTAACACATGGTAATTGTTGAGCATTTTTGAATAGTTAATGTTTTAATTCGGTGTGCAGGGTGCAATATAGATTTTAATAATCAAGTCATATGAATTATTGTATAAAATATAAAAAAGAAAAAATGTCATGTCTAGTAAGTACATGTATATTCGTATCGTAATAATACGATTACAGAAATAATGATCCAAATCATAGCATTGTTACATCTATTCTAAAGCATTGATGCCTATTGCTGGTTACAATAACATTGCAGATTAAGGTGACAATGCCATCATGAACCACAGTGAAGCTGCTCTCAGAAGCATTTTAGAAGTTTTCATGACAATAAGGAAGCGGAATATATGGATGATTACCTCTTGTCCATGGTATACGACGTTTCGACAAAGGTAATGGTGTCGTCCTCAAACAGATAGGAACATATAAAGTACCTCTTCAATTTAATGAACAAGAACACTCCCAGCTTTATGCAACCTTAGCGTCTTATCATTTACCTCTGTTTGATTACATTTACTCGTTTAATTAAGTTACATTTGAAGCCTGCGACCTTTAAAGGGGCAGTAGCACGTTTTTTGATAATTTTATATTTTAAATTTTTCAGTGATATTTGTAAGTAAATGCTAAATGTATTATTTTTACAGTATCAAAAATCTCATTACACAAACCGATATTCCATAGTCAGAGGACAAAGTATGAAGATTCACATTAAATCCACTGGCGGCCACTTTGTGTGAACACCTTTATTTCAATTTTGGGTAAGAAAAAGGAATCGCATGGCTAAACTTTACGTTGTATATTTTATTTACTACTGCTTCATCTAGTTCAGATACATTGTCTTTCAAATGGAACCATTATTTTCATTTTCCTGACATCACCTTATATTCCCCCTAAAAACATGCTACTGCCCCTTTAAGATAAAACATATATGAAGAGTGAGAAGCATGTCTTTGATCAATGAAAAGAAAAAACATTTCAATAGCAAGCCACTTATGATAGATCGAATGCAACCATATGCATACTTAAGCTTGTTTTGGTTTGCATGAAGGATTATTAAGGCTTTTAAAAAAATATGATTTACATGATCTCGGTATGTGTTATTGACAAAAGTACAAAAGAGACGTAAAAATAATAATTGATACATTAATACGACACATTCAATTTAAACATCATCTCCACAACGCTTTTTCATAAATAAGATATGATTAATAAGAAAAACACAATGTGATGACTGATATATTTATGATAAAAAAGATAATTGCATTGCAATCGCTTTCTTCCCACAAAGGCCACTGAAATCACTTCTTCCCACGTAACGCCGTAACAGGTGGGCGGTATATCGCGACTATTTAAAACTCTGGCAGTGAAAACTTTTATTCGGATACCGTTCTTATTATCATCAATTTAAACATATGCTAAACTTATTTGAGGTGTTGTGATGTTGGGTTAACTTCACTTATATTACTGCTAATATTATCTCAGGGAAAAAGCCCGGGTCACTGTTATTGCTATGTATTGCGTTGAAACCTGTGAGCAACGGCTTGAGCTAGCGATGGACCAATGGTGTAAGATCGCTGGAAATCAGTGTAGCATTTCTCCCAAACCATACTGCGAGTAGAACAGTTCTTCCTGTAAAGTTGCAGAGCACCTGGCGGAATTCGAATCCCAGACCTCTTAATCCGAAGCCAACTACTGCGGTATCTCACCTATGTTACGCTTGTATATATTGGACTGGAATAGAAAATGTGCGTACTATACAAGTGTTTGAACTACAGTCTCCTTATGGTTCCAGAAATATGATTAAAGCTTAGTTTCAAGCAAGGTGGCCATTTGCAGAATCTCAAGTAACGTTAACTCAAGGATTTGCTATTTATGCATTTAGCTTAACGAATGTTTTTCTTGTAACGTCTTCTTTGAGAGAATGCATAGCAATAGGAACAAGTTTAACTATGAGAACATTCATATGTACATACAACATTTTGTCATTTGCTCTGCAGCTCATCAGGCTAACTACATCATCATACAAATTGTCATAGTTTTACCATACATGTATAAGGAGTCATAGGCTAACAAAGTCAATAAATAACAAACCATATCAATAAAGGAGTATATACACAAGGTACGTAGCACGAGCCTGTTTCTTTTATAGAAGGAGACAATAGAGCCATTGGATCTGTAGCTTATCAAGCTATCTATCATTTACAATACAAATGGTCACAGGGTTATATCACATTTGGAGGCCACAGGTCATGGGATAACAAATCAATACATAACAAACCATATCAACAAAAGAGTATGTACACATTGTAGCTTGGGTCTGTTACAGAAGGAGTCAATAGAGCTATTGGCTCTGTAGATTTCAAAGCTATCCATCATTCAAAATACAAATGGTCAGAGGGTTATATCAATCTCATTAAAATGATATCTTAATTGCTTCACTACGTTACGCAGATTAAAGATCTCACAAGGCCCCGTAAGTCCAGCCGTCAGGGTAACCTTTGACCGCTTGATGTGAGGAAGATTTCATCCACCAATCAAATCGTACGTCTCTTAAAGGACAATTCAAGAGATTAAACCGTAAATCGGCACAGCCCAAATGGCAAAATGATAACTTATGACCTTTCGAATTTCCCAAAAAGCAGTGTTAGGTAATTTGCATATGTCGTAAATTCATTTGTAATGATTGACTATTTGACAGAACTAGATTCTTTCTAATTTGCATATGTACATCGAATATGTGTGATATCAAATCAACAAGACTTGATCTAATGTTTTTATGTCAGTTCTGGTCTTCTCATTTGTGTCAGTATATTTATGGATACAAAATACACAGAATTTAATGAACATGAATAGTTTCATATAAGATTTAAAGGGAAACGTTTATATAACGTAACTGTTCCAAAAATAGCATCTACAGCTTGCTGTTTGAATTTGCCCCGTTTACGGTGATTTCTTCGATAATGATAACATTAAAGTATTTACCTGGACGATTTTGGACCAACAAATTGATAGGAGCGATATAAAGCACAGTTTGAGTTATTCATTCGGACATGACAGGAAATATTTGTTGTCGACATTTAGAAATAGTCGGAAATGTTCGTTTTTCGAGTTTTGAAGATTAGATATGAATACCCGTCACCAGCAACCCGAGTAACGGGGCAAAGTCGCTGATTGGCTGAGTCAAAGGATACTCTGACGGCGGTTATAACTGAGCCTGGTAAGATCTACATGCGTAGCGTAGTGTAGCAAATAGATCGTATTTTAATAAGATTGAGGGTTATATCGAATTAGGAGACTGGCCACGGGATCGAAACAATAAAGTCTAGTAGGGCGTGGATCCTGTGTCCATAACGAATCAGATAAAAAGGGAAATGTACAAAGTTTATTGACGGATGAACGGACGGACACCGGACGCCGGACGCTTAGCTATGCCATGTCATTAAGGCGATAAGGATTCTCAAAAACTGAATCTAATCTTGAACATTCCCCCTCTAGATACTCCGAAAGTGAGATCAATTATTTAAGATATTGTTTTGACATTTGTCACAACGACATTGATCATGTCAAGTCATGATGTTATCTTCTCATTTACCAATTCATGATTTTGTGTTTTGCTAAAACTACAAACTGATACTTGCAATAAAATCCTACATAAAAAGACACGTAATGACTATTGCAGAAAATGTTGATTGTCTTGTTAAGTAGAAACGTTACGATAAAACTTTAATAAAAGAGGTAATTTTCTCACGTAGTTTACACATCTTCTCAATGTGGACTTGTGAGTTAAATTTCGGGGTCAAAAATGTTATTCTTAAAAGTTGTTAGGAACACTTGGTATTGAATTGCAAATCAAGTCGATATATGGTATTATTAAGACCTCTTAAATTTGTGGCAGTCCACTGTTGACCCACACCTAGCCACCAAATTCGTCCTATTACAAATTCAAGAGAGCAGCAGATGTAGCATTTGATTAAGTTCAATTTTAATGATACATGTATAGTGTTGCATTTTAACTGCCTGATTACCATGTGTTACATTGTATCAAGAACTGTTTGTACAGAATAAACATTAATCAAGTGTAATAACTGTTGGCTCTCATTTGGTTTATATCTTAATCCTTGCTCATTCCCTGGGATTGGGCAAAATGAAATCTGATTTGCCCATTCCCGGGAATTGGGCAGGGGTGGTTGCCCAAACCCAGGGAATGGGCAATTCTGGGAATTGGGCACGACATATATATGTTCACTGCAGTGAGAAAAGTGGAACCGAACCTATTACCTCCCTTTGAAACACGATTATCTCCCTTTGAGGAAATCGAACGCATACCTCGCGTAGCGGCGTCGGTTAGGATTGAAAAAAAACTACTCTTTACGATGTTTTCGGTATGTAACTGTTAACATTTTGCAGTAGTGGTTAGCGCGTTCAGCTTCGAATTAGAAGGTCCGTGGTTCGAATCCTGCCAGGGGCTCGGCAACTTTGTCTGCAGTAGAGAACTGTTCTACACGCAGTCAGGTTTGGGTGCAATGCTACACTGTATTTCAGCGCAGTACCACCCATGATTCACTAGTTCCAGTCGATGCTCGCAGGTTTCATCGAAATACATAACCTCAATAGTGTTGCGGGCTTTCTCCCTGCAATGATACTAGCAGCCGCGATTTAAGTGAAATACTCTTGAAAGCGTTTTTCACCTCACACCTCAATATACTGCTTTGAATTTTGATATGTATAATTGTAGGATGTCTTTCGGTAATCTCACAGGTCTTACGTAAAAAATTAAGTTCGCTTACTTGATAAATCTGATAATTTGAGTATGATAAGTCCACTGAAAAGATACGGCGGAGAGTATTTGAGTTAGAAACATCGAACATCTGTCAATTCGTTTGTAAGTATTACCGTGTATTTATCTACGCGACTCGTTAAAAGATTGGCTTTCCCCGCCACTTGATGAGAGATAAATAATGTCACACTGAAAACAAAAATATTCTGTTTATTTATTGTGGCCGAGAGAGTCGTGATATACATGTACGTCGAAGCTGCTTCTTTTGGTGGGTTTCTGGGAACGTTGTACCATTGTGTTTTATCCCTCTATGACGTTGTGTAGCGGTTCTAAGTTACGTCATTCTTTTGTACACGTCACAGGCCATCCTCTTTGATGTTAAAATTGATATATAACTGCGTTGGTTAGAACCCAAATTCAGAAAAATCATACCCTTACAGCAAAAGATATAATAAATGAGAGTTAACCAAGAGAAAACAAACAACCGATAGTCCAATAAGTGCCACATGCAGGGGTAAAAGATAACAGAGTTATTTATATCCCAATGAAAATGGATATATAATGAATCGGAAATTGAATTCGAATTTAACTCTACAAGATGTAAAATCAATGCGTTATGATTGAAGATGTGTGAAGTCGGCGTCAATAATTCTCTTTAGTTCTAAATGTCAACTGAAACTCACCGTACACCCTGACATCTTACCCTTTGTGCAGATATATTCTTCATTATTGTCAGAGATATTGATTTACTTTTGTGGAAGATTCCTTAGATCCCATGAATGATATTCCGGTCAAAGGGAATCTCCCTGTTTACCTTACTATTTCCTTTCATTGTTGACTTCAACATTATAGCACTGCAGATATGACCTTTGTTAATATTAGTGACTTTATTGCGACGATCATGGTATTGATATCAGTCATATAAATAACTCACAGAGTAGGATTAAAAGGGGAAGTTACACATTTAAGCGAAACAGGCTCATCAAACAAAAAATTAAATGAATGATACTCTTTGCAAGGCAATTTATTTTATACGATAAAAGGAATCCTGAAAGGAACACATAGAGTCGGTTCAGCTGTGCGAGTGAGTGAGTGAGTGAGTCATTGTGTTACGCCGCTTGGGCAACATTTCAGCCTTTAGCGGCGTTTAGCTTTGCGAGTCCTTTGCACTCACTAATGACAGAAAAGGCGTCCACACTAAAATGACCGCTAACAGTTTTTGCTTGATACCTGTTTATAGGGTTAAGTAATGTTATATTTTACCATGTTTGGAGGTGCATAAGCCAATTGGCACCTGTAATATAACTCCATTGCAGATATCAAAATTCTATTGTCAAGATTACATCAATGTTACGATGACGTTTCGATTACATCTGCGATATTACTGCATTGATTACATCTATAAGATAAGAGCATTTAAGATATGGCCATTTTACCTCATTCTGGATATTTATGATTTCATTTCACTTCATTGACAACAACGAGGAGTCTTATGTGGTTGGTCTTTGGCTAAATGTTTTTATTCCATTATATCTCCATCATAAGTTATTGACGACTGTCACTTAATGCCGTTGTCAAATTTGCACATGGATAGCTAAATACTCCCTGCGTGCACTCTTTACAAGGCCTGGTGACTGCTGTTTTGATTTAATTTAACAAGAAAATATCGTTTGTAACTCAATGTTTATAATGTCGGGGTTAAGTCGCTGATAAAACAATTAGCATGTTTTGAGAAATGTGGAAATGGACTTCCATTTGTCGATTGTTTATCAAATAACGTAATTACCATCATAAGACAGGAAAATCCAACATTATCCAATATTTGTGGAATGTATATTTCGAAAACATTATCTCCTGAGAGCCGACCTTCTTCGATAAATATGCCAGGATTAATCTAATCAAATATAACTGAATTCTCAATTGACACTCAAATAAAACTATCGAATTTGATATAATTGTCATGTTATTTGATTAGTCAAATTGATAAGCAATTTCAGCATTACCCAATTTTATCACAAATTGCTTTTCAAACGTTAGCAACGTATGCCACATAGTATTGACCATCTATTTTCTAATTGCAAGGAAGTAAGGCAACACTCACCACCCCCGGGGTGAATGTTCAATATATTATCGTAATACCAGGATCTTCACCAACCGTCCTATAAATAAGGTCACTCTGACAAATCAATCTTACTACGAAAAACGATCGTAACCCAATTAACCTACAAACGGTACACCTGACCCAAGACGCAAAATTGCTTATATATTGTTCATAAATGCCCCGATGGAGTCGTAAATGCCCTGTAACCATTGACTTATTAGACATTGCGATGAACACAACGCAACATCGGGGGATTTAATCAAACGACATGGTATCAGTTGATATTTCTTATTTAGAGAAATGCTTAAATTGCAATTTGCCTTGAGAGTACCTGTCACATGAGAGATCGTATTGTTATAGACGTTCATACAACTTTTACTTATAGTAAGTATTGTTACGAACACAGGGATGGGGCATCGACCAAGCAAGTTTTCAAGGAGAAGGTTGATGCACAAGCAAAGGTTAGGGTTTCAAAAGTGAGACGATGTTAGAAACATTGTGTAAGGGATGGAAAAGTCGACGTGTCCGGTTTTCGACGTGTCCTCCCTTGTGTTTATCATATAGTTGGTCGGGAATTACCCTGATTCTTTTTATTTCTTGACCGATTTCGTTCAACTTTGAAATGTAGCTTTATCTCAACATATAGTGCATCAAGGTTTTGAAATCAGATATTTTATTTAGTTCCAATCTGAGATTTGAACCCAGGTGATGGAAGAGTCTTGTGCAACGTTTCCAACGTTCAGGGTATGCTGTCGGAGATCCATAGATTTAAACCACCAAACTTTTACCTAGTATCTTTGTTGTACTGGAAAAAAAGCACGTTAAATCTAGGTAACATTGGTCTGAAAAATTGTCAAAAAATAAATTTGTATATCCTGAAAACCAGGCGACTTCATTTCTCTGGCTTCGCTTTCAAAAAAGAGCCCTGTAGTTTTAGGCTATATATTTGGCGATTCAGAAATAATTGAAAGTTCCTGTACTATTAATAGAACGCCAATCAATATAGTAAACAAGAAACACATCTCATATGGATGCTAGAAACCACCAACCAACTAACATACATTCACTAACCTAAACATTATAAAAACAAACGCCGTGATTTATTGTAAACAGATGTCGATATATTATGGTATAAAATGTCATTATCAACGAGCTAGAAAGGGCTGTTTAACGAGTAATGAGAGCAAGTTCCTTTTTAACTTGGCGGCACCCGACTAAAGAAAGACAGCGTTGATTGGATCTATAGATAAGTCATAGACTTAACTGTGATTGGTAGCTATATTTAGAGCGTGTCGGCGAATATAAGGCCTAAAACTACAGGGGACGATTTCGATGCAAGGCAAGAGTAATGAACTCCCCTGGTTTACAGGATGATCTTTGTCGTTCCTTAAAAATACTAATAACTACGAGGTTTCATCCAAAACTGTGTCCGATGTGTCGAAACCTACGTTTGTGATCTGTCAAGAAATGATAATTTCTAAACTGGACGTTATAAGATTGTGTTGGTGTCATTAGTTTATCCGTATAGTTTCAGAAAACGTTATTTATCAATACTTTTCAGTGAACTCTATACGTTTTATGCAGTTGAAACATAGAACATTTATAAAATGCCTTTCAGATCTTTATAAAACTATGAATTGCAATTTAAGGTTCATGGTATTGAATATTGTATTAAAATGTCTACTATTATTTTTAAACAGCCCAAAATATATCCATGCACACCAAAATAGTTTTCTTGCTAATTTAGCAACTGTTCCTTACAGGGGCAGTAGCAAGTTTTAGGGGGAATATAATGTGATTTCAGGAAAATGAAAATTAATGGTTCCAATTGAAAGACAATGTATTTAAACTTAATGGAGCAGTTATTATTCAAATATATAAAGTAAAGTTTAGCCATGCGATTCCTTTTTCTTATATAAAATGAATTAAAGGTGTTCACACAAAATGGCCGCCAATGTATTTTATGTAAATCTTCATACTTCGTCCTCTGACTATTGATGATTGGTTTGTGTAAGTGTGTAATAAGTTTTTTGACACTGTCAAAATAATACCTATTGCATAAACTTACAATTATCAGTGAAAATTTTAAAATATAAAATTATCAAAAAAAACGTGCTACTGCCCCTTTATAGGAAGATATTTGAATAAATCTGACTTCAAATTAGTTGGTGTGATTATATTCAGATGTATCATAGTTCCCACTGAAATTCATATTGCAATAATTGTAATTCACAATCTGAAGTGCTAAAATCATGATCTTATTGTTTGGGATTATCAACTCATTACCCCAGAAGGTCTTAAAAAGCAGGGATATCGATGAGAAAACTCTACCCATTCAATCACGTACTTAGATTCTCAACATCAACTAAATTTACATTCTCTCCCCATCAGAGGTTGCACAAGAAACAAAAACCTGATCAAACCTCTGTCGAAGGAAGGGGAGTTCTCGAGCTAGAAAGGTAGAACTCATTGACGAGTCAGCGACGTTATTTCAAAAGTAGTCATTTTGATAACAACTGTGTTTTCCGAATGTTTCAGGAATACTAGAATACATATAACATTATTCAAAATGCCCTTCGGCATTTGGGTCATGACGGTCTTCGTAACGACAAGCTAGGCGTCTTTTCATTGGCCCAAGTATTTCAGACAGTTTGTGGTGCAAATTGTAGCCACCAGGGGAACGTACCGGAAAACTGAAAACTTGTCTAAAACAACAGAGGTTGGGTCAAGACTTTCGACCCTCGGGCTACCTCTGTGGAAGAAAATACCGAGGGTATGGAGACTTCAAACCAGTTGTGCTATATCAGTTGACATCGTCAAAACATTGCATAGAATCATATGGTATTTTTAAAAGCTTGCTTCTAAATGATTCTCATCATTTGTACTTGATCTAATAATGATTTGACATCGTTAATACGACGGCCTTCGCACGTTTTGACAGCATCACAGATGAGATAGGAATGTAATAAATATCAAATGTAATACCGCAATTGTCAAAACATGTAATTGTATAATAATTTTACATGTTCATGATTTGATAATCAGTATACACGCATCATGATAAATCATTATCATAATAACATAGAGACCATGAAATAAGTACTGCCTTTTACTATTAAGTTTGTTTTACGGCATAGTTCGTAAGCATGATCAAATAGTCATTTATCATCTTCATGGACAAACATCTCATCAAAGAACAAAAATAGAATAAAAACGTATCATTAGCGAGCTAGTAGCGTTATTTACACGTATGTTCGACAAAACATAAGTACTATCACATTTATTCACATGTCGTTTTAACCGCATTATCACTACTACATGAGGTTATTAATATTACAAAATATCTAACGTTACAAAGATTTTGTTGTTTTAGTCACATAATGTCCAGTATCAACAATTGTGGTATTCAATGTTGCTGAAAAGAATAACTTACTGCTAAACGCCTCAGTATCATCACTCACGATCGAACGAAACGTTACCATAGAGTTTATGGAAAAATCAAGAACACATCTCAAATACGTTTAATATTCGAAATTATGCATCCAATTAATCTACCTATTAGTTACAATACCTAATACACACTATAAATCGAATATATCTTCCTATCAGCTTATGACAAGGTTTCAAAATTACGGTTGGCGAATTTGCGCGCGCCACTCGAGACACATTGTCCGGTTTTCGATCAAAATCCCGACTTTGAATGGCCGTACTTTCGCTCTAATGTACTGATTGACCTTTAACGTGTTATTTTCAGTAACAGTTGGTGGTTCCCGATGTAATATCATCGATTTCAAAATTTGACATATGTGATCCTATCAACATACTCTGTGTCTCTTTAACAAAGTAATGCACAAGAATGTTCGATAATACATTTTAAACATACCCCCTCTACGAAGTAGTCTTGGGTTTAGATTTTCAACTTTTCTGTAAAAAAAATAGGTCAGATGTTGGCTTATATTAAAGGGAGAAGTGAACGGATGCAATGAACGAAAGAACGAAATCAGCGAGGCTGTTCAAATGTCGTCATTTTAACGACTGAACCATATCAAAGGAGTCGCTAAGGATAAAAACACTGAAGACGTGTTGTCATTGGCTAGAGTTTTTACATGTTTGGTGCGAATTTTGACCGCTAGGGAATCAACCGTAGAGCCGCGAACTGAACTTATTTCAACAGAAGTTGAATCAAGATTATTTGACTTGAGCAGTATCTCTTGGTTGAGAACCCTCCAAAGATATTTCTTGTAGGTAGCGGTGTGTAGTCCAATATGGAGTCATAAGGCAGTGAGTATGAGAGAGAGAGAGAAACGGGGTAAAACGTGCCTTTTTGCATTATCTTAACGATTTGATAAAGCTCGACATGATTGTAGGCAAACTTGGAATAGATAGATTGGGGAAAAGGATGAAAAAGGGTGAAATCGGAGGAAGATTGAGTTTTTGTCTGAATTCCTTCCTTCGACCTGATTATTAGAGGCATTTAATCCCCACACAGAAAGTAGGTATTGAGTCAATATGGTAGAGTATACATGGCTATTGGAAGTGTATCTTCCACAAAATGGTTCTCTAGTGTGTGTTCATGTTACATTCACGATGACCCAGGATAATTGTGACTTTTAATCTCCACTTAAACCATGTATCCAATTACGGCTTAGGCTGTTTATTTGATCAACATAATATGAGGATTTATTGAATTAATACAGTAAGTTGCCAAGAATAATTTATTTTAATATTACACCATATTTATCAATTTTAATAAAATATCTATCGACACTTGGTATCAATAAATTTATGACATATATGTTATCATATTGTGAAATTAAAGATAATAATCGCTCACAATAAAATTTCACTTCAATGTCTTCATAATGAATTGTCGTGTTGATATAAAAGAATGAAGAATGATTATAAGCTTATGCACATTCATGACGTGGATGTCAAGTTATGGTGCTGAGCGTGGTGTGAAAGGGTTAAGTCGGTTTAATACTTGATATCCCCCCTGGAGGAATTCATCTCCTTGACGGGATTAGACAAGCAGTCGGTTTGTGACAGGCACTTTTCACTGTTGCACAGTATGATCCATATAATGTAGTTTGTGCATTTGCCATGCTTTTGAAGAAGCGATATTTTTCTTCAAGATATTGACAATCCCCTTAGAGATTATCCTGCAGGGCGTGATGCTACACTGAGGAAAGATTGTTTGTGCTACAACTATCTTTCGCCTTGATGCAACAATTTGAGATTTTAATTTTATATATTTGAGAGTGTATTCCTTTATAATCGTACATTATTCGCTATATCTAACAATAAAGAAATAGTTTTGATAACGCTCACATGAATTGTAATTAATCAGTATTTAAACGCTTAAAGATATCCACAATTTAGATCAAAGGTTTTATATTAGGTCCCAAATTTTCTAAATTGGAACATATCAATACCCCTCCCAACTACGATAGCCTGACATTGTGTATAATTTAAGGTATAAGCCAAGAATGGCGAAGACGCAATTCAGTCCCGCTGAAGAAATTACGGCTTTCTGTCCTTTAACCTTTGGTTTCGGGGAGTTTTTTCAAATGTCTTTTTTGTACTGCAGGTCATGGTTAATGTTTGAGGAGAGCAAAACGTGAACGTATATGTATATGAAATATGTCGTTTCTTGTGATAGTGTAGTTGCATGCAATTATGATATCCCTATATCGCACTACTGTTCATGTGTAAATGTATCCTTTACACCAATCATTGTTATTAAAGTAAGTATGATTCTTCGGAAACAGAGTGTCTAATGTAAATGAAGCGTACATTACAAACATGCAGAAATAATGATTCAGACGTTTGTCTCTTAACAGAGAATAAGGTCACAAATATTGAAGAGAAACATGTTAGAATATGTATTAATTAACCTAATGTACATATATGTTCGTTCAACTAAGTTTCTTATATTAACACACATTGAAACAGATTAATTCGATTCATAAACCCGGAAGAATCAAAGAACTATGTGTATGTTTGTACAATTTGTTTCTTGTATTTACACACATTGAAACAAATTAATTTGATTCATAAACCGGAAGAATCAATGCACTATGTGTATGTTTGTACAATTTGTTTCTCGTATTTACACACATTGAAACAAATTAATTTCAATCATAAATCTGGAAGAATCAAAGAACTATGTGTATGTTTGTACAATTTCTTTCTTGTATTTCCACACATTGAAACAAATTAATTTGATTCATAAACCCGGAAGAATCATTGCACTATGTGTATGTTTGTACAATTTGTTTCTTGTATTTACACACATTGAAACAAATTAATTTCAATCATACATCTGAAAGAATCAATGAACTTATTGTATGTTTGTACAATTTGTTTCTTACACTAATTCACCTTTATGTATATACGGTATGTTCGGACAACATACAACCTTTCCCTCCTACGTCTCACGGAACAGTATATACAGGTGATCTATATTGGTCCCTTTTCCCCGATTTATTCATGTGAGGAATAATTTATTGACAAATAATGTCACATGTTGTCAATGCACGTTGCTTTATGGCTTGCTTTTGTCTTGTATATCAACACTTTAAAGGACCATTATTCTCCTATTGTGACCATACTATGTATAGTATAAACTATTTATTACTTTGATAAAAGACTGCACACATCGCATTCATTCAGAATTGGGATTCATTTCCACAGTAATAACTGAACTAACCTGAACTAATTGAGAACCACAACATGTCCGGAAAAGACCGAGAGCCGTGAAAAAAGAGTATTACCCGAGGAAGTGTGTCATATGACTTTTTACTAAACGAGTGTGAAATTCTGTATTTTACCGTGTGTATCATTATATTCCGAAACTGTTTTTTTTGCCTTGCTACAATGAAGTCACGAATATTTGATTTATGATTTGACAGTTTGGATTTATTTGATCTGTATGATTAAACATAAAAAGTGAGATATATTCAATATGTGCACATGTGTTCATACAATTACATGTACATACTCGTTTTTTCGCCGTTATCGTATGCCATTTAAACTGTCGTTATCATTTTAAAACTAAAGTATAGTAAAACATCAAGTATAGATATATTAAATGAATGTTAATTTATTTATCTTTTGTGTTGATGTGTGTGTTTTATTATATTACTGAGATCGTATTTGTGTTCACCTGTAAAAGGAATTCCACTCGGGATGATAAAGTATTGTCATTTGTCAATACATACCATCAGCATCGATAGATGTTTCCGTGCAGTTTTGTCTGTTAAGCTACTGATGTCACTGAGGTGGTCGCCGCAATGATCGTTATCTGAATAATTCCGATTCAAATGTAATAAAAATAGTGAAGAGATTATTAGCCTCAGAGGTATGACTTTTCCGAAACTTGCACAAGTTTAAGAATAATCCTTGCTTTCGCTTTTATAGTCCTTGAAATTATTAGAGTGCTCATACATCGTCATCCTCTCCCCGCAGAGGCAGATCGAGTACTAAAATGTTGATCCAACATATGTTCGAATAAGACCAAAAACCTTGTTGCAGGCAGGTTCCCATAACAGGCGACATTAAAAGACACCCTCTCCACCCTCATCATTCTAGCTTCAAAAAGAAATTTCAAGGACCATTTGATTCCGACGCCTTCATAGTTCTAAAATTGTAGGTTTCCCTTACCGTAAATAAATTACAGCACAAACCATTTGTAAAACCTTCAGCCAGTGAAACCACTATTCGCATTGAAAGGGTGGTTCTCGCCACGCGGCCATTCTAGCTTCAAAACGAAATTTTAAGGACCATTTGATTCCGACGCCTTAAATTCATAGTTCTAAAGTTGTAGGTTCCCCTTGACGTAAATAAATTACAGCACAAACCATTTGTAAAAACTTGCAACCACTATTCGCATTGAAAGGGTAGGTTCTCGCCACAAGGCCATTGTCATTATTCAGAAGCAAACATGAGGACTTTTGAACACTGTGTAACACTAACGTCCAATCAATTTTCTCCTTTTGAGCCCACAAACTCGACATACTGGAACAGAGACTAAATCAAACCAATTATGCCGAGAATGATGGTCATTGGTTTTTATCGATAACTTCTGTTCAAACGGGTCTTAAATATAACTATACAATGCGCAAATATACTGATATTTTCTGTATGCACTGTTTCTTTTTATGCCTGGCAACGTCCTAAACACCTTCACAATAGCGTATATTCATTCAGAAATAGTAAAAGATTATAATACAAATTTATGATCTTATATCTTATAAATCTTATACCGATACCATATTTCTGTCAATACTTGATTCATACAAATAAGTTCGCTGTAACGTAGTTGCAGGACAGTAAACGGCAATATTAAAGGGGCAGTAGCACGTTTTATGGGGAATATAAGGTGATGTCGGGAAAATTAAAATTAATGGTTCTAATGGAAGACAATGTATTTAAACTGAATGGAGCAGTAATAATTCAATTATATAACGTAAACTTTAGCCATGCGATTCCTTTTTCTTACACAAAATGAATTAAAGGTGTTCACACAAAATGGCCGCCAGTGCATTTTATGTGAATCTTCAAACTTTGTCCTCTAACTATGGATGATTGGTTTGTGAAATGAGATTTTTGTCACTGTCAAAATAGTAAATTTAGCATTAACTTACAATTAACAGTGCAAATTTTAAAATATATGATTATCAAAAAACGTGCTACTGCTCATTTAAAGGACATTAAACATAAGCATTTTTCTGCCAAAAATAATTTTCTTCTTTTAATTTTATATTTCATAAGCACAAATTAGCTTAAGTTAAAATATCCAACACTTTAAGGAAACAGTCATATCTACAAATGGTATAAGTTTTTGTATTGTTTTCTTACTTACACTATTCTTTTTGTTGTGTTTAATTGAATATTAACAACTTAAACATTTTCATGTGTATATAAAAACGGCTGAGTACGTAAGTGTCACTTAGAATGCCATAATGTTTACATAACCTTTAATAATAATTCATTGGAACAAGTACAAAACTACTAACCATTAAATATGTATTAAGAGCAGGGGTAAGTTTTTAGAAGTAATGTTTCTTTAAATGTTTCTAAAAATGTTTAGTGTTTGCCAAATATATTATATTTACAGGTGTTTTGTTTACTCAACCTGAATAGCAGAGGTCATGGAGGAAATTATAAAGTATCTAAAGACATATGGCAACAATTTTAGTGGACACCTTTGAATAATTTGAAATAGGGAAATGAATGACCTAAACTTATATTCAATCTCTTTAAAATGATAATTCTCAAAACATTTTTTTATTAAATAAAGGAAGGGAGCCTCAAAGAATTCATATCTTCTAGACTTGCTTTTCAAGAGGTTTTGTTAAGGTAAAATGTAATATATACTGTCTGAGTGTAAGCCTAACCATACATGTTGCATTCTTGTTAAAAAAGGCCATTTCGATTGAACATTGACTTGCATATGTTTACATTCAGTTTCGATTTTGCAAGATCTCTTTATTTACCAAAACATTTAACTGAGTTTTCTAAAATACATATTTTAGATATGCAGGTAACAACTAGAAATGTCTCATGTACTGGTAGTGAAGGATTTGAAAAATCGATATAAATAAAATTATTAATTAAAAAAAACTAATGCGAACAAATCACTTGCCACTTGGTGTTTGTAGAAACGGAAAATAAAATCCCTCCTTTATAGCACCAGTTATTCATATGGTAGACGTACAGAATGTTTGTTCTGAACAAAATTGTTTTCTGAAATACTTAAATTTAACTTCCTTTGTTTCGGACTTGGTTAGATACACTCCAAGAGCAACCAAGTAAGCTTGGTCCTCGACTCTTAACAACTCTTTGTCGAGATGCGGTTGTAAGGTTGAAATTGACATGAAAGTATATGCCAGGCTGGTTACTATCGTCGATATCCATCAATCACCTTCAGCTTCATGTCATCGTTTGTCTTGCCACTGTTTTCAGAGATAATCATGTCGGATAATTAATCCTCAAAACAAACAGAGTCCTCTGGTGACGGATCTGTTTAACTTAGAGATAAACGTATGTTACTCAAACTCCGCACATGGTTCGTTCTCGTCAATACGTGATTGACACTGACCAATACACAATTCTGTCAACACAAGCTCCGTACATCGTTGTTCCAACCAAACTCCCACGTTTGCTGTTGATCGATTTTATCCTGCGCGTCCTAGGAAAGTTAATATTATAATAGTATAATCGACAGGGGGCGTTGCCAGGATGGGGGGCGGGGGTATGAGGTATATTTATACGTTACCCACGTGAGGTAAATGTGGACAGTTGAGGCCTAACGTGAGCGGACGGAACGTTCTTAGATGGTTAACTAGTTCCTGAGGCTTCACAAGCGAGACATTACACGCGAGCCATGTCTTCCGTCTCGCGCCTAACACTATGGGGACTAATGCTAACCGGGATATCTTCTTTGGTACTTTGTGAAGTAATGGTAAGTGTAATTTATGTTGAATATTATTCAATTTCCTACTAATCCTTATCTAAAACGTCATTGCAGTTTCAGTATTTCGTTTCTCATTGTGGAGTTAAAAGGTGCTTAAATATATTGTGTCAACATTTTAAAATTTATACCTCAGAAAGGAACGGTAGGTTTTATAATATACAAATCTTACCCTAGGATATTCTGCACTACATCAGAAGTTGTTGTGTTGCTCGAGATAGCAGCTCCTTTTGCTAATTCATCATTCCAAGGAGTTTGGCTTGTAAGGGAATTTTCCTTTCAATATTGCGATTTCTTATATGCAAGGTATCATTTGTTTAGGAAAAGTGGCACATTAGAAACAAATTCTTCAATACAGAAACAATACATAATGCGACCAGTGTTCTGAGAAACTAAAATGATTTGTTCTTTGTGACATCAAAGTATCCCAATATCTACACATTCCTATCAAATATTTAGCACTTACCCAGTGGGATCTACTCCCCAATTCCATTCGATCATACAGAACATTAGCATATCTCCAAGTCCTTTTAACCGTTATGTATTTAAATTCATCAATGAAACCAAAGTTACCTAAGGTACATGACACATCTCAATCAGTTCAAGAATATGTCTCAAGCTGTTTCTTTACACTCAGATACATTATTCCGTTTTTTATTATAAATAGCAACATCCTCCCCTTAGTTCACAACTTTGTCTATCCCCGAAGACACTGCTCTCTCGTCTTAGAGATCCTATACCGCTACAACACTCAGATACTCGTTCGCCCCTTCACTCTAGATACTTTATCCTTTACATCAGGTACATGTGTCTACAGTTTCCCCGTTGCGATCTCACTATGCACAATTCACTATATCATGAAAAAGACGCTATTCTGTTACTTCTCGCTCAAAGCAATCCCAAACTTATCCTGCTTTATTTGCCAATAGCTTTTTTACCCTGATGTTTTCCAATCATACATCCTTATACTTCTCAACTTTCTACATTAAGAGACAATACCCTGTTATCCCTCCCCTCCCAAAGCCCCCTCATCCCTTTTCCCCATCCTGCAGAGCTATACTCCTCTCAAACTTAAGAGACGTCATTTTTCTGGAGTCGCCCATACCTACACCTTAGCACCGCTACAAATTTATACTAACATGACATCGTTCCCATTTTCTCTATCTTAGGAGACATTATCAATCATCTCCAGATCTACCTCGATTTACCCAATCAACCCCTTTATCCCAAAACCCCGTCGTTACCTCTCCCCAGTCGCTATCGCCTACACCTAGACACCCCATAACGTCTACTCTCATCGTTCAGACGTTGCCCACCTATCCTGTAACCCTCGAGACCTTATGCCGTCAACCCCAACACTCCCTCGTTGTACCTCATCAACTAACTCACCATTCAGCAAATAATCTTCCCCGTCTTTCTACCCGAGGATACAATCTCATCCCGTCTACACAGTCCACATGCACATCGATTTAGACAACTGTATATGTACGTATCTCAGCAGACAGCAAATTGGAAATAGGCTAAAAACGAGCACTGTCATATCCACAGTATGAAACACAATCAGAGCAGTGCATATTTGATATTGCTCGACTTCTTTGGTCTTGTCAAGCGATATCCTGGGGCTGATCTGTCCATTATCAAGCAGAGACTAAGATTCAGGCTTAATTGTTCAAATGGTATGTGAGTTGTTCTTGAATACGTTTCGTTGCGATTTAGTTTCTCTTCGTATAATGATGTAAGCAAGTCACATAGGCAGTCTAGTTGCTCCTGGAACTTAATTCATCACTTGATACACTATCCCCGAAGAGCTTCATAGTGATTCTAACATTATTATCTGTAATGCCAAAGCGATGTGGAGTTTTTAACAATGTCAGCATTTTCGCTTGTTACAACATTAAGAAAGAAACTGATCCGTTTTAGTTACAAGCTTCACTGTAAATCGTACATTCATCCAACTTTCTTTAGAAAATATTTTTTTTACCTTTATCAAAAGTGTTGAGTTTTATCATTCTGCAATGTGAATATGTGCCATTTCCTTATGATATATCTGACTTCAGCTTGCAATATCATGATAGTGATCACCAGATTAAATTTACGTTGGCATCAACTTTCGTATTTATACGATATCAAAGCTGCGTTAAAGTGATGGTCTAACCAAGTGTTTCATGGACATGGAATAACGATAACAATACTCATAGAACTACCAGCTAACAGGTTATATTTCGATGATGATTTTGATACGCATAGATATCATAGATACACATTTTCGATTGCCGGAACGAATTTCGTATATCGGATATCATTATTTTAATCATCAAGGTTGTATTCAGGCCTTGGAATACAACCATTGTATCGAAAGGCTCAGCAGAGATCATGTCCAAACAATTATTACATTAGAACTGTGAATTGAGGGATGTCAGTTTATTCGTATTGCTGTAATTCAATAAACATCCTATACAGACACTGATGTGATAAAACGGTCATCGTAATGGCTCATGAAGACAATTGGTTTAGTTAATGTCATATAAGAGAAGGCTAAAACATGATAGCTGTTGGGTGATGGCTTACAGATTCCGTGTCAGGCGACAAGTTGTATATCACTCTTTCAAAGCAGAAATGCTCTTTTGGGGGTTGTTTTGTTAGCATGTTGACGTGCAAATGGTGATAAAGACGGAATATCATGAACTTACTCTTGAAATGGGAGCTGGTCACTTTTACCTTCAAATTGACGTCATAAAAGAGAAGTCGAGAACATGATGTTTAATGACAGGTTACTTATTCCATTGCAGAAGAGGGGTTAATCCTGTATCAAAGTAAAGATGCTATTTTGAATTAGTTCGAATATGCTACCAATGGTTAAGATGGAGTTCAGTGTAAATTCGTTTTTGAATGCAATATGGTCACTTCTTTAAAAGTTAATTTCATACAAGAAAGTATAGAACATGATTGATGTTGGATGATTGTTAACATTTGATCTGGCATACAAGTTTTTTCAAATTGTAGTAGTTGTATCATCACTGTATACATGTTGTAATATCACTGCATACAAGTTGTATTATCACTGTATGCAGGTTGTATTATCACTGTACACTAGTTGAATTATCACTGTATACTAGTTGAGTTATCACTGAATACTAGTTGTATTATCACTTTATGCAAGTTGTATTATCACTGTATACTAGTAATATTGTCACTGTATGCAAGTTGTATTATTACTGTATACAAGTTGTATTATTACTGTATATAAGTTGTATAATCACTGAATACTAGTTGTATTATCACTGAATACTAGTTGAATTATCACTGAATACTAGTTGTATTATCACTGAATACTAGTTGTATTATTACTGTATAGTAGTTGTATTATTACTGTATTCAGGTTGTATCATCACTGTATACTAGTTGTACTATCACTGTATACTAGTTGTATTATCACTGTACACTAGTTGTATTATTACTGTATAGTAGTAATATTGTCACTGTATACTAGTTGTATCATCACTTTATTCAAGTTGTATTATCACTGTATACTAGTTGTATTATCACTGTATACTAGTAGAGAATATGCTCTATTGTCATGGTGTGGTTAATTTTTGAAAAAGGTAACAATGGTAAAGGTGAAAGTTTGGTCAAAACACGTTATGCTAAGGTCACATCCTAATCTGTTCATATTTCATGATGGTCAACAAATTCACTTACAACGTCAAGTTTCAGTTTCAGTTTCATGATGAAAAGAATGCTTTACTAGTTGATGTGGTTCTGGAATTTGTACAGCTAAGGGATGAATTTTAATGAACATATCAGTTATTCATCATAACTTTAAGATGTTACTATACACTAAGTTGATAGTTGTTTGATGACAAGTGTCAGCGACAAGTGTTTTCCAGCTGTAATATCACCATTTTGGAAATGTGTGAGTTGGTCACCATATCTTTACAAAATATCTTATAGTAACATTTTTAATCAATTTGTAAGTAACATATACATTTACAGATACCAGATATTTGACATGCCAGATCATTTCTGGCATTCTCCAAGAGAGGAATGGGGACAAGATTTGACAATTCTGATTTTCTTCTTTCTGTCATATGTTTTTCAAATAAACACATTTTCAGAAAACTTTCTGTCAAAATAGTCAATATTGTTCAACATTATGATACAGCTTTCACGTTTTTAGCAATATTTCGAAATGATAATGTTATGATGATCAAGAAATTTGATATGTTGAATTTTGGATCCAAGTGTTGCATAATCTCTGCCAAATATGTTCCTCTGGTAACCCCAGTGTCAACCTTCAGTATCCGATGGGGAAGCGATTTTACTTCATCTACTCTAAAATACATAACGTTTGGTGCAATACAGATTCAATGAGTCGCATTCAAGCGAACACTATATCACATATATTCAACGAAATTAAACGAACGTTTGGTAAGCAGCTGAATAGCAAAGTATTAGAGTATAGATTAGCCATAGGTTGGATCATTGGGAAAACGGATTAAGAGATATTGATAAAACAGAACTCTCTACGATAACCCTCATATGTTCCTTATCAGCTTTAAACGAATTTATCTTATCATGATCTCGGATATTCAGCTAAATATATAGTTGGCCCTTACGATAAGGCGGTCGGTTGGTGAATTTTATTTGTAGATGCCTTTGGAATTAGCCAACGACATCTGGTCTTCCCTTTAATGCATATAAAACATAGCATAGTTCCGCTAACGATATGAAACGTGCAACCTCTTGATCTAACCTCTGTTGTTATGGGATAAGTTCTCGTGTTAGTAAATGTGAAACCCGATTGGATGCAATCAAATGGAGTCGTGTAATCAGCGACGCCATTTGACAAATAAAGATATAATTTAAAGACGTATTGACAATTAATCTGTAATTTATATTCTGTTTTACTTTGGGATTTAAATGCATTTTGAATATAAGCACATAAACATTCCCTCTTACTACTTAATTAATTAATGGTGTGAATTTCCTGGTTTAAAAAGTCAGGCATGAATGTGAGAGGGAATTAAAATATCTCAATAAATCTTACTGTTAATAGGGTTGATATTCATTGATTGTTTAGTACAGCATTTTAAAATCATTTTTTGATAAACTTGTCCTATCAGTAATAGTGATAATAAGGAGGAAATGAACATTTAGGAAATTGAAAGGTTAAACAAGCTTTCCCGGATACATAATGTATCTATGACAAGTAAAATGAAAGTTTTTTGAATTATTATCACGGTTAAGTTGGTTATTGGAAGCTGATTTTAAAATCTTAATGAGATATCAGTAAACAAAACGAATTAAGCATTCACATTTCCATAATTTACGATATAACAATTTCGCTATTGCTTTATGCGCATATTTTTAAATGCTTGTATCAATTTAACACGTTTAATGGGGCTTTAAACAAGATAGCAGGTAATTATTAGCAAATACGATCTTTCATGTTATTCGCTCTATAATTGTTCTTCAATTTCATGATTTATATCACGTATTAAAGTTCAGGATTTGATATTAAATTAGGAACTATCATTTCAATAGTTTGACAGAGTTTACAATTTAAAAACACTGATCTTGGAGATGTTATCATAGATTCTAAAAAAAATTCATGAATATGAAAATGTTAGAAAAAGTGTATAAATGTAAAAGTGTAAATGAGGTTCCAAACATTTAAGGTACCGTTTTATCATTATTTGATAATTCACATTTATTTTTGTAAAGACCGTTTGTAAAATTTAGTTTACCTTTAAATCCATGTTTGATAACTCATATTTGTTCACCTAATAAACGTTTAGAAATTGGCGTACTTTTAAATCCATGTTCATAGTATTATTTCTTTCTGGTAATAACGTCTGTAAAAGTTAGGGTACCTTTGAATCCATGTTAAGTAACTTATATTTATTCTGGTAATAACCGTTTGTTCAATTAAGGGTACCTTTAAATACTTATTTTATAACAAATATTTATTCTGGTAATAACCGTTTGTAAAATTTAGGGTACCTTTAAATCCATGTTTGATAACATCATATTTATTCCGATAATAATCGTTTGTGAAATTCAAGGTACCTTTAAATCCATGTTTCATATTTTCATGTTTGGTAAATACTTGAAATATCGGACGTTAGGTGATTCATTAGATTCATACAGAGATAAATCATGCGCCATAAATGATAGCAATAACATGAAAATATTAAATATTAATAACCGTCTGACCAAGAACGTTATGATCAATATATTAATGATTTGAAATACATTACTCTTACCGTAGATGTTTATAGGCTGTTTATGATATACAGTTATTGTTTTGTATTTGTAAAGGGCTACGTGAATACGTGATAAAGGAGTTTTGCGAATAGCAACGTCTTTAGAGCTGATGGCACGCCTGGGTGACAAACCTTTCCAATATATCGATAACTCACTTAAGTAATTACATAGATTACTAATTCAAGTCCTTCAATTTATTTGAGTTCTGGAACTCATAAGAAAGGTAAATGTAAAAATACAGGTAATTTCTGTATACTGATCATAAACGTTCCCAACTTTGGCTTTCTATTGTACCATATGGAATGTACGGAGTACCTGGTTTGAAGAATGTATACAATAATTCATATCTAGGTACACGTTAGCATGTACATACAATCTCATTAAAATGATATCATAATTTCTTCACTACGTTACGCAGATTATAGAGTAGCGTAGTGTAGCAGGTAGATCATATTTTAATAAGATTGCATGTACATAGAAATTTCAAATTGGAGTTCTTTACTCAGCTGGTCTGTCAATTGAAACACTCAGGTTAAGATTTGTAAAGTTTTAGAGATCTCTCGCTACCTGACAACGCAAATATAGTGCTTACCCGATGAATAAATGAACAAGCGGGAGAAAACTGAACATCTGAACTCCTTAATACCCAATACGTCTTCACCTGGTTTTGGGATTTGTCAAAAAAGGCGATTTTCATTAAATGACATGACGAATCTTGTTGAAAATGAATAATCATCTTTTTCTATTTGCTCTGACCTCTGTTTAGGCAATATCTAACTTTCAGATTTACATATGGTTACTGAAAACGCTCTTGTAAATCACCATGTGGTCATTATTGTCATATCATCTAGTCAACATGAAAGGCTTGGTGAGTCGTTGAAGTCATACATGCCACATTATGAACAGAGTGAGAGTTAAAGATTGTTGCTTAAGAGTATCATTTCAAAACTAATTCTGTGCTGTTCTGTACAGTAACGTTAACAGCGGGAAGGTCTAAATACGCGATAATTATCAATAACCGGACAGTGTCCAGAATATTATAGTCAAATGTTGTTTTCGAAACTCTCTTAAGAAACCCGATGAAGTTGTGTTTTATATGTTATATGTATATGGATAGAATCAATGTAAATTAAACGTGTGATACTTCCTTCTGTGCATAGAAAAAAGGCTGTCATGGAAAACCAGCATGTATGAAATATTTGAGTTTATGTCACCACATATGTAATGAAGATTATGAAGTAGTTGTTAAAGGAATCGAGTTAACGGAAAATATTAGTATACTCTTTGATAGTACAACATGTTGACATTTCTAGATTTGTCTGACTTAACAACTGACGAACTTTTGTATTCATAATAAGAAAAATATATATCCACATAGATGTAAGTAAAGGTAAGAGTTCTTTAGGCTTAAGAACAATGGCGTAGAACCTGGTGCGAGAAAAACATTTAACATTGAGTAATGCTATGTATGGATAGTTTATAGAGCAATATCCATAATTCCCAAGAATTCGAACCGAAAACTCGCACAGTGAAATCAAATTTTTACATGTAGTCTCAAGCTTGTGAACTTCTAAGTTATGATTTAGTGAACATTTGACATTAGTTCATAAGCGAAATTGTAAATAATTCTGGAGGGACGGGATGTACAACATACCGACTCCCACGTGACAAGCCGAGTACAAGTAAGTGAACATTTAGCAGTAGCATTTACCATTTTCCTAAATAACATTGTAAATAATTCACAGTGAGTAATATGTGCCCGTCTTGGTCGAGCATCGTGACTTTTCAAACAGTTTAAAATCATTTCTCCTAAACTTCCTTATAAAAATACTAAAACAAGAAAGTTGTTTCAAGCTCGGTCAAACATAGCGTGTACTTATGTTATATACTCCCACTGAACATCAGTTGGTAGTTCATATTCTTCCCTCCCACAGTGAAAGTTGAATCAAAGGAAATGTCTATTATTCATATTTACTAGTCAAGTAAAAGGTTCAGTCATGTGACGTACATACAATACATTAATGGTAACATTTATAAACTTTATAAACAGCTTTTTCAAAACGTTTCACATGTTATGAGAGGAATTAGTGATTAGGACTGCCTATGACGCCTTTTCATTTCGAATCTTGTAAAATAAATTTCAAAAGGTGCAACACCTGAGTGTTGTTTCTAAATTTCTGATAATTTGCTATTGCAACTTATTGTGTAAATAGCTGTTTGAGCTGTGCTGTACACAGTCTCTCTGATTTCCCTGGAGAAATGACGACAACTGAGGATACAGCGTTACTGAAAAAAGTCTTAGATATCAACAATATAACCCGGTGATAATGTAAGTCAGACATACCCCAGGCATAAAAGAGATATAATTTCTAATATCAACGACTGTTTGTGAATCAAGTGATGTAATCGGCCCCAAGTTTTTTTTATATATATCATGAAAATATCTCTTTGCTAAGAAGTGTACACTTTACTGTTATTAAGACTTGAAGTGCTATGTCAGAAAGTCGATGCCGTCAGAAAACTGAACATTGGACGACTTGGCATCAAGAAGATATCCCTTGACAACACAAAAGCAATATCGCCAATGGACAAATCCCTATAGAAAAGAGTGTTCACGTACTTACATGTATTTATGCAAAACAGTGGACAAGTAAAACAGACATTTCAGTGTCCTGCATAGTCGAAGTTCACCATTCTTTAAATTCGCTTTCTGATTTGGAAGATTATATTTTGCTTGCCTTTTAACCATAGCTAAATCTTAAATCATAATTATATGTATCTGATTTAGACAATCCGGTAAATGAATTCTAAATCGTGAGTACTTACCCTGGTTAAAAGTCGGCTATAATACTACTATATTCATCAAGGAGTTGGTAATAAAGCAGGAAATTGTTGTAATTGTCCAGATCTAAATGAGTTCGTACATTAAGTTTGTCATTAGGTAAATGTCGTGTTTGCTGCTAGCATGTTCCCCAAGGAGTTAAGTATGAGACAGGAAGTATGTGTGACGTTGTTACACAATGAACTTTACCAGAGTGTGTGCATGAGTGCGGAATGTAAAAATACTGTTCAACATTTTTTTTATTAAAACAAATTATTTTAACGAACACATACAGTCTTTCAGAGATAGAAAGAGCGTTTATCGGGATTTCACGTATGGGTTTCATTGGAATATGTATGGGAAGGCCTTTAGCTACCGCGTAATTTACTCTCGAGAACTTTCATTCAGCCAAAATGGCGAATCCACGACGTCGTAGGCAAAATGTGACTACTGAAGAATTGTGAAGATTGGAATGCTGCAATATTGGACACAACATGAAGTTTGTAAAGAACTCGGTGTATGCAACAGTCATCAATATGAGAATACAGCGTTGGCAGATGGTACGTTTGCTGAACATGACAGGTATGGAGAAGGTTCAGTTAATGATCTTGACTAATCTGCATTTTCTTGAGAATGACACCATGACAAGCATTTGTTTCGTCAAAACTCACGCTGCAGCTGTCGGTTATCTTGAACACCCACATCGAGCAAGGATGGTGGAACATTAGTTTCATCACTACTTTTTTATGGAGTGATCTGCTCTTTCGCCAGTTCTTGATCCAATAGAACATGTTTCGAACCATCTCCAAAAAGTATTGCTAGACCATGTGGTTCAAATTATGCATCAGGGGCTCGGACGAGCAGTGAATGGAACCGTCTCCTTATAGCAGAAGATTCATTAGCAGCAAGAGAAGGCGATTTTCAGATGGATCTCTTTATTTCGTTATTGACTTGAAAACCGTCGCTTTTGTCATTTTGTTATCTTCAATTTCTTGAACAGTTTTGTTACTCGGTGTTTTATTCAGGTGTAATGACAGTAAATCTATCTGAACATTTGATCAGATTTGAGTTGAAGTCTGGTCAAATATGAATATGCTCGATCCCGAGAAAAAATTAAACAGTTTATTCGAATAATATAATAAGTTTCAGGCTTAGCACTAAATAGTTTATGAGAAAACAGGGTATGAATTTGCTATGATATTAACTTCCCTGTGGTGATCTTATTTGTGACAAAAGAAAACATCCTTTATTAGATTAGGCAAATTTACCCATCGCGGAGGAAAAAGTGTGCAATGATCTTCAGTTTAAGGCGCTAACAAATCGTACCCTAATACATGTTTATGCCGACAGAAAAATATAATCATCAACTAAAGGGAAACGGTGAATCAAATGAGCGATCCATTATGTCTTTGTTTATTCCTCTTTAGGGAATAATTCGGTTCTAAAATTCGTTCTCTCTTTGAGCAGGAGAATAAAATGTCCTCGATTCTTGAACATAAATTGTTTTAATACTGTAATATTGACATAGATTGCTACACGAGCGAACAGGTGGTGATATATTTACAAAGCATTTTGTGAATGAAAAGTTGAAATTGATCTTCATTTAATATAAAGTAATATGACACCAGTTATTTTTAAATTTTAAAAGGTGTTCATAATTTTCTGTCAGTTGAATTCATCTTTCCTTTGATTCCCTGTTTTCAAGCTGAAATATGTCATCATATAATGGTAACGTTTTCATTTATCAGTTGTCGATTTTTGTACTTTGGCGTTAACCGTTGATAGCCATGCTCCGATTGCATAGTATATGTATGAACGTTTTTTCAATAAAAATGTTAAGACAGTTGCGAACTTTAAGTTTGTTCACTTACCTGCATAATCTAGTGCAAATATCGTGTGATTTGGGATGCATAAAAAGAATTGTAGCGTTGCGAAAAAGAAAATAATAATTTTGAAATTTATACTACATATGTTAAGATTCATTCAATATTGAAATATTCGTATGCCATACAGTTTTGGCGGGTTGTTAACTAAAAACAACATTTCAAACATTTGGCCACTTCTGTCTATTTTTTCATGCCAATATACGACATACTTGTATTGCACCAGAGAGCAGTTTTAACAAAATCAGTTAAAGAATAATTATCTATATATACACAGCAGATGATTAGTTGTCAGTTTTTCTGTAGTTATTGTATTGATGCCCAAACTTAACTCAAATTACATATTTTCACTGAGGGACACTTGCCTGTAAACAAACTTAAAGTACACAGCTGTAAAATGAATAATTGCCACAGAAATGCGTATACCATCAATTCACTGAAGCCAAATATTAAGTTTTGGATTATTGATGGAAATATTTCAAGTGTTTCACTGAAACCTTTCAAAGCTATGTTTGTAATGTCATTAGGGTTGAAACAGAATTTTTTTTTCCAAATCTGCTTAATTTATGAGCACTTTGACATTGCGATCAATATTTAAACCAAAGTTACATGTCAACTTCAGATTTTAGTTAATGATTTAACTTTTGAAAACTGAACATACAACCTTTACCTTTTTCCTTACATGATTCATAAACAGCACTGAGATCAATATGAATTAATTTCGCCAAATTTAAACCTATTAACGTTCCTATATGATATTCGTGAGATTAATTTACACCGGAGTCTCCTCTTGTGTTCATAAACATGAATCAATTGATCCAATTACTAAGTACTTTAAGACCAATGTCGACTATAATGTCCACACATAAGAATTCAATGACACGGACAACATTTTCTTCTTGAACAATGTTCGTGAAATAGAAAATTTGATGTTCAAAAATTATTTTCGAACAAAGAAGGCAATATGATCAGATGTAAAAATATTTTAATCATAATACTCTGAAATCATTTGATATTGCCAAGTAAATTTTAAGCACTAAGCACGCCTTGTATGATCCCCCGGGAGTCGAGATGGTAAAAGAAGTATCATGAAGACTGATATCCAATGATCGAGGGAAAGCCAAAGCGCCTTTGAGCAGCGCTCTCTGAGCTGGATATTAATGCTATGCAAATACTTAGTAATAATAATAATAATGTAAACTTCAATGTTAACACAAGAATAATTTTATCATATATATATATGATTTAAATCAATCATATCCTGCGATATTCTAATAAAGGAATGGTGTTTTGAAAATGCAAACTACCTTAAATACAATCTCAACGGAAATATTCGTTGATAAGATATTTCGATACTATACGAACAAAGTAAAAATGTCCACATATTGAAATAATCTCATCAATGTTCACACGTTCTACTACGTTGATCAAAATACAAACTAAAACAACGTTTTAAAAATAGTTTACGTATAAGAGTCGTTTGATGTATTCAAATCACTATTTGTAAATATAGCTTGCACACAAGAGAACCATTTGATCAAAATACTAACTACACTACAAAATAGTGTCAATAACATGTTCTCACAAAGCAATCATTTGATCAAAATACAAACTACATTACAAGATAGTGTCCTTACAATGTTCACGCAAAAGAAGAATTTGATCAAAGCAGAAACTACATTACAAAACAGTGTCCTAACAGTGTTCACACAAAGGTATCATTTGATCAAAATACAAACATTACAAAATAGTGTCACTTTAATGTCATCACAAAGGAATCATTTGATCAAAACAAAAACTACATTATAAAACAGTGTCACTCAAGTTCACATAAAAGAATCATTTGATCAAAATACAAACAACATTGAAAAAAAATATCACTCAACTTAACATAAAAGACTCATTTGATCAAGATATAACTACAGTGCCAAATAATATCACTTAAGTTCACACATAAAAATCATTTGATCAAATACAATCTACATTTCAAAATAGTGTTACTACAATGTTAACACAAAGGTATCATTTGATCAAAATACAAACTACACTACAAAATAGTGTCAATAACATGCTCTCAGAAACGAATCACTTGATCAAAATACCAACATTACAAAATAGTGTCACTACAATATTCACACATGAGAACCCTTGATCAAAATATCAACCCAGGTTTTACTCAGCAACAAATTTAGAAGTTTTATGATCATCTGCCTCTATCCCGGAAGGTCACCAGAGCTCCTGCAGTAACGATAGGTTATAAACCAAGACTCCAAAGCTAATTCATTAACCTTTTCCTTTCACCAAAAATACCATCATGCTATAGTACAAACAACGTCGGGTTTCTTGGAGACTTGCTTCAGATTAATGGTTGGTCATCTGCTGAGACAAACGAGATGGTCGATCTTAAGGTCATGGACACTTAGTACTGGCAGATAAAAAGAAAGGTGTTCGAGTCCATTTCAATCATTCTTGATATTTCAAGATTTCTGATTAAGAGTTACTCGGGTTTTGAAGGTTTTGAAAGTTATTTATTTAATCACTTTATTTTATTACTTAATCACAGGTTCACCTTCCGTAATTTGGCGTGAGGACAAGATTTTAAAACATGAATAACATTTTTCTTTCTTGAAATGTTTTCCTCATGTCGACATATCTACGATTTAACGACTGAAATACAGTTATCTCAAGATTGTAAATGAAATAGATAAGCTTTCCGTCATGTTTTCCTTACATGTTTCTTCCCGAAGAGTTTTACTTGTCGACAAGTAATGTTTCTTTGTAATCCAAACAGTTCTATTTCAAAACCCTCAATACTCTGTTGTAAATATTTTATTTGTGGGATGCTTATTAGTTATGTCGTTGAATATAAGGAATGGGTGCACAACTGTCTATCATGTTTTTCGATATGAACAACTCATCTTTTGCTCAATCCCTTCATGCTTTAGTTAGCATGAAACGTTCGCAGTGAACTGAAGATAATCAAATAATTCAGTCCAGGTCTAGCTCATTCATCTTATTAGATCTCATAATAATTACATAATTTCAGAAGCTGGTTGACTCAAGATATTTCATAACTTTGCGAGATTTCGATGAGTATCATAATTTCAAAGAATGACAAATAATCGAGGCCGCGAGATTGCAAAGCAAAGAATGACATTCGACACCATTGACAACCCATATGTGGAATGAACTCTTACTTCACTTGGCAATTCATGTCTTTGGTGTCTAGGGTAATCTCTTAATACAGTAGTTGCTTTGATCCATTTAGTGGCACTATCCACATAACTAGTTCGCCTTCAAAAGGATGAAATCGGAGACTCCATCAATAATTCCAACAGCTGTCATTACAAACACGGGTAATTGTCACCTTGCTATTCATGCAATATTTTGTGACAATGTTCCCATTTCTGAGGCCATTTCTTCCTACATGCACCACTCTTGAAGTCACATTTAGTCCGAATCCCCAGCGGCCCCCCTCCACTAAATTACAACTGCTCTTGGGCTAACACTCTCTCACGAGCTTTGATAATCTGATTTGATTTCTGATGTCAGCCAATAAATCCTTGTCTACAGTCTATTGCTCTAAAAGGCACTTAGATCTCAGAAGGAATAAGCAGACATTTGGAAACAATTACTGCCTTTCACGGCTTACGATATGTCGTCATAACATCCGGGCAAGTAGTAGTGTGGTCATTTGTTCACTCACATAAATAAAAGGCTTGCTATTCTTACATTCATGGAGTGTTTGCTATTCTTTCATTCATGAAGTGGTTGCTATCATTACATTAATAATAAGATGCCTTTCTTCCATTCATGATGTGGTTGCTATTGCATCCCAAATATGGATACTTTACTATGGATAAAGTAAACTGGATTTTCTTATTGTCAGAGAATTGCGTTTTGTTTCAAGTAGAAAGAATATCGACCCAATCACGTTATTATCACACTTTACCAACATGATTTTTTGTTAAATTACTGTTTCTACACCAAAATGTGAATGATATTCAAAATCCATTTATCTATCATGATGATTCATTTTTGGAAATTTTCTCATAAAGTATTGTGTCCAAAATAGGGCTGGCCGATTATTGTTTTCTATACATCAAAACTATTCCAAATCTCAAAATAACTACGCATTGCACAACTTATTCTGTGTTGATGACTATAGTCATATAAAAAATTCCCATTGAACTGGCATCAAAGACAGGACACTGATTATATTTCTTTTGACATTGTGTTGATGTTCCATTCATAATAAAAAAGTTAATTGAAATGATGAATGAACGTAATAGAATGTTTATAGACTAGTTTCATAAAAGAACATAAAACATCAAATTGCCTAAGAAGAGAATGCTTACCCATTTAGGAGAGGAAATTGGAGATGCCGGGAGTATAAAGTCAGTGGAGGTTAATGTGACAATTACAGTAGTTCTTATTGACTTGTTTGGTGTTTATTCCCTAATTCCGTCTCTAGGTTTGTTATACTTCAAACTTTGATGCTAGCCCGTTGTATTTATAGACAACCTTGGACTGAATATCGTTGTCTCGCAGTGGTGAGATCACCTCAGTCAATTTTGGGAATCTTAATACTTTCGGTTTTTGCTTCATGTTTTTGAAAATTGAGTTCAGTAAGACAAAAATGAGATCATTGGTTCAAGTGGAAGGGATTTTAAAGGGTGAATGTAATTTTGTTAAAACATACCTGTACCCGTACACTTGTTCTTCGGCTACGCCTCAGGCAATACAAATTAGCACTTTTATAACAAAAGTTATGTTTCAAATTTTCAATACCGTCTTAGTAATAAAGTAGGGAAACGTCAAACATTTTCGTGAAAAATTGGTGTCGGTGATTATAAGTAATTCGTTCATTAACTTGTGTTGTTTCTTGTGTTGGTCACTAAATTATTGATTAATACGTATTCTATGCAGTTGGCGTTATCATTCATAATTACACATAAAGGTTAATGACATCGTTTTGCAAAAGAGAGAGCTTTTGTATAATCTCGGTTTTTTTTAAATGTCATTCCGATTTTCAAGTTAATGAAAAATAAATATTAACCATATTCATTAAACTAAAAAGTCGATATGTCGATCCTAAAAAAAAAATCAGCACACAATATATGATAAAATATGTTTTTGACATATATAACCTCTTGCCATGAGGCGAGGTCATTTGGGGGTTTACGCCGTTTTTAAGAGCATATAACGTACATCACGACCTGCTAGTATAACTGCAGGGAGACAGACCACAACACTATTGTCACAATGCATTTTGGTGCAACCTGCTTGCATCTGCTGGAACTAGCGAACCATGGGTGGTACTGCGAGGAAATTCAATGTAGCATTGCACCTAAACTTTATTACGTGTAGAATAGTTCTCTACTGTAGTGACAGTTACCTAGCCCCTAGCGGGATCTAAATCCAGAAGCAAGTCTATCCCTTGTTAGAGCTTGTGATCGGTTTTGAGACCAGTAATGACCACACGAGTAGATGAGGACCATTCCGTTAGAGAAGCTCTTTATTTAGGGAAGGTGGACATCATTACTTTCAAGGACACGGCATCACTTGACTGATGAACCTTATTGATAGAGAGTGTCACTACTGGACTGTAGGTCATGGTACTGGTAGAACATTGCTAGTCAAAACAGACAACTCCGTCAACTTAACTTGTCTCCACGTCTCACAGTTAATACACACAGTGTATTTCTGTTATACATGTATGGTGTTACTTATCGTTGTAGGAAGTTTAGTTTTAACAAAAGGGTTCATTATATAATGGAAAAGCGTTCTGTTTTCTGATTGGCTAAGTAAGAAGGTCCATGATTAGACCTTGTGTTGACCGCGGGAAACGTCACGCGAGGTGAAATACCAATGCAATCCAATGACCTGGAGCTAAAAATAGATCACCACTGAGCGGAGCGCCGTTAAGAGTGGCTTCCCTTTGCGACGATGCAAAAAAACGTTGTTTGTGTCTTTTCGGAAAATGATTCCCTTTACACTAGAAGGGCTACAGCATCATCAGTCAATGTTTCATGTATTATGTCATTGATTTACAGTTTTCAAACAAACTAGAAGCAAATTAAGTCTTTAAAAATGGTATATTGTAAGCTTTATATCAAGACGAATTGACTGTTGTTAAAAACATTATCGGAAATTACAAATGAAAATCGGACAGTATGCTAGTTATGGCACGCCTAATTGTGAAACAGGATTTTGGAAATAGAACGACAGATTGATAATTAGGTTTAAAAGGCTGCACAGGCACTAAGTTAGAAATGATAGTAAAGATGGTTGTGAGGCAAATCTATGGGTATGAGATCTGAGATATATGATAAAAAATCTTGTGCATGTTCCTTTCCTTTGTCATGATACTATTTACAAAACTGAAATAACATGTAATGTTCGGAGATCAGGCAAACGAAGTGGTTAATCCGCTAGAAATATGGGCGATATGGTACATATGGTCCGAATCTGATTAATTTACCAGTTTAGTTACTTATCGCAAAATAGTTTAGCGATTAGTTGTAACTAAGATAAGTTGTTTATCCTACATACAATTTTACAATGACCATTAGCAAATTAACCAGATTAACCTTTGACCCCAGTCTATCAGCGATGTGTCCTTATTTTATAAAGTGAGTGAGTTGTATAGAGCTGTTTTTGGCAATATATTTAATTAAGTTAGTGAGTTAGAAATTTGATTTAATAAATAAAATATAATTATGGAGTAAATACGCTTGCAACATACTATCTTCAGTATTTCGGAATATGTCTAGTTTCAAACGTCAAGCAACGCTCATTTTGAAACGGAATCAGATGTTGACCTAACGATTGATGTTATCTGATGTTATCAGAGCTTGTGTTACGCAATGTGATCATTAATACAGATTCGATTTTAAAGAGATTGCATTCATTTCGACATAATGTTACGTAATATCCTTATGACTGTTGAACCATGCGAAGAGAAAATCTAACACTTAATTAATGAATAATTAATTTGGAGAACGCCAACGAACAAACATTCCTTGCTCATTATAACAACTCGATCAGTAGCGTAACGGGAAAATATTGAACTTCTCTTTATTGAGATCAACTTTGGTCAACGTGACATGACCTTGGATCGTGTTGGTTGACATTGTACTAAATGTTCCGATATATTTTACTCTCATTAAAGTGGTCAAGTCAAAGTCCAATTCTTTAAGTTTCCCCAAAGTAATTCAATTACTTCATTGATATTATAAGTTGCTTCATTCTCTTAACGTTTGATCTTCTTCAAGTCTGTATTAATATACTATCAGATTGAACGAGTTGGCTTAGGGATCGAATTTATGACATTAACAAACAAGTACAATTGAAACGATCGACCAATAAAAATAAATCTGGTGCTAAATACACAAAATCTAAAAAAGATTGCGTAAGCGTAAAGACGATGGCGCCTTAACTCATAAAAGAAAATTTCAGGATCTATTTTGATCAAGGGTCATTTGTACATTTACACTGAGTGTTAAGGGTCGCCTCATCAATCAGATACTAACAATGAAAGACTAATAAAGGAGATCGACGGAAAGCCTTTCAAGCTCGCCTTGCACGTGGAATTGGCGTAAATCGCCCTCCACGCGATCAAGAGTGCTTGAACGAAGAGTTTTGATTGGCTGTTTTTCATGCACATCACAGAATTTTCTTTAGCACGTATTTCACGAGGAAAATGGCTTGTGGTTGCTGTCATTGCTTGATGGGCTTTGCTTGCCATGTTTACCCGCTGGGGCCTCGCATGATATGGTAGTTAACAGTTTGTAGGGAAGAAAGAAAGCGGCGAATTACCGCGGAAATAGAATTATGAACTTCTGAAAAAGGAAATTAGGTATTTGATTGGTGTATGATAACAGTGACTCAACTTAACCTCCGGCTCAATATTTCATCAAAATGTTAAGATTTTGTATCAACGAAGAATATAGGTGACTTTTATACCTATATATATATAACTTACCGAAGATGATTTTTTTCCAGCAAAGGGGAATTTACTATTTCCAGAGAATGTTCTCATAACAGTAGTGCCGGTAATAGATATCATATCATATCACATCATATCATATTATAATGTTATTAATCATGTTTTTCCGTATTGGTCCAGTTACAGGAAGCCAAGGGCCAATACAGCGGACCGAGGACCTGTAACTGGGCCAATACGGAAAAACTTGATTAATGACATTTTTATTAATTAATTTCTTTGTGATTTACTTGTTCAACATTAGAGAGTCCATTTTCATCGAAATCAAAATTATGAAAGAGATTGGTGAACTGTAGTATATGTTGAAAGTGTTGAAGCGATAGCTTCGGACTTGCGCCATTTGTGTATATGCGCATGCTCAGAGTCGTATTGGCCCAGTCTGCTCATATTGGCCCAGTTTGACTCGTATTGGCCCAGCTTACCTGTATTGGCCAAGTTGCCGAATCGTATAGTGTAAGCCGTTCGGATTGTATTAGTGCCGTATCATTGATAACATAATTAATTAATAACATATCTTATCATATCATATCATAGTATGTATAGCATTATAGTAATGTATAGTTACTATACATGTAGTACCTTTAAGACATGACTTGGCAGCTTAAAGGACCACAGGTATGATTTTATATCTTCAATTTTCCCCATAAATATTGATTTACCCCAATAGTATTATCTTTAGAGAGTCAAACCTCTCATTACCAATTATCCCTAATCGTAGACGAAATTATCCCGCGTAAGCGAAATTTTAGAACGAACACTTTTTAATCCCTGAAATTTGGAAATGGGAGTCCTTAGCGTAAAATAATATATCAAGCTAATTTTGATAAACAGAAAAATGACTTTCGTTTGTTATCATTATTTTCGTTTATGTCAACTTCATTTTCTTACTTTAAAGATAAGTTCACTGATCCCTTTTATAGTTTCGATCTGTTTGTCGAGGCGTTAGACCGCCATTCGCTCACCTTTTCGAGGTGCATCGGCAACCAGTCCGTAATTTAAGACTTGGGGTATGAGGATGAAATTAAAAGGCGCAATTCTGTTGCTACTTCTACTGTATTTTAAGGTAAACTATATCTATTGATGGAATATCTACACATCCTTAAATGATTAATAACTAAACTATAAATCAGTGCCGTGTTAAACAGTTGCAAGGAGTCACACTCGTAACGCCGATGAAAGGCTTTACTTCTCATTGATGGGTTCGCTTTTCTTTATCGAGATGGCAAGTCTTTAGCAACCAAAACTGTCCTTCAGTAACATGTTTAAAGTGAGTTGTGATATACGCATATGATATATTGATTTAAATTACATTTACGTATAAACGGAATAATCCCTTGAATTTCGTTTCGACAAAACTTACCCCGATATCCTTTTATTTGTCAATACCCCGTAATGATATTACAACTCTTATTCAAATGGAACGTGTCAGCGTCCTTACTTATTCATGAAATGTGAGTGGAATACTATTTCTGCTTTCAAGCAAAGCTCAATTTAATTGCGTTGCGTTTTTTATGTAAACACAGTATATAAAACGACAGATTCATCAATACTTCATTTAACCGGGAAGTTTTAATCTCATTAAAGCCTTTAGTGTAGAGAACGTCCTTCCATTTCCTTAACCCATTCTGTTGGAATTTTTCATCATATTGACTCGATTGATTCCGGGGCAATTAACAAGCACTCTGTTTATCTAGGGATCTAACCTTTCTAGGAAATAATGGAGACATGTTGTGGCAACAACGTGCCCTCAACAATCTACTGTAAACAGTAGGTCCCAGCTACTTGTACGAAATTAAAGGCTTTCTCACGTATCCAATACGGCATCCAATAATTGGCAGTTAAATAACAGGGCTATGACCTCCGTCTGACAATAAATAACCACTGTTCTATGTTTGACACGAGGTCGGCCTTGTTGCAATGTACTCACTGCTAGATTGATATACGCAGTAACAATAGAAACGCCATGCACTTGTGGGTCCATTGTTCAAATCAGCGGGTGCCATATTACAACGCTCTGTTCGAAGTTCAAGGTCCATGTGTCCAAGGAATTGGTACATCTATCTCCGTTTACCAATTTGTACTTAACATTGTTATATTTGGGATCACAATATTACATTATCTGAATAACATGCAATTCTTATGCAATTTCCACTTGTTACGTGGATTGATTTTATTGATGTTTAAAGCTGTGACAAGTTGTATAATGAAGGAAATCTCACTGAGATAGTCCTAGACAACGTTATATGACAGTTTGAAGGTTGCTTGATAAGAGGTTGTTTTCTCCATCGTACGTTACAGGATAGTTTGAAGGTTGCTTGATAAGAGGCTGTTTTCTCCATCGTACGTTACAGGATAGTATTGGTTACCGTAATTTCATATCTACTGTTATTGTAACCATGGCCATCCAAAATCGTTTAGTACGATAAGATTGATACATTAAATACAGATTATTACCCGAGGAAGTGTGTCATATGACTTTTCCGAAACAATTAGAAATGTTTGTATTAGCCAAGCGAAATATATACAAAAGTTCGCACGAGTTTCGTAAAAGCCTCCCGATGGTATTCATTTCTTGATAGCGATATTATTCAATGTTATTATCTAACTGCTTTTATATGACTATGGTCTTTTCTGCAGTATCATCATGAATAATATTTGCATGACGTCATAAACAGTAAATATCCGCGCTACAACAATCATTTTAGAGAAAAGTGATATGTTCACATGTGCTCATGCTGGTAATATGTGACTGCTTATTTTCAACTCTTTGGGTAATAAGGAAGGATATGAACATTCTTACTAGATTTGTCAACCTTATCGTACAACATTTTTGAATGAGCGTAAGGCAGTGGTTCTTTGGATTGAGAGTATAATCCGGATTTTGACATAAGATATACCAGTTAATTGAAACAACGATAAAACTGACATCAAGGTGTATTGGCAATTATTTCCAATTCATCACAGGAGAACAAACAACGGAACGCAATGAAATAGATGCTTGATTGCAGTGATTTAAACAAACAATAACACACTATGTTACAGTCACACAGAATGCGATAGCAATGGACACTGTAGATTATGACTACTGAGTCTCCATTTGTTTATGATGATAACAGGGATGAACGGCCAATAAAACCAATAACTTGGTGTTCGTGACTCACATTTAAGCCCTTTAAATTCCGCTGTTTTAAACACAATACGTGAAAGCGTTATAGATTTACTGTCAAAACGTTATTCCAGTTAATTAAACGAAATTTTCGATTGTCAAACTCATTCAATCGCTTTTAAATAATCTTTCATGTTTTCAATAAATGTCATAATAATTTGTAAAATGACTTGATGTAATTTATGCTGTTATGAGGTTTTTGATGAAATATTAATAACTTTTCTTTCAAATTTTAATTTCGTCCATATGGAGATCAATAATGAATTAATGACTGACAACTTATTGAAGAACCATAGTCATTTGAAGTCGATCCAAGACCTTTCACAAGGGTTGCCAGGTAAAGAGTAAAACGCCGAACAAGAAAGTTGTCTTTGAATGAAAGACTTCATTGGGTTGAGTGTCTTGAAGGGCTTCTTTATTTAACGAATTGTAAATTCCAGGGGTTCAAGACGGATGTTGAGTATCGGATTTAAATCTTAAACATACACAAAGAATGTCCCTGGGCATACAACTTTGATGTTTCACTCACAGAATAAAGGGAAATTAATCAAAGGCACCGAGCTAGAAATCGTGTAAGGGTTTTTGAGAATGTTGGGTGTCCTAACCATGTTGTAAGTGGGATGGGTTGAAATTAAGTAAATAATTTCAGATAAATTCATGCAAAAGTTTTCGGGAATTTTGTAGATATCGCTGTAACGATGACAGAATGATCACTTTTCCTCATTTCCTGCCATTTTTTCAAGTAGACAAACGACAAAATGTGAACTTTTGTCCCGTCTTAACATGTCACCAACTGCATCGGGGGTCTGAGAGGCTGTTATTTTGTTTAAATCTTAACTCGACACAAAGTCTTTACTCTTACAGCAATTAATAATTAATAATATTGCTAATAGTACATTCAATACCAACTCACCCCCTCACTTTGCCAATAGGACACGTGTGCAGGCAGAATTAAACTCAGAACTTGGAAAAAATGTTTAGTAATAACCTAAAACTTAGTACAGCCGCTGCCAAGAAAGACAATCCTAACAATTCCATAGAAGAAACTATACTTATAGCCTCTGTTATCATTAAATTATAAACATAATATCAATAGTGAAACAACATTTAACCGAAAATAACAAGATTTAATCCTAACTGTGTTAGTTTGTTGTTGAACTGATACTATTGAAATCCTACCTAATGACAAATAATCCTACCTAATGACAAAAAGTTGATGTATGTCATATGGTCTTTGGTCATTACATGTTCAAAACAATATCAGCCACAGGCGATACTAGCAATATGGAAGCCATAGAATGTTGAAGATTCTGATTCATAATCTAATTAAAATATAGGAGTTGAGTATAGTGGACAACATGAAAACAGAACATGCTGTGTCTGCAAAATAATATGAAATAGAATAGGACGTAGTGTTTCTGATTCCATCGAGAAAATAAAATGTATTTAACTGTCTACAATCATATTCTATCATCCATAGCAGGGGATGACATTATCTAGTTATGTTTTGCTCCTTCATTATATTTTCTTAATTTTTAGTGATCATAAAATGACACACGATTAGCTGAGAGCTGTCAAGGTGAGGAGTCGATCAGACGTATCATATCATGTGCTTCTTTATTATCTCGCCTAATGACTACTTTAAAAGCTAATGCTTCTAGTTGTTAGGATCATATGATTGCGTTAAACTCAAATATCAGTTTACAAACTTGGAAATACCTCTATCTAAGGAACTGTAAATTTTTACAAGCAACTTGAAACATCTTTGTACGTTTGTATTTACAATTATTGTTTTCTAAATGAGTCTTCCTGGAGTCCAATTGTAATAGCTGGCTTTAAAAGGTAAATTTGACCCTATATTTATTACGGGTACCTGGTGAGAGATAACTACAGCTAAACAGAATACCTTAGATATGAATATTCCCTAAGCGCGACTTCCTAAATTGATATTCCCCTTTTACCATTGCAATAGCTGCCTTAATAGAAACTGTTTGAGTGGCATTCTTAAAGTTGGTAGTGAAAGAAAGACAACAATTAATTCCATGATGCCTAGGAATATATGGATGACAGCTTCTTTGTTCATTGTATGCGACGTTTCGGCACACATTCTTGTGTCGTTCTCAATGTTCTTGACAACGACACAGGAATCTGTGTCGAAACGTCGCATACAATGAACAAAGAAGTTGTCATCCATATATTCCTCAGCATTATTGTCATTCCAACTTCTAAAATGCCTCTCAAAGAAGTTAATTAATTCCATGGATGAACAATCTCTTTATTGTGCCAGCGACGTTCGGTATGTATCCTTATACCGTTTTCAAGCATATTTGACAGTTGCAATGTTTTGGTATACATGTAGATCATAGACCATGTTGAAGCATATCAATCATCTATACCGAAACGTCACTAGTGACAAGATAAAGAAGTTGCTACGTGAGCGTTCACACATATTGAAATATCTAAATGGGAAATGACATTTTTTCATCAAACCTGAATCAATTTAACATTAATGGATCCTTGACTATGAATTCCTCAGTTTCCTTCAGAAAAAATACCACTCCGTACTAATAAGAAATTAATATACCACATAAGTGAGAATGTCAACGAGGTACCATTATTACCATGATGAAGGTCGTGAAGTTAATCAAATCCTGGATATCAAATTTCAAAGTTGATTTGTAATATCGCCGTCTGAAAGCACTCTGCCAAAGATCGCTGCTAATTAGCTATGATTGTTGCTGAATAACATAAATCCACCTCTCATTTCAAAGATCCTCTTCTCTCTTTCAAAGACCAATTCCGAGACGCATGGTGGTATAGTCAGCACTTACGATTCCCATGGTACCAATTTCATTAAGAAAAACTCTTCAAGACAAGCCTTGATTACAAATTGTTAAGTAAAGCAAACATGTCGTCAACTTAAAGCATAGTAAAGACAACGTTAGAATAGTAAGAAAGGAACTCTTATTCTCAAAACGTATACGATTCCAGTTTTATCGATTTGATATGTTTTGATAGTTATTACAAATGGCATAAGATTGTATCCTTTTATTCTACGTAGATAATGTTATTTCAGACAGTATCTATCAATACATGGTGAAATTGAATAAATGTCATTTTAAGTTAATGTATCATTTTCTTTTTATCACTTCGGCGTTGTCATAAGTAAGTTTGATTGGAATGCAGTTTTTTTAAAGATTCGTTGAATATAATATCTTACTGAATAATAAATCACATTTGTTTACCTTATAGAGGCCTTTATTTGCATAGACTCATTTTTAGCTTTAATTACATTTGTATTACATGAAATATGACATAACAAAAGATAGAAATGTTGCATTTTTGTGATATCTATATATTACTGTCGTTACTCGTCCCAGCAGCGATCTCAGCATTCGTAATGATGTTGTCTTATGTTCTGTAGGCGTCTCTTCACATAAAGGAAGAAATAGAGAATGTCACCAAGCGTCCAAACGAAATATTTGTTGTTACAATTATCAAAGTCATCTGAGAATAGTTCTACCTTTTCAGTGATTTGTGTATTTTATCGTCCTTAAGTACCTTTCTATTGATATAATAATCTGTTGACTTGGCACAGCCTTAAGACTTCCAATATGGCGCTGTCTTGGTATTGTGACGTCATCCTGTGTTTGATGTCATGGCATTGTGACGTCATCCTTTGATGTAAAAGCACTGTGATGCCTTGCAGTTGACAATATCATTGTTTATCTGTATCTCTTAATGAATATCGCTTTATCTCATTCAAACGTCATCAGTTGTGGAAGATAGATAGTACCTCTCTAATAAATCAACTCTTTTTATGTATATAAGAATGTCAAGACAGGACGCCTACATAAACCGGATCACGTTCAATATGCTTCATTATTTCCTAGTCGAGTGTACCTAAACATGCATATTTGGTTGATATTGAAAGTTATCGACTCGCATATCCTAGTGATGTTTCCGGTCCATTGACCTACATTAGCTGAACGAGTGGTGAAGGAACTGGTGTGAGATGGACCGTGAAGAGATATGATACAACAGACCTGTTTATAAAGTAGAGTCTCTGCTTCATCTGTAGCACACACCAGCTCGATTCAATCAGGCTCAAAATCAATCAGCAATTAAAGATAATTAAATAGCTGAGTAATCATATTTCCTATCATATTCCATTAACCGTTTTCTTTGTTGTCGGATCGTATCGTTCAGCAGATCCATTACACCAGATGTTGACATGATGAGAAGAGAAATCATATATATTATGGTTATATGTTCAGGAATTATTTATCTAACTTCATTTTGAGAATTTCGATTTTCAAAATTTGTATCTATTGTTTTTATAAATATGTGGATTGGATGTCCATATATTCAAATTGTCAATTTATATTGCAGGAATGGTTTTTCTAACCTCATTCGAGAAGTTTCGTAATCCAAAACTTGTAACATTGTTTGTACAAAAATTGTTAATGTTCATGTATTCAAAATGTCAATTTCTTCTTGACTCAAGTATAATTGAAGTTCAATATAATGGAAATGCGTCATGTATGTCATTGGCATTCAATAAGTATACGTATTGAAGAGAAAAGATGCAATGGAGGAAGAACTGCTGTTGAAAACTGTCGATTTTATTATCTGTGTTGCTTATTATGGAAATAAGACATTTACTGAAAACTAGACATTATATGAAGAACTATTTCACAAGCTATGGATGATTATAAAGCGTAGTTTACAGTGGGGTTTTCTTCAGCTGAGTATAAAACATAAACACTACTACAAGGGGCTAAGATATCATGTCATAACAGTTTAAAGGGGCAGTAGCACGTTCTTTTTATAAGTTTATATCTGATAATTGTAAGTGAATGTCAAATGTATTATTTTGGCAGTGTCATAAATCTCATAACACAATCCAATCATCCATAGTCAGAGGACAAAGTATGAAGATTTACATAAAATCCATTGGCGGCTATTTTTTGTAAACACCTTTAATTCATTTTGTGTGAGAAAAAGGAATCGCATGGCTAAACTTTACTTCAAATATTTGAATTATTACTACTCCGTTTAGTTTTAAGACATTGTCTTTCAATTGGAACCATTAATTTTCATTTTCCTGACATCGCCTTATATTCCCCCTAAATACGTGCTACTGCCCCTTTAAAGAAAAGAAAATGTTAAGTGCCACATCCCAAGATTGACATTGCAGATGCTTACTATTAATCACGGACAAGTACACTTTTATTACAAACGTGTATTTTCAAATAACTTTGAAATGTAGGATTTAAAGAAGTTCGTGCCATTGATTTAAGTTCATTAAACTTGGTTATAAAATTCAAATTCTAATAATCAAAAGAACCTTTTTCGAACACAAATAAATGTAAATATCGCGTATGACTAGTACAAGCATTGTTAGTACATGTACGTGTACCGTTGCCTGTTACATTGACAAATGATCTTCAAGCGATTCATACTAGCCTTAACAATTTAAAGTCGTATTCACAACTTTGTTCAAAGCATTCTATTTTATTTCGCCGAAATATACCCAAAAAAACTTACCATACGAAAATATCATGTTGATAGTCAATATCCAATATATCATAAGCCACAAAAACAAACAAATGATTCAGGCACAAACATTAGCACATACTCAGACAAATAAATGAATCGTTGATCAATTATTGTACAGCAGTCGTTAGGGATATTGGAAGTGCTTAATCATATTTGAATGACAGTTCGCAACGGATGCTTCGTCAATCAATAACAGTCGGAAACGTTTGACGCGACTTTTGGCTGTCAACTCTTTCATAATCACATGTGAAGAAAAGGAAAGACGATTAAGTTTGACGTGAAGTAATTACTATGTAAGGTGCGAGGGAAGATAAGGGTAAATTGAACACTAAGTGAATAACGTCTATTGTTTCCCTCTAGCAGATGGTATTGTAGCATTGCATGATAACACGTATGAGTATGAAATCAACAGTACTGCTTAACGGTAGATTACAATTACTTTGTTGAAGTTTCCTCAATGTAACTTATCTTGTTGCATGACTGCATTCTTGAGATGATTTACAGTATTTTCTTTCATATCAACAATATTTCATGTACCTCGACGTTAATATGTATGCAAATACTTTGTTAATATATCTCGTTTAACAATTTTAACTCTTTAACAATATCATTGAAAGGTGTCATGATAATAACGATAATCGAATTAGTCTCAGTGCAAGGGCAACGTTATTGTCTTAATCAGAGGGAAACATTGTTCCTTTTTCATTCATAAGTCCATTGAATAATGCAACCGGGGTTGCAATCATAGATACCTTAGGCTTTCGTTACATCCAAACCATGCCAGGTACCCAATTGTAACAGAAGGACATTTTGAAAATAAATCACTTGACAACAAAAATCCCATTTCATGTATTAATGTTTTTACAACCTTCACAACAATCAGATTCTCCAATAACGCCCTTAACAACACTAATTTCATGTACTAACCATGTACATTTCTAAGGTTAACCAAACGATAATATCGCTCTAAGGCCAAGAAATTGCCTTGTTCTTGATGCCCCTTTAATCCACTAAAACCATTCTCTCCCCACAGAGGCAGCTCAGTCATACCCGAGTTAGCCTCTGTTCTATTACGGCTAAAACATGGGATAGAAAGGTAGAAATATGACTGGAGGCAATAAAAGTTAGTTGTGCAATCAGCGACGCCGTTTCAAAAGTGGTCATTCGCAAAAGCTCGGCTATTCCCGTGTGTTTCGGCAAAGTTATTGTTGAAAATTAACATCCAGGGGAGATAACTCTTCCATCTACAAACAATCGCTTTTTACCTTCTCATTAGTTATTATTTGGTTAATTATCAAAATTAAATCTATTATCAAACAAATGACATTCTACACAATTATAAAACAGGATGTTTCGAATGAAAATCCCTATCCATATCTGATTTTAAAATATTTTCCCTCTCACACTTTTAATGAAAAACACCCTAAAGGCATGATGCTTTTGCAAGTCTCTGTACAACCGTTGAGAATTCCCAAAGTCGTGGATATCCAAAAGGTGTTTTCATTGGCTGCAAATAAGGGAGGTATCTTAAGTTACAACTTTTGCCGCTAGGGCAATTTGCCGGAACTCCAGGATTTTGGCGTAATAGAACAGAGGCTAACTCGGGTATGACTGAGCTGCCTCTGTGTGGAGAGAATGCACTAAAACATGCTACGGTGGAATCAAACATTTTATGGGAGATCGTCCTTTTAATCTTTATTTTCGATTTTGAATACCTATCTCTGTTGTCGTGTTACAACAGTCCCTAATTCCTTGTTGTTTGATATTTAAGAGTATACCATAAAGAAGTCTCACGGGAAGGTGACAATTATGCAATCTATTATCCTCACAACATGATTAATCATACAAATGTACTTTACACCAAGAACCTGCGGCGAGGAATCTGATATATATACACATTTAACTGTTCCAATCTGATATATATACCCATGTAACTGTTCCAATCATTGCATGATATACAATAGGAGTTCCGTAAATTATCAAGTTGCAAAATCCAGGAATGGAACAGCGTGATGCTGTACAAACTCTCGCCAGGCTTCCATATGGATAGTTTATCTAAATATCATTCGATATTAAAGGTTAATGAAACTACCTGTCTGCACGTAGGTTGTTCAGACAGCAATTTGACACAGATATTGCATTTCAAAGCAGTTGAAGTTTGTTTGCAATTCAAGAGATTGATTGACTTCAATTCAGTTTGAATTGTATGGGTTTTCAGATTCTACGAATATGATGACTCAACAAATTTTAATTGGACTTTCAACTTTACGAAATAGGTTAGCAATCCCACGACTGCTTTGAGGTATCAAGTTTAAATGAACTTTGAAGAATAATTATATCATATTTAAATCAGATTATTAAACTTACGTATCATTTGAAGTGCATTTTATGATTTATGATCATTTGTTAGAAAACGAGCTAGATTTGAAACCATTGATAGAAACAGTGAAAACCACTATCGGTATTGTCAATGAGATTATAAAGTTGCTATCTGATTGTGTGCATTGTAGTTCCATAAACCATTTCTACATATGACTTTTTCATCAGTATCTTTGACCTTCATGTGTATCGATGTAGTTTAACGCGTAGATATCCAACGCTCAGACCAGCGTTTCACGTTTCCTATAACGTGAAGACAGAACGTTGCTATCATAATTCGGACTGTGTCTTGTAAAGCAATGTTATGTTTGCTATATTATTGAACACTAGCTACAGCTAGGTAGCGAGATCTCCATGCTTTGTTGTAGTCATAATGACAATTTGAATAGATTATAACATCAAGAACGAATCCCTTCTTAGTGAAGGTTCTTGTTAAAGTTGTTACGATATTGACTAATCCTTATAGCACACTTGTAGTTGTCTGATTTTTGGAAACACATTTGCCAAGACAAACATAATTCTTTACAAGAGTATCAAATATGATTTGAGTAAATATAATTATATCGATGTAAAATACATTTTATTCTTGAGAATTCTTGAATGTGTCCTTATGTCCTTCCTGATGTAGGGATTAAATATTGAAACGTTTTTCTTAAATGATTTTTATCGATTGGTACACCCTTCCGATTTGGATTGATCTTCTCGACGTCTCGAGTGTGTAACCTCTTATACATGTTCAGGTCCTGTTTTAGAATTAACCAAAATATTGGATTATTTCACAATGCATTAAGGAAACTCAATAAAAACAGACTGTAATGAGTTTATCGATGAGATTATTTATGTGGTACATAGGTTGATGATATTATCATAAGAAAAAATTATCTGCCAGACTCATTCTCTTCCCACAAAGTCACTACAATCATAACGTCCCACGTAAGTAGGAACGAAATGATTTAAGATACCTCTATGGGGAGATAATACCGTAGACATAGAAGAGAACAGATCTGTTTAGAAACGACAATTAATCAACTATCCGTTAATTGCAATCATTTATATAAATAGAATGTCTACCAATTGAACTCATTTATACACAGAATTTAATCTGCGATAATTGAAATATCCTCAATGGAACAGTTCTAGAATTGATGCTCCTAACTGTTCCCTTTCCGGTAATAACACTATGGGGAAATATTAAGAGTCATTGCAGACCAAGAAACCTGCGTTCATTAATGGAAAATAGCTCAGTCATATCTGCAATTTACACAATCAGCAACAGCAAGTTTTCAGAATTTAGATCATCCCTTTCATCATGCATTTTAATTATTTCTATAAAACTAGTTTTGGATCATAAAACCAACCCTTCTGACTATGAATCCTGCCAATGTTAACACTTAAAGGTTATCCAAGTTTGATATGAATGCTTTGGTCAAGCCTACAGAATGGGGCCTAGGTTTAATTGGAATCATTGAGTTCAGCTTACGATATTGAAATAAAGAAAATCACATAAATAAACCTTGAGAATGCACAAATACATTTGGGACAATTAAACCACGTGGAAGGTGAACAGTCTATTATTCTTTTATTGAAAATTTAATAGGAAACCAAAATGAATTCTAAAAAATATTAATTACAGAAAATGATTTGCTCGGCCGTGTAGTATTCGGAGGTTTGGGGGTTAATTCCGAACTTTCTGTAATTTATTGTTCAACATATTTAGACAATAATCTACCTATTGTGGTAGGTTTACAATTCCGTCATGCATTCGTAGAATGATAGAATAGGAAAAGTATTATAAAAGCTTGATGACCGTAAGCTTTACCATTGCCTATCATTCATTTCCATAAATGATAGAATAAAGCATTGACATAAAAGCTTGATAACTGTAAGGTTTACAATCTTTCATTTATATATATGATAAAATAGGAAAAGCAAAATAAAAGCTAGTTAACATATTCCAGACAAAAATGTGCCTATTCTGTTAGGTTTACAATTCTTTCATTTATTTTTAAAATGGTAGAATAGGAAAAGTAACATAAAACTTGACAGCTTTAAGGGTTACATTTGTCTATCATTCATATATATAGTGATAGAATATGAAGATAGTAAATTAAAACCTTGAAAACATATTTCAGACATAAATATCATATTTGGGTCTGTAAGGATAACAATTTATATCATTCTTATGTCAAGTGATAGAATAGAAAAAGTAAAATAAAAGTTTCATAACATATTACAAACAACAATTTGGCTTTTCTGTAACGATCACAATTTTTATCATTCATTTGTAAAACGAACGAAAATGAAAATAAAATATGAGCTTGATAAATACTTTCAGACACTAATTTCCCTTGTCGTGTCTGCTTTCTTGAAAGGTCAAATGCGCAGTAGGCGATTGTCTGTTAAACGTTAGACACTAGAGACGTTAGACAGTAATCCCACTTTGCACAGAGGTGAGCGATTTATGTGGACTATTTCATTATGACGGGCCTAACAAGCTTAAGATGGATAGAAGGTGGTTAAGAATCGGCGGAATTAGAGGCAATCAGAGATTTCTATTAAACATGGCGAGATTTATTACTTTTACACACCATTCCTACCATATGGGAATAATTTTCTTAGTGATTAATTTTCACGACTAACACTTAAGTGAAGATGAAGAGATTCGTATATGACATTAAACTTTGGTAATAATTATAATCTTATCAGCAGGCATCTTAATTGAAGTTTTGATTTGATATTGCGAATTAAGAAACGATGATGAGATTTTTTATATAGTTATAATCTAACATGTGTAAGGATATTACACAGTTTTGATATTGTTTTGTGAATTAAGAAATGGTTTGATTTATATTTGACAGTTTTGGGATTTAAGAGAGGATATCTTTAACTCTTGAAAATAGATTTGCTATTGTGACTTTTGATGCATAGATGTGATTAGAAAAGGACCATAAAGATTATGGGATGAACGTCTATAATTCTTTGAAAAAGAAGGTCTGGTACATATATCTTTAAAAGCTCTTTTCTATCAAAACTTAAATTACTTTGCTTACATTCTGCTGCTGTGAGTTACTCTAGAAAGATGTGTTTCATATATGACACCAGACATCTATTTATAAATAGAGAGTGCTGATATGTATTACAATGCAAGAAATATTCTATCAATACTTATGGTTTGTCAGTTCGTGAATTAAGATGTGAATTAATGTATTCTATATACCAAACTTCTGATAATCGACTAAAACAAATGTCCTGAAGGAATATTACATATTTTGCTCCTGACATTTGATTTTGAATAAAATTATACATCAATGATATCAATGACGATAGAGGAGCCATTAATATTTTCATTTTGCCATTGATTAGCAGTAGGTTAATGCCAACCCAGTTAAGCCTTCTCCATTGAGACATTATGTGTTTTATATTGTCAGTATCTTAAATTCTGTATTATTTCATATCGACAAAGCAACAAAAATGGATGTGCAAACTGTCTGTCTCAAGACAGAAGACATGCAACATCAAAGTTTAAACACCAAAGTTTATTCATTTGACATATACAATATCCCCTCGGACCCTTCTCATCAATCTGAAATACAAGAAAGTCGAATACACCAGACTTGGCGCCAAAATTGCCTTGCAGGTTTAAAACTTGCAGAATAATATTGCAAATTATGCTTGTATTCTCCCGTATCTGGAAAAAAACTACAATAATCCCCAGTAATTCCGTGTCGAAAGCTCATCGAAGACATCGATACATTCTCGTGTGAAGGTAGTGATCCCATGTCTCACTTTAAACTACCAATTTCAAGTACCTTATCATATTTCCGTCCAATAAATGTCGGAAATAGTTTAAAGCTCTCTGTTTGGAGGTCGGAAATAGGGTACTTTGCATTTTTAGCACATCGTTATGATTTCATAGAGACATGACGACACCTAGCAATATGTTGAGACTCTGATAATTCTCTGTTTGAAAGCATCAGAAGGTCATCAGGAATGTTGGATTCTCTGTGGATTCTTGGGTCCTTTCAAGAAGCTTATTAAAAGGACCGAGAATCCCTTCCTCGAGATTTTCAATTTGTTGAAACCCAGCAGTAACCCTTTTTTTGAGATTTCAAAGCATAAAATTCTCACATGTTTTCAACTTTATTGATATTAGGCCAATCTTTTGACGTCATGTTATGTTTGCGTTACCATGAACATGTCAAAGTTAAATATATTTTAGTAAAAAGTAAATAATGATTGAAGAACAAATTTGATTGTGTCTGTTACATCGACAGACCTCAAATGTTAACTAAATTCGTCATTATGTTCAGACACACTTAAATCACAGACAATTCCCAATTATATCTTTACGTATTTCTTATTTTGTCCCATTATGACCACAAGTGCCGTACAATTAAAATCATCGTCCTCTGGTCATAAGGTATTTAAAGAGGTTTTATGTATTGTATGCTCACGCTTTCCTCCTAACAAGGACATTATTTAGTGAAAATGCTCATTAGTGCGTTCTGTCTGCTATTGATCAAATTCAGTTTTTTTATTCTTGTAAGTTCGTTTAAATTACTATTGTATGTCATTTGTCTTCGTTTATGCCTGAGTAACAGGTAATTGGTCAGTGTTTACCTCATAAGAATATTATTTCTGGTCTCTGATAGTTATTATTTTTCTAAACCGTTGTTATTTTCATCTATTTAAGGACCCATTGTATTATAATCACATGTATATTTTAGCTAAACAGCAAGATTTACTTCTCTTTAAACGGAAGGTAAGACAATGAAATAATCGAGCTGAAACAATTGTTGTGATATGTGTACAAAATATCTCACTTTTTACCACTATAGGTAATAAAAACGTTATTTAGGATAATGGAATACTGATAACAGGAATGTCAATAACTTGCGATCACCATGAATAAATAGATTCAAATGACAACTTCATCTTGACAAAATATGCTTCAGGACAAAGGTCAAAGAACTGAAAACTGCTTATAAAATAATGTATGGATGAGAAACTTATTTATTCATGGTATGCGACACAGGTTCTTTTGTCGTTCTCAAGCAGGGATAATGGGTAGTAAGAAAAGAGCATATATATATATATATATATATATATATATATTTGAGAACATGGTACGTTCTCAAGCAGAGGTAATTGGTAGTAAGGAAAGAACATTTTTATAAGTACATGGTACCATGTACCTATACAGCTGCGTATCTTAAGTTTGTTCACTTGCTTGTGTATCCTAGTGCAAATATCATGTAAATTTGGTTTGATTTTGACGTCCATAAAATAACTCCAGGAGCACCTACAAGGGACAACCAATTATCCATTAGTAAAATAATCATTCCCAAACCATATCTCGGGATCGTCTTGTCTCTGGTACTGAATTTAGATATTTGACCTGATCAAATAGACAGATGGGGTCATATTTGTGAAATTCAGATTTTCTTAAATTTCGATTTAAATATTCCATATAAGCAGTGTACATTGCATTAATGCAAAGGAACAAATATGACTAAGGTCTAAAGCTAATGATCACTAATGAAGGATTTTGTAGCGAAACATATGGAATAGTGTTTTTGAAATTGTGACCCCTGGTCATTTCAATGCCCTGCCAAATTAGTTATGGTATTAGTTTAAGGTATGTCATGCGAATATGTTAACGCAAACTGAATGTTAACTTACGTAGTCAAATTTGAACATTATCAGTTTCGTTTTGGCATTGCTAAGATGCCCAAAGACATTCTAAATTACATGATTTTTGCACTAAAAACGCAGGTAAGTGAACAAACTTAAGATACGCAGCTGTGCATATGCTCTTTCCTTACTACCCATTACCTCACGCACCTGTGTCGAAACGCTGCATACCACGAATAAAGAAGTTGTCATCCATCCTCTGCATTATTGTAATTCCAACTTCTAAAATGCCTCTCAAAGAAGTTGCTCATAAAATTGTTCAACTATTAGGCTAAAACTGATTCACATGGTTTTAGGTTCAAGTAGAGATCCATGATCTAAATCATAAAGAATGACCGTTGGTCAGGGCCAATTACTGCGGACAGGGTGACCCTGTTGACTTCATTAGCCAAATACATTTATCAAGCACTCGCAAATAACATGAACATGTCTTCTCTCGCGCATCAACCGGATACTCGAGGAATTGAAATCTACTTTCTGATCCTAATGGGGGAGGGGTGACATCACCTGGGGATTGATGTGTATTTGGTTAGAATAAGTGGACTGTTTGCAAGATATCTTAGAAGATATACAGAATACATGAATTCTGATCTCAACAAACAACTCATATAATAATGGGGATAGAAACACAAAATACAGGGTGTTTTGTAAATAGAGATCAAAAGAAACGTCACTGACACAAAATTAAGCCACAGGGGTGGAGAATGAATAAGAGACTGTTAAAGTTCAAACTTCACCATATCTAAAGTTAAATGAAGAGTGGTTATCGGTTCCACAATCCACAAATTGACGTTAGTCAATGTAAATTATATTGGCATATCATGATTGACCTTGGCACTTTAATGCTTTAAAATGCTGATTTAAAGGTACCTGTCAGTTGGTGTTGTGGATTGGCAGTTAATGCCAAATATTTGCATGGTCAAACATTTTTATTCACGTAAAATCATAATTCAAAATTCAATATGTAAATAGGACATGAATTTATTTAATTGTCTTTTTACAGTTCGGTCCTTAATTAATAGCATATCAATTATAACGACAATCCTTTCAGCTTTAACATTACAAATGTACGGGACCTTGCGAGATATAAAAGAACAGAATATCATCTTCAAATATTTAAAAGAGTGTCCGGAAAATAAATGAAACATCCATTTCAACGATGACGTAACACACAACAAACGTTGCGAACGATCATGTGTGAAAACGAGTTTTGCATGCATAGAAAGATATTAAAAACATTTAACATGTTTAAAAATTCAGATGTTTACATCAATTTCCCTCTATGTTCCTATGTACTCCATTAAACCAGTTCTCGAGCATTAAGAACAAGTGCTTGGCTCGATTATCGGAGCATGTTTGCAGAGTCCTTTCTATTGTTGAGAAACAGGAAGTGCAATGCTATTACCATGTCAGTTTAATGCATCCTATAGATTTTGTGTTTCGTTCTAAGTGACATTACACTTGTGATTCATAGCAAACTATGATATGCTATTAGATACAATCCGGAAGAAATCCAAATCGGTATTTTTTATTAAATATTTTTCTTCTGAATGGAGTCCAGGACTTTGTTTTCATATTAATTACTAGCGCAAGGTTCGATCCATGCATACGTGAATCTGCTATTTAAAATGTTTCAAGCGTTTATCTTGTTTTCCTGCCCAAGGTCACTGTGGATCATCTATTATGGGTTCGCAGGAAGTCTTTTGATGATGTAATGGGAAGGTTGGAACCAATAGAAAGTTATCTGCTTCAGAATATGCCTTCGTATTCTACATACTATGTATATGATTTCAATAACATACCCATCAATTAGGGACCACTTCATGTGTGACGAGTTTTAAACGGCAGTAGCACGTTTTTAGGGGGAATATAAGGTGATGTCAGGAAAACGAAAATTAATGATTCCAATTGTAAGACAATGTATTAAAACTAAATGGAGCAGTAATAATTCAAATATATAATGTAAAGTTTAGCCATGCGATTCCGTTTTCTTGCAGAAAATGAATTATAGGTGTTCACACAAAATGGCCGCCATTGGCTTTTGTGTTAATCTTCATACTTTGTCCTCTGACTATGGATGATTGGCTTGTGTAATGAGATTTTTAACACTGTCAAAATATTACATATAGCATTCACTTACAATTATCAGTGAAAAATTTAAAATATAAAATTATCAAAAAACGTGCTACTGCCCCTTTAAGACAGTGATATTCATCAGTAGCGTGTCAACAGAAGTGTCTTCTGATATCAAATATATCAACGAGAGTTGACATACGCTGCACATATCCCAGGCTTTTCTCGTCAAATTTTGCAACAAAATAGGCATTCGTCATCTATATGTCTTATGAATACCATATAAACAGAAAGTATATTGTCAACGTCAACTTTAATACAAATTAGGTAATCTAGCCATGTATCAATTTCATTCTAAACACATGTGAATATCCTTTTTACTTGTTCCCATTTGTCAAATGCATGAAAAAGGTATTATACATAATCGCGTATTACAATATTTATGACTTGAAGATTTGAATGAGCGAGAATAATGTTTAACTGAATTTTTCTATTTCCCTAGAAATATTGGTTTTGATATGTTTTTGTACTTACTGAATTTTTGAATCTATTGTTATTGCATAAATTCATATATCTGTTGTGGCTGAGATATTGATTTGGTTCATTAAAACAATATTTTGTAATGTCACAACCCAAATCAAGTATTTAGAGAAGATTATCGTTTGTGGTAAATCGGTGTTAATCCAAAGTCAAAGTCCAAGTTCATTCCAGAATGTTATGGTCTCACAACATTACAAATAAAAAATCTTCTCAGGTGAATCTTTACAAAAACTACATAGAACATTATCAACAAGATTCATCATGTGAGTAGTTTTCTAAACAACGTGTACGCTGTACTATAAGATCGTAAATACGGTGCCACCGCACAGGGTGACACGTTCTCAATGATAGTAGATATATTTTTCTGTTTACTTCAAGAAACGTTTTTTAAGCATAACACAAGAAAGGGACCGAAGGTTTCTTCGTTATATGATCAGCGACGAAATACTGGATTTTATCAGTGAAATAAAATGTCTATCAGGCGATAGTGACGATATATTATGTTTTCACTGTGACCAGTTACGATATATTATATCGTCACTGGTCAGGTGCCGGAACTACTTTCAGCCATGTGTTCAAAGGGGATTAACTTTCCAATTTTACAGTGATTTTTATTACATATTTTATTAAAAGATCATATAATAAATAGATTGTTTAAGGTAGTTTTCTAAATATTTCAGACACTCAGACACTCGATGAACTAAACCTGGCATTAGGAAAACAACATCCTTTGTTTATTGCTATTTGCTTTTATGATTGTTAATGAGTGTTTAATCGAATAAATAGATACGTTCATATACGTTTATCTATACATGTTTGATCCATAATTCTTGTCTTGCGTATTTTGGACGAACATCTTTCATAACTAAAACAACGATATTCATATTCTGTATATTTACAGCCGACGTCCCTGCCCTCGTGTCCAACAACCAACACCGTCTGTGGAACGATCTCAACAAGCGATGAAGGTCAAGGTTACACGGTCAACCACGTCTGCGCATGTCCAGGAGACGCCATTTGCCCAAGTGAACCGGATAACTTTACATTACAGATGACGGGCAGCCTGTGGTGAGTTAATCATTAAAACATGTTATATTCCACTAATATCCGATTTGTTTTGGCAAAAATATGTGTAGCCTTTCCATGGACATGGTCGTGATGACGAATGAACAGTAAGCGTGGAAAAGGATGAGGTGTGATGAAGTAATTTTGAGTTTAACGCCGCTTTTAGGAGTATTTTACTTATACCATGGCTGTTAGTATTATTGCAGGGCGAAGGCCTGCAACACTATTGTTGCTAAGCATTGCGGTGAAGCCTGCGAACCAAAGGTGATACTGCGCTGAAATTAAGTGATTACTTGCGCCTAAATCTCACCGCGTGTAGAACAATTCTGTACTGCAGACAGAGTTGGTGAGCCCCTGGTGGGATTCGAACCCTGAACCTCTTAATCCGGAGCCGAAGGCGATAACTACTACAATATCCCTGTAATGCTCTAATGCTGCTCCACAGTCCACACCAGAGAAAGAAAGGTGAAAACTGGGACTGCATTCAATCAAATGTTCGGTGTCTTAAATCACACAAACCTGCACGAAGTACGAAGCTATAAAGTATACATGTTTTAACAAGTATACTGATAAAATGAGCAAATCTTGAGATTGAAGTCAAAATCGTTGTCATTGAACGGAACCATTGACTTTGGTTTGACAAGTAGGCTTTTACTTACAAAAACGCCATTGCCCTTGATAAAAAAAAAAGTTGTCATTAAGGGTAAGAAATTCTATTGAAGTCGTCCAAAAGGTCTTAAGAACGTTTCTCGTTGATTCGTAAGTGTTATTTCAAGTGTAACATGCTCTACGATTCTGACACTTGCAACATAGGAAAAATACTGTTTCCAACAATTCTCTACTGCAAAGAATCAGTCAAAAAGGTACAACAAGCTGTTTTTTATTAAAAAAGCTTTGAATTGACATTTCCACTGGATCAAGCTAACAATAAACAGAGTGAAACAATGCTACGCTAATACAACCCAATGGTAGAGCGTTTATCGATAATATAAAATTCATGTTAAAGAATAAAGACTGACTCTTGTCTAAACTTTCTGAATTCCAGTTAAAACAGGTCACATTTTTCATGATATAAACGTTTGCGATCCAAACTCGGCCTTCAACTCATGGTCACTGCAGAGGAATAAAAGCTTTACGTTATCGAGTTCTGCCCATGCACCATCAGATCAGAAACACAATAACGGAAATCTAATTTATCAGTGATATGATAGCTTGCTAGCCTGAAAGCAAAGACACGAGTGACTTCACTTGTATAGCTATTCGTGCACTTGTTTCAAATCTATTCTTTCAATTGTTTTCACAGCCTTCAGGATAGGACTTTGTACAATCAGTTAATTTCCCAAATTCAACATTTACAGAAACGCTCGTCCAGCGTCAATAAAGTGTTTTGTTCCAAAGCTCTGTCTGTACGTAATTGAAATGCCACGAAATTAGACAACTGAAGAAGTTTGTGGAGTATAATTAACGCTCTGGCGATTATTGTTTCTCTAGGCGAGCTCCGAGATTTGAGCAATGCCGAGTGATTTGATTATATGTAAGGCGGAGACAATTTGATAGTGTTCCAACACGATAATTGTTGCAATGTCAACATATGGTGAAATACCTAACGGTAGTTCTGGCTCAGTGATATTCGATCGAAAGATATTTCTGTAAAGACAATTAGGTTTGCGAGAATGGTGCAATCCAAGCTTGGTATATAAAACCAAGGACAATAAGCTCTAACAAGATCTGCAGACTTCACCAATCAGTAGCGGATCTAGATGTTTTCAAGGAGGGTTTAGGCTGTAATTGTTGATCACTTATGATTTAAGGGAGGGGATCCTTTGGTTTTTTACAAACAATTCTATAACTTATTTCAACGAAAAGTCGAACCACTCCCCTTCCTCCCTCTCCCTCCTAACTCGTTTCCTCTATATTTCACCCCTTGAAATAGCTTCCACAATGTTACCTGGCTGATATATTGAGGTATGAGCATCTATCTTGCTCTTTTTATCGGCGTATTTCTATAGGCCTATACAGAGCATATACCATTCAAGTCATGAAATGTTGTTACAGCCTCTGTGATATTACGCCGAATTTCGTGGGTTCCGGCAGTTCCTCTGGCTGAAAAAAATTAACCACAATCCATCTTAATTTCCTTATAAAATGACAACGCTCATCTCATGGGAAGGGTGGTTCATATCACAATGCCTTTGCCATGATTCAGTAGCGATAATGATGACTTAAGAACAGCGCCGCTGATTGCACAACTAACTTTGATTGCCTCCAATCAGGCATCTCCCATTCTAGCCCACAAAGTCGGCGTAATAGAACAGAGGCCGTATCAACATTTCATGACTTGATCTGCCCCTGTGGGGAGAGATTGAGCTTATACATATCTCAAAGTAAAAGCTTCGTGAATTCGTTACGCTACCAGGGGTTTATTTCTATAAGCAGCTGGTGCTTGTGCGGCCAATGGAAGTAAATTATCTTGAACCTCTCACCTCTCATCCGGCAAGAGCTGCTTTTGTTGTATGCGAAGTATTCCATTGGTAACATACATGTAGATATCGATAGGAGGTATTTGGCTTGAATGATATCAGGGTATCCTAGGAGCTACGTGGATATAACACGGTTGGAGCTAAATGATACAAGTCTCTAAAGCAGTAAATGATGGATTTAGCTTAAGCAATAGCCATGATGCGATGTGACAGCCTTGCCATTGAAACATATAAGTTACTCGGATTAGTTGTTGATAAGCTTTATTTGGGCAAAATTGAATCAAATAGCGGTGGGATAGACTGAATTGGCCTAACGATTTCATCGATGTAAACCATTTTTTCCAGATCTTTACATATAAGAAGATAAGAACTGCGATCCACTATACAGATAAATCGTTTGCTGAATTAACTTATCTGAAAACTAAACACGAGAAAGTTGAAAGAAACAGATTTTTCCAAAACCAGTATGAATACATACTATTAAAATCTTCAAAGTTTCATTTAAACATTACAAATAAGGATATTCTCTCGTAAAATGATAAGATTATTTTTTAAATGACCATAGTCATCTTTAAACCTTAAACGAATGATAGTGTATTTATCTTACAAAATTTACATAATTGATATAAAAAAATAAAGTGACACGATCAAAAAGAAGCAATCCTCTAATTTCGATTTGGGAAACTTAAATGTCTGTTTGCCAATTAATGTCAAGTAAATGAAGGGTACCTCACTCGATTAGATCAAAAGTAGTTCGTGTTAACAAGGTTATGAAGAGTATGTTTTTCAAATGACAACTTGCTCACTTATTGAACCAACGTCACGTGACTTTCTGCGGGGTCCGTATCAACTGTTAGTCCACGCACAATACAAACAGGCCATTCGTCGAAAAGTTTCTTTCGTCTGCAGTGTCAATATCGATGCTGAGTGGCGTATCGGCTTACAAAGCTCAATATCGATAGTTTTGCCTTAGCAATTTATTTCCCAATCTATAAGAGCCTAAGGCGAGTCATGGACCTTAATCTGGTGTTAGGCCACGGCTTCTGTAGGAGACCAGAGCTGAGCTTTTACTTTAATCCAGTTTTCTTTAATTTGTATTTGAACCTGTCATTGATATGAAGAAAATATTTTTATTCAACCCTGGGGGTAGCTATAAATGAGGTATTGGTAGAAAGATCCAAAACTGCCCTTCTGTATGCATTGTGAGTGAATGGTTCCATTCAGGAGAAAATGGTAAAATGGAAAATGATTTATCTTATTAAAGTATATTCTGGAAATGAATGTCCGTCAATATTATGAATGTGAGGAGTAACCATGTAGGTATGCAGTTTTGAGATAGAGTTTAGATATTTGATATTTTTCAACCATTCTTAATCCTGATATCAATCTATAGTGTGGGATATAACCTCAGTAAAACATTAAAAACATCAAATCTATTTTCAAAAGTGGCAATCAATTAAATACAGACAAATAGTAAAAGATACTCTTAAGATGAGTAAGAAACAGATTACTGTTGTCAGAGAGAGGCGACTTTGGTCCTTGTTACGAGCACATGTGTTATAAAGGAGGAGAGTATGACATTTTACGTTATATTTATCAAAAGACACTTTGGGTCATTTAAACGCTTTTTGTACTTTGTTTGGAACATAATGTGTTTAATTGAAATCGAAAGATATGAAAAATAGGAATCAAACTAATATAATATTTTATCAACAAAAATGAACATTTAAATTGATCTGATAACACATTCTTGCTTAGGACGCCAGAAAACAGGCTCTTGTTTACTCTCCTTTCTCGACAATTTATTACAAAAAGACGATTTCTTGCAAGGTATATTTTCAAAAACATGATCATACATTGTTTTAGAATTAACAACTTAGTTTAATTGGTCTTTAAAAAGTCTTCTAACGAGACATGAGGTGAGCATGTTTCAGTCGTATTTATCAGCTATCGGTTGAATTTTGTTTGGTTTCGTTTACTGACCATATATGTATTCTATCATGATATAAACAATATAGATTTACATCAGATAAAAAAACATGTTCACAAGAAAACAGGCGTACAAAGGAACAAAGAAAGCATAACAAATTTGAATTGTGGGAATAGCAAGAGAGACATGTAGATACTAGAAAGGACTATTGTTCGTCTCCATGACATTTCATAATTCAGTCACCCCCAGGAGAAAGAGACAGAATTTGTGTACGAAAGTTACAAATGATCATTTTAGCTCTATGCTAGAAAATACTAGACGATCGTCGGTTATTGTCAGGGTTTTTATTGATTCATAGGACGAGTTTCATCATATGTGTTTAAAAACGATTCGGTTTTACAAATTAGTTAGATAATGTTAAATTTTACCCTCAAAGCAAGAAGGTTATGTATGATTCAATAGGATTTACCTCGATGGGACTTCACAAAGAGAAACATTCAAACGTAATCCAATTAAGCAAGACAGAAGGGATAGTCTCACGATTTAAGTGCATCTTTTCAAAAGCAATGTTTAACAAAAGAGAACTTAACTTACTTTTCAGCCTTTTTCCGAACTACACATGAAATAATGTTTTCGTAATTACATTTTACAAGTGCCTCGAGATACGAGAATGTCAAAACTATAAAGATATGTATTTTTTCGAAAATGATATGGATTTTCTCAAGTGGAAATGTTTTTCATCATCATCATGAAGTTTATAGTCTTTTACGCTAATAAAAGTATGTTTCTGCATTAAATTATAAGAAAGGGCAATTATATTCTACTCGTGTGAATAAACATCATTTGATGTTTAATCATTATCTTTTAAACGGAATGAAAAGTGTGAAAACAATTTTCATGAGTGCTTTTCGGCAAAAACCGTTTCTTTGTGGAAATGAGCGAGTACAAATATAAAAGTGCATATCAATAACCTTTCATTGATCCTTTAAGCTTTCCCTCACTCCAAACCCAAATCTCTTATTTTTGTTGTATATGAAAAAAAGACATAGACGTTATAATTTGAGTGTTCTTTTTGGATCGTACATATCCTGCATTAGGAATACATATTCACGATCCCAAATCACACGAGCCTGATAACTTTTTTATCATACAATGTCATTTTAGAACTTTTAATCGAACAAAATGCCTGATAATACTATTTTAATACTTGACCTTGTTTTAAACGATGTGCGCATTGATATATGCAAATGAAAAGTGACATTGAATTGACAAAATATAAATCCTCGTTATAAATGAGTTTAATTACCTTTATGGTTCTTTAGTCACAACTCAAACGGTTTTAAAAATTTTGGTATGCGTACATGACCCTTAGCCACGCCAGGACGTTATCCATTGTATGATAAATGTAATTACTAACATACTGACTGGTTGTTTGTAAAAGAAATAAACATAAAACTCATCGTATTAAACACTCGAAATGCATCACTCGCAAAATCTTATATTTGTTTATTTTTATTAGAGTTTGATGTTCATCTTCTTTGTGTTCACGTTTTTACAATGTGGCTATACCGCCTTCTAAACTCCACAATATGAAGAAACTGTCTAACATTTGCTTGACTGCCAATCCGTTTCTATTTTTGCCAATGACGGTGATGTAATTAGGCTTTACACAAAAATAACCCAATAAGGGAGTCTCTATGTGTCTTATCTACAACAACCATGATAATGTTCATTTTGTACATGCGTTTCGATATTTCAACATACATGCAGAATATTGCATATCATTTTATAATAATTTCACACTCTGAAGTTCACACATATTTCCGTAAAATTAAGTAAAATAAACCATTAAATGATGAAATTCGGAAATTGTAAATAATACTCTTATCATATTCAACAAGACTGTCAATATTATTGCATACTCTAGAATGGTAATTAAATGTACATCACATTGAATGTTAATCTTATTTTGACGTCAATAATAAAATCTACCAAATTCATTGAAGAATGTTATATTCTTATCATAAATTGATATGAAAATGTGTATTCTCTCTTAAATATCTTGCAATAAGGAAACCATATACAGCACTTTTACTTATACATAACAGACAATTATGGGAAAACGGGAAAAAAGAATCTTGGGGAAACAAACAAATAAATCAAATCATTAGGAAGATATCCGAAATTCTTTATATTCATTGTTTGTATTTTAATATCGAGAAACCAAGTATATAAAATAAAAATTAAATTTAAATACGTTTTTATCTGAAAAAATGTTACATTTTAGTAACTCGGTTACATTAGTGTCAACAAGGTGGCGTGCAATTGCTCTGAAATAAGTTGGTGCATCCGAAAATGTGTTCCTGAACACAATAATCTGTCTCTAATAACAAACTCAAGCCTCGAATGATTCGGTTACTTGGGGACCCAAACCACTGAAAGTTAGAGCTAATGCCAGTTATTTGCCATTGCGTGAATAAACAAGGACGATACAAGATGGTGCATGAGTGCTTACCCTTTAAAATATAGAATTGCAGGGCGTAAATGGACACCGATCCTACCCAAGGGGAGATAATTGGTAAAGTCAACGAATTAAAGCCGACCTTTTGAGCATGTTCGTATCCGGAGGCAATCCTGAGGCGATCCGGGCCAAGCAATGCTCTTTTCATCAGGGAGTTAAAATTCTCATTACTTCATTTTCTGTAGAAAACCTCTCTTTCATTTGGATCTTGGTGTTTTTAATGATGACAGTTTCCTGAATTGACTGAACAAGCCTGTTTGTTTTTATAAAGTTTGAAATAATGATACTTTAAAATTTACATTTGCATTTAAAGTTGGTTAATTGTTAAAGATTGCAGTTGATGATGTATATATATATTCATCATACATGCAATACAAGTTATTACTGGTTTTATTTACTGGTAATTGAATCACGTCTGTGTTTTTATGTGATAAACTGTGGATTGAATATTTTAATCCCTCCTTTGATGAGGTGAAGGAGATTTTAAAACAAATTAAGATAATCTCAATTTCCTGAACATAAAGAAGCCTTTGTCGTACATGTACTTTAATTAGCAAGCAGAATGACATACCCAATACAACATCTCAGAATTTCAAAATTTGTGTACAGATTTCTTCTAACGATGAATGAACATATCATCATGGTAACCTTCCATTTCTGAATCTACATTAAGTAGTCTTTGTAGTGTTTTATTTGGCAAGCCGAAAGATATATACCTCCATATTCCTTCTACCACACATGTGCCTGAAAGCTACATGCTATAACACTTCTCTCATGAGTAAACCAACTGCGTTCTTCTCTTAGAACATGGAAATACGTCAATTTTAGTCATAAATGCATGATAACAAGACCCATTATAGGTTTATGCATAACTTCATGACACTATATAAGAAGTTGAAGTGAAAAAAAATCCATGTCGAATTCTATGATTTTACTTTGTTACATAAGTCGTTAAAAACAAAGTACAGTATTCCCACGAAGATGGATGTCAAGGGAATGACAGTATGTGTAAGTGAACATTATGTGTAATGCAACATACATTTGTATAAAGCATAAGATACATGACCTTTTCTCTTAAATAATCCATAATATGAATATAAATTTACCTTAAAGAATAATAAATAAACACGATTATTGCCTTTTACTGTTAAGGCGGTTGTGGTCGATATATTTTCCTTTAAATTATCAATAATTAATTATAAATAAAACAATTATTAGAAAATATAAAACAATAATTCAAGCAATCTTAACGGTGCCTAGTGCGATGTATCGCAGTTGATACCGTCACATATATGTGTGTACCCCTTCTCACGTTGGTTGATTGGATCTTTCAAACTGTCTGTTCCACAATTTGTTGTCCTTTGTCACACGCCTTGTAAACACTTTCAGCGTAGTACCAGAAATGTTAATAGAAGGGATTTTTTAAGATGATTTTGTTGAGAAATCAGGTTTCGTGAAGATAATTATGATCGAAAAATCACAAACATTTAATCTCTTTGGTATGTCATAGATACTTTATTCCAAAACGGCCAAAATGATTATTGATGGACATGTGTAAATGATTATGACGTTTTGAACATTTGTAAATAGACAATCTACTTAGTGCTTTCTCTTGTGCCTTAACCTTTCACCTTGTGTCAATTAGATATGTTTAAGCAAGGATTTTCATAGCAGTGAACTATGAAAATCTTTGGTTTAAGCCTAAAGGCAATGAAACCGGAAGCAAGACCACATGACCATCTACCTTTGTTTCAAATCACTGGCTGTGCTCACAATTACACATCCACGAAGAACGAGTGGGTAAGCAGACAAAGAGTCTATATGTGTCAGTCCACGACACACAACAGATGGAGGCATCTCGCCTACAGCCATATGGTGTCCTCCATCCTCAGTCTCACAGATCCTTGTCGAGCCTCATACAGGGAGTGTCAGTCCTCAAGCGTCAGTAGTCTTCTTCATCTCGCCATACCTGCCTCGTGTAATTAGCAGTTTCACGTATACTCTGTACTTATTGGTCGACCTGCTCAATCCTCAATGTGAAATATACTGTAACATTAATTAGCTAAAAGCCTGGTTCTTGTGATTGAAAGCCTTGGTATATTCTATTCTTATTACTTAATGCTCAATGTTGGTTTTAATGCAAAACATAAATTGGCTGAAGAGACAGAAAAAGTCACCTTCAGAATTTTTAAAAAGTCTAGTACCATAACTTTATCCTTGTGGTTGCTCTCTTATTTATATGAAGCTTTGTTAGCTGTAATCTTATTCTGTAATTCACCAACAATATTCTATGTACATGTCTTTCATTACATGTACGAATTACCTTTTTTTAAATTTTGAAGTATCCTTATAATTGATATAATTCCTTTATGACATTGTACACACAAACTATTACTCCTCTGAAAGCAATTACCGTTATAAAAAAGTGTTGTTTGTTTGAGTGAATACAATTTAGTAACGTGATTTTGTAGATTTTCGAAAAGGGGACCATTTTGGTTTTTTTTTTTGATTTAGCATAATTCATGGGAAAATCATTAACATTTTCTTTAAAGCTTCTTTTTGAAAATGAAACAAAATGAAAAAAGATTGTTCTTCAATCAATTTCCTGTTCCTGCATCCACTTTGCCTGAAGAAATTGAGACAGTGTTTAACGATATAAAGGAGAGAAATGAAAGTAGTCTATCTTGTAAATAAATTTAAATCTTGAAATCATATTACGTTGCGTGTCAAAAATGAGAATTTGGACATCTTTTAAAGATAAATGCATACACTTGTGAATAACAATGATCTATTCTCAGTCTCATTTCAAATACGTTACTTTCCTAGCTATACATATCATTTAAACTGACTTGCGTAAACATTACATAATCTTGTTATAATTGATCACTCCGACACCAATTATTTCTATGAAGAATTTGTTAAATTTTACTAAAAACTTTACGTTATAGAAATACAAATTTTCTGAGAAGTTACTTGTCTTCAAAAACACGATGTACATACAATCAGTACGATCATCAGACAATATCAGGAACTTTAACATTTATTGACACATATAAGGAACTTTAACATTTATTGACACAAAGTGGCATTTTGTTTTCAGACACCACTGATTTCCTTTGTCTATCATTAGGGCAATGTGTTATGACAGCACACAACTGTTTAAAGAGACACAGTATCGAATACTAGTTTTGCCATTTGGTATTGATATAATTACGACAAACAGTAAAACTAACTAAATCGAAGAAAGCATTTTTAATGGTGATTCTGGCAGAGATATTATAAAATGTTTTATTGTAAAGAACTTGGATTGGTTTCATAACTGTTAGTAAAATACCATTATAAACATTATTGTGGAAGCAATCTACATCCGTATTTACTACTTTCAAAACTTGGGTTTAAGAAAACATATTTCATATACTAAGAAATTGGTATTTATTGCACATATGAAAATAACGAATTTCCGTATTAAATTTTCTATAATATCATCAATGTTTACATTGTACAGATGACTAAATGAATTCATTTTTCATTTGACATGAATGCATAGGTAATGAACATGGACACAAACAACTGTCTTAAATCGTTTTCAAACATAACTATGTAGAGTTCTCCTTAGCACCACTAAAAGTTGAATTTTAATATGTTCATGAAGACAATTCACGAAAAGGCTGCTACACTACCTTTTGAAGTATTTAAGGGCTTTATCAACATTTTACTCTATTTAGACTATTTAGTTGCACTACACTCCACATCTAAAATCCATTACGGATAAGTAGTAACTTAAAAGTATTCCATCGAAATGATCAAGTTATGTTGTCAAGGGCATACGTACAATCGCACTGCAATGACTCTCATAAGTAAAAGGTCGAAAGGATTAAACTTTCAGATAGAACAGCTATTGTCGTATTTGAATATGACACGTATATATGATACGTTTTGTGAAAACCACCAGTGAGGTATAAAAAAGAGATAGATTAGCATTTTTGCGATTTCCCTTATTGTATATGTTAATACTAGTAGGTAAAGGCGGGTGTCTAATTTCGGTTCGGGACATATTCTGAGGGGATTGAATCACGACTGCCTCCTGAATATCAAATTATTCCGGTTTTATATACTAGTATATACTTTTATATACTAGTATATACTTTTATATACTAGTATATACTTTTATATACTAGTATATACTTTTATATACTAGTATATACTTTTATATACTAGTATATACTTTTATATACTAGTATATACTTATATATACATTTTGTATCCACAAAGGCTTCATTTTATATGATTAAATTGTGACTCTTTCAATATTTCCTTCACAATCATGTTGAGAAACCTTCAGAGACGCCTAGCTTTCTCTTGTGTGGATTAAATTCGCTTATTTTAAAGAGCTTCTGGCCTTTAAATAGTTAGTTCAACGTCAACAGCTATTCTAAATTAAGCCACATGGGGAACTTTTAGAGAGAGGAAGATCTCACGTCCACGTACGTAATCTTTTGTAAGTACAATCTCAGGAAGATCAAAGTATTATGATTTACCAAATAGTTCAACTGTGTACATATATACATTCCATATAAAAACTACCAGTTGTTTGCTTTCACTCACTGCATCTCATCATTTTTATCAACATCTATCAAAATATTTGAGAGGCATTTTAGAAGTTGGAATGACAATAATGCTGAGGAATATATGGATGACAACTTCTTTGTTCATTGTATGCGATGTTTCGACACAGATTCTTGTGTCGTTCTCAAGCCTCTGCTCCATATATTCCTCAGAATTATTTATCAAATTATTATTTAAGGATGTGTTTTCTAGTTTTATCGGAGTATTATATAATCATTAATATAGTTCGATATTTGCATTGTTATTATAAGATGTATATGACACATAACTAATTCAAAACAATGTTTTCTCCTTATTCTAAGCAGAATCTGAAGTTGTAAGATACCATCTCTGAATTTTAAAAGTCTTCACGTGAGTAAACTAAACTTCATAACAAACGATCAGTTTGGATACCGATGTTGGAGATTCATTGCAAATCAGCTACAATAATCTACATCTCGCAGGTTGTACATTCAAAACGAAATTATGATCTCCTGTAGACCTATGAATAACAGTGTAGTTCAGCAACATCTGGCGTGGCTCGCCGGATGGGTGGGTTACCCGATTCATTGCTGAATAAACTGAGAATTTGAAGGGTAATTCCTTGCCCTACACTTAGACACGAGTTGAATAACTTGGTGTCGCCTTGGGCAAGAGACTTTATTCGAAATGTGCCTCTGTTCACCCAGCAGAATATATGGGTACCTGGTGAAAGTTGTGTTGGAGGTGACCCACCAAGCGTTTAATCGGCTGCTTGGGTTAAGACCAGGGTAATAATTCAGGGAGCGCCTTTACCATGCATTCTGTGTGGATATGTGCGCTTTATAAATACCCTAATTATTATTATTATCAGTGTCATCTTGATGTCATTTGATCCAATTGTCAATGTCGTCAGTCCTTCATTCCTTGAACTGTTGCACGGAAGAGGTCCGGTGTACACTGAACTTGGTGCAGATTATGCCAACATTTCAAGGCAATAGCATCAAGTTTCAACTAATAAAGATTTGTCAAAAAGGATGTTTAGTAAACATCCAATGGGATTGAAACCCGCGAGCTTTTGTCTTGATAGATATTAGTGAATGATAGCAGCAAAATGCCGTTAAACCTTTTATCATGATGTTGTAAGTAATGTTGTCGATGGAAAAGTTTAACTTCAACGTAGATTTATGAACTTCACGAGATGCAAAGCGCATAGAGAATCTTCACTTTAGGGGTTGACCTTACAAACAAGGGTTTAAAGGGGTAGTAGCACGTCTTTTTGAAAATTTTATATTTCAGTTTTCCACTTTTTGTGTGAACACTTCTAATTCATTTTGTGTAAGGAAAGGGAATCGCATGGCTGAACTTTACATTATATATGTGATCTATTACTGCTTAACTTAGTTTATATACATTGTCTTTCAATTTGAACACTTCATTTTCATTTTCCTTGCATCACCTTATATTCCCCGTAAAAACGTGCTACTGCCCCTTTACAAATTGCATGTAACATATGGTTGAACAGCTGGCAAACAGTTTACTATGCTTTAACGCACTGATGTCAATTTTAAAGTTCCGGTTCATTATCCACATTACAACATCGATTTTACTTGATTTTGTTTTACACTTGAAATAAATGATCTCTTTCATCAGTTCAGTCTACTCTGCAGGATTGATGTGATTATTCTGACTGATTAAGTCACAATATCACAATAAATGGGCACTTGTACGCCCAAGTCAGTGTATCCTTTATGCATGTTAAGGGCTCTTAGAGTTGTATGGAGGCCCAAAATAAGTATTGAAAATTATATTATTTCTTAACAACGAATATGAAGGACTGTTCTCATCATACGAAAGTTTAAAATAAGAATATTGAAAGAATATGCATTATGTTCTTATAAATCATATTTTGGGCTTGATAGTCGGTTTTTGAATTAAATAGATAGCAATACATGTCTTTCCTGTTTTCAGAAGATTAGAGTTACACATTGGATCCTGCAAATGCTTAACGTTATCAAGACTGATGCAGGCACACACCATATTACCTATCGTTGACTTCATATACCCTGAATGTGTAGTATTCTGATAATTCCGTTCAATCATGTAAACAAATTCTATAAATGTTCTCTCATCACCAAGAAGAAAAGTATGAAAGTGTGGAAACTGTGTTAATGAGTCGTAATTGGAGCGTAGGAAAGGGTAGTTAGGAACTCTTAAAGGTAAAGGTAGAAGGGTAGTGTATTGTTTTGAAATTGTACTACTTCATGTGATTGTTACAGGGATATAAAGGTAGAAGGGTAGTATATTCTGATGTATTAAATTGTACTACTTCATGTGCCTGTTACAGGGATTCAAAGTCTAACAGTAATATTTGTATCTCTTTTGTACCCTCTTGAAAATATTGTGGTGTTTCTTTCGGTCGTGTCTATTTATTTTTTAACTGTTGAATTATTTGGTCCAAAGCCTCACCTCCCTTTCTAGTCCTGAATGTGCAAAACTACAAACAGAGGTTAACGTGGGAAATCGGATTTGCTGGTCGAGAATATGAGAGGTCTTAATGATACTCTTGCTTGGAAACCTTGTGTGAAACCAAACACTTGTCACTTCATTCTCACTGCAACGGTTTATTGAGATGATTTAACAGTCTGGTTTCTGACAAAGAACCTCTAAAAAATTTAAATTGTATGTAATTTTAACGTCAATGTGTGAAGTTAATTTTGTAAACTTGATACATTTTATGAGGTGGTTACTCATATGTTATTTCTTCGAAACTGTACTTTTTAAATTTGATTGGCATTTCAAGTGTGATCCCCATCAAATGCATATCTATTAAAACATTTGTAAAGTAATCCAAAGTAATAAATACAAATCTAAGGTAATTTTGCCGTCGGCTTACTTGACACTCTTCGCCTTTGAAAACTTCTTTCACGATAATTGCCAGAAATTCGAATTTATGTACATTTCAAAGAGAGATATGATCGCCCTGGTGACGTTTTGACTGGCTAATGAAAAATACTCAAATAATTTCTCCCGGAAAATGTATTTATTCAAAGAAGTATTAAATTCATGAACTCCTGGACATGAAGAACGATATTGAAAATTAAATATTTATAACAAATGGTAGAGTGTGAATTTATGAAATATATATTCAGCTCATATTAGAAAAAAATGTTATTTCGCGAAGGAAGAATTTTTTTAGATGGTACAAAGTAGAGCCATTGGCTTTCTATCTGATTGGGTTGTATGACATAATCCATTAGACTAAAAAGACAGGGAAACAGTCACCAAATCTATTATTATAAATTATAAATGGCGAAGATGCCTGTAGGAAGAAAATGTTTCCAGTAGAGTTCTTTTCTTTTCGGCGGATGAACATTTGAATTGACGAACGGACAGACAGTCGGAGGCCGAGCGCCATGATATGTTTGACCCATTGGGCCTTTCAGGCCTGTTCAGTTTAAAGGCGAATGACGTTTCCATGAGGCCTGTTTACAGACACTTTATCATGTTATCTAGCGAAAAGTGTAATAATTGTTGTCAAATGCAAGGAAATTTATATAAGATAATATACAGAGTAAATAAAGGAACGTAAAAAGTACGGACAGCTGCGCAATTCTATGTTACCTACGAAACTTGTCCACAGGTGTACAGCAATTTTCCAATTTCTTTTATCATGCAATAGGTAGTGTTCTCGGCATAATGAAAACAACAGATATTTTCGGTATCCGTAATGGCGTCATATACGGATAACGATGCAGATTTCAAAGGTCAAGGTGAGCGGAGGGGAAGCAACTCTTGCCCCAGAGACAGGTAATCTAGTCTCGTGGTTTGTAAAGATGAAAGAACGTGAGTTCGAATTCGCCTTGAATCACACACTTTGCTTTCTTTCCATTTGAAACTTATCGTATTTGATACATTTTTTAAAGTTTTGAAACTTTTGAGTCATGACAAAATAACTTAAACGGTCATCAAATGCATTTATATGGAGGAACTATATTTTGTCAATTCACCGCCACAGTCATTACATCAGTGTTACATCAATGCGCGCATCGGAAAACAACGTAAACTTAATAATAGTACTATCGGGCATTTTTCCAACCCGAATTTTTAAAATGACACTGTATAACAAAGACGTTACCATATGAGTGTGTCTTGAGATGGTAAACTGCATAAGAATAGACACTATGGTTTAGCAATGAGATATTTTTTAATACAATACAATAACTTCTTTGAGGGGCATCTTAAAAGTTGGAATGCCAATAATGCAGAGGGATATATGGATGACAACTTCTTTGTTCATTGTATGCGACGTTTCGACACAGATTCTTGTGTCGTCCTCTGCAGGATATTTATCATACCAAAATTCACTCGCATGAAAACCTCTATCTACGAAAACAGATAAGGGTGACACTTGTCCCAATAAGATAATTCATTTGGCATAAACAAATATTCATTGGGAAACATTTGAAGAAACTAAATTTTCATAACAACGTGTTAATGCCCTCTAAAGAAGTATTTCGAACTGTGATGCAAAATGTTTGTAGTTGGCATATTCCCTTTCAATTCTGTAACAGCAAAAATCATCATTACGCTAGATGAAATTGATCCGTTTATCTTTTGATTGATATTGTTTGAATTCTTTAAAAAAATCATGTACAATTAGTGATTGTTTTGCAATCATCTTTGAAGTTTTCTTTCATATTAGAAAGTTCATGATGATATCAACAAACATGATAATTGCTTTATCAGCTGTTCCGCGTCTATACGTATTGTTGTTTGAAATTTGTGTTACAAAAAGGAAGCCATAAATACGATCTCCAATGCTACAGGGTATATTGTTTTTAATCTGTAATCTGTTCGCTTCAATAGCGTGCGATCTTCTCATCCTTGATCTAAATTGATAATCATTTGATAATAAAACAACAATGAGGTTGTTATTTTACTACATTTTATTGTTTTCAACCCTTCTTGTAGAATTTATTTTTGGCTGCTTATTAATTACATACGTTCATTAACCTATTTTATAATACTATATTACGGCGTTCTCGGCGACACACAAAATATAAATTAATGTAAAATCTAAAAATGATTGGAAATTAAAACCTAATGACACACAGTCACGGGACGATAGTGGGAACTTAGTTTATAGATAACGCACTGTCCAGTATCGCGATCAAGGAATTTTAAGTACATGTATTTGTCTCACTCAGTTTTGGCTTGCCTTTTTATCAGAAAATAATCCCGATTGTTAACTTTCCTTTACGATAATCTTTAGTCTGTGCTCTAGGTACCATTTGTCCTTAGGTACTTATTTAATTACCATTTAAAGGTTCAGCTTTAAGTCTTGAATCCAACCTTTCGTCTGTCTTTCTATCAAGCCCTCATTGGTTATAGAGACTTTAAAATCATGATTTGATATCAGAACAGAACGGAAGATACACTTGATTTCTCATTATTAACAAATGTAGAGAACAATTTCATTACATTATAAAATAAGTAACATGTTATCGGAGTCGGGTTTTTACGCTAAGACAGACTGACAGTCAGACCGGGCAGTTTTGAAAATGTATCTCTCAAATCGCAATCTTTAACAAGATACATATATAAACTAACAAAAAAGAACAGCAATCAACCTAAAATAAGTTTCGAGATACTAAATGACATGAAACATACATGAAACTTAATCAGGTATAAATGAAAATAGATATATGAAAAGAGTATTAAGTAGAATTAAATGCATTAAAAAAATCACAAACGTGTCAGTAAATATGTAAAATGGTATATGTAAGAGTTTTAAAAACATAAATATGAAATAAATATCCTTACGGTTTATTACAATAGATTTACAACATTTGATTTTATGGATTGCAACTTCTGCATTCTGAGAGTGTAACGTATATTTTATGTATCAAAATGTGATATAGATTTTCGATGTTTTTAGTTATAAGATAAGATAAGATAAGAAAAGGTAAAACTTTATTATCCACATAGGAAATTTGGTTAACATTAATGTGAGCTCTGGAACATTAACAAGTAAGAAAATGAATAAATATAACTTGTTTTACAAAAAGAGGGAAGGTTGCATTCGGAGATCATGCCATCTAGCTATCATGATTCATAGATTCTAATCCCTGCGGGCATGTTTTGAATTTCAATGTTTGTTGACGCCGAGATATGACAGTCGTCAAAAAATAATGCAAACAGGCTGATATAAAGTTTGCACCATTCATTTCTACAGTCAGACAACTTAGCACTGGCATCTGACTCTCTTAGTTACAAATTATATGCCACTTTAGTCTTTTCATTTATTCATTAATTTTCAACAATTTTGATAACATTTCTCTCATTTATTCTTTTTCGTAATTTCATGGTTTTCGATCTTATTTCATGTTGAAAACTTATGATATTCAAACAACAGTATCTTCAAAATGTTTCGCTAGATATTACTCTCAAGAACTTGTAATGTTGTTGCTCCCTTAAACTTTATATGTTCAAAACTTATTAAACCTATTAAACTATGATAAAGTCAAATGTTACAACCAGACAACAAGATTATATGTATGTGGTTACATATGCGTAAAATACTAAATATATTTACATAAAAAAGTTCGTTCACTTAAAATAAATTTAAAAATCATAATAGTTTCATATAGTTCATGGATTTCAGTTAAGATAAATAGATTACCCTTTATAGATTGAGAGATAGGTTTGCTTCATTTTCGTTGGTGTTTACAGAGTAAATGTAATTAGGTATTCTAGATTAGGACTGATATCAGACCGACGTAACACATACTAGGAGTGACGTATCTATGAAACCAATAAAACTGCATACACATTGTGTACCTTTCTACGCCTTATTCAAACACAGATAATCTGATACCTTCTGTTTAAGGAAATAAAAACATATCAACACTCTTTATCAACAAATTTATCTTATAGTGCAGGATCATTTAACAAACAATCAATTATGAAATAATGAAATCAATTTTGACATAACGATTAGCGATATTTCGTAAACGATAATTTTTCTTTATATCTAAATATAATATTTCATTATCTTTAATTACAACATGTAGAGATTATGTCTTACAAATTAGACAGCCATATCTTAGACAGTGAAATTTTAGACGCTTGGTTAATTACAAATGTCTGAAATGCTTGTTGATACGCCCCTTTTAAAAAAGGACTGTCTAGGTGATGGGACTTTTTCTTGATTCTCATGAACTGATCCAATATTAGATATAGGTAACATCCTGGGGATTAGTTATGCACTCAATTATAAATGTGTAAGGCGTCAGTTTTTAAAAACAACTTGAAAACCCATCTTTTTCAAGAACTACCTCTAAACTATGCACTGATTCCAATGTACATATAGTGACTGTACATATGCTGTGACTGTAGATATGTTATGCGCTTAGAGCATGTCCCTTGGTGATGTGGATGAGGCGCCATATAAATACTCTTATTATTATTATATTAAGATATGGTTGTCTAACGTTACCCATGTGAAATCAATTTTGACATAACGATTAGTGATATTTCGTAAATGATATATAATGAATATTTCAATATTTTTAATTACAACATGAAGAAGTCGGGAGAGGTTGGTTCAACCAACTAAAAAAAACGTTCGTTTAAAGTTTACCCTTCAAATGTGAAAAAAAAAAATCATAATTTAAATTATTTTTCTTAATCTATCATACAAATAACTTCTGTTAATTGAACCATAAGCAATTGTTGTATGAAAATTATTTATAGAGAAATCATTACTTCTAAATGTTTGATGCAATTAGTCTGACATTGATACAAATTGACAATTGATTTAAACTGTAAGCTTAAAGAGCGTATCATACAATGGAGAATTGTAAAAGCAAATCATAGTAATTATTTCATCAAAGCATAGTGACCGCATTTCAAGAACAGAAAATAACTTTCCTTATAATAAAGACTTCAAACTTAAAAACGTAAGCAAATTGCAGAAGATCATATAAATCAAAAATTTTGAATCACAGGAATAAAAGAACTGTAAATATTTTCTGATTTAATTACGTTTGCGGAAAATTCTTTTACAGGCAAAATCAACTGTTTGTTTTATTGAAGTCGTTTCTTGTTTGATAAAAGTGAGCGATAGGACAAAGAGAAAAAATTGCACCGCAGTTTTTGTTATATAATTTCATCAGTGATGTAGTTGAAAATCTAAAGCTAAAATATGTATATTTAATTCCTTCATGTGCATAAAATGGTTTATTTGAAGATCTGTGAAGCGCCAAACGTTCGATGCCCTTACTTTCGCAAATACAGAGATGTAAATTTGCCGACCAAATTCCACTTTATGTATTGTTTTGTTAGAATTCAATTTAAACTGTTTAAAGATTGTATACTTTGACACAAGTTACCATTATGCTGTTCTCCTGATTCAGAATGAAATATTTTCCGTGAAGAGCGGATAATAATATGAAAGCCAAATAAATCATAAAAGAAAATATTGAAATTCAGATGAAATATGAATTTAACATTAATATGTTCATAAAGAACGAAATGTAGAGACTACGTGTAAAAAATGTATTTCGTGATTATGGTTTAAAACAGTATGAATGAAATCAATGACAGGTGTACATGTTGAATGGCAAGCAATGGAAACGATAACTTTCAATGTGTCTCCAAAACTGATCTGTAACATATCTTCACACGCCATATTTTGCAATGCCTTTCAAACGACGCTTTATTCGTCACATACATTATCAAATTTAACTGCTGCACACTAAAACCAACACAATCTTAGAAAGGGAATTAATTGAGAAAATGTCTGAATAAATATTTGAGATTAACATGATATATGTATACGCGTTGCGGATGCACCTTCCCTAGATGCTACGGTATGTATAATACATTACTATATTTGCATTAATTACAATAACCAAGTTCATACAAGGGTTGTTTAATTTGATGACGACATAGGATTAAAGTTGAACAAAATGTCATTTATGATGTTAAATTATAATTTCACATTCATCGGAATAATCAAAACCAACTTTAAGAATTAAATTAGAATTAAGATTAGCATGCAAGTATGTAGTCAGTACTTGTCACTAGATTCACACGTATATTTGAATTAATACATTGATCTCGATTAGGCCAAAACTAATAAAGTAAAGATTGTATAATATTTGTTTGCTTGAAAACGCTCCTTCGTTTTATATCATATATACACATTTGAAGAACCCATGATGGTAAGTGCATACCTTTAGAGGAAGCTAGAGAGCAAGCACATAAAAGTCAAGTGTCAGCAGCAAGGCTAAAATGAGTAAAAGTTTGGAAACTGACGTTTTCTGTTTTGGGCGGAAGATGCATCAGGTGAGAGAGGAATTGTAGACGTAGAGTAGGACATTCACTAAGAAGTCAAAGTCAAAGTCAAAAAAAGTTTAGTGCACTCGAGGCATCTGGCCCATATACAATAATATACACACATATATACAATATACATCTTTACAGAGATGCGCATGGATATAATAATGGAAGTAGGATTCATATATGTGTAGGATAAAATAAAAAATAGTTTTTGCAGACATAGATCACTAAGAAAGAATCGTATAAATCTTTTTTGTCAAAAGACTTTTACAGATGCCTTTAACAAAAAGGATATCAAATACGGCTTATCCAGTTTAACTGATGATAGAATGTTGAATAGATCAGTGACTCACATTTTCTAGTAAACCTTGATCTTATTATCAAATAAAATTTTGCAATTAGTGACGATTTTTAAAACTGATCGTTAGAACTGATCTTCATTTGGTAGATAAGAGTTAAGTCACCTGCTCGGTATGTACATATTGCTAACGGACATTATTTATTGGAATAGATTGCACGATATTTGATAGGGAATCCTGTGGACTCTATCAGAGTTCAAAGTTTCAAACGCTGACATACGTACCAGTAATACACGTTACGTAGGAATATATGTGTAAGTGTGGGAAGGGAATTGGTAAGAATAAAGTAATTGAAGACCATCTCACATATGGAATCTGCAATAAGCTCATTGTCACCTGTAAATGCCAATATGTCAAGGGGAACGTTCAGACCAGAAATGTACATGCTCAGACACCTAACATCATCATGTTACATATTTGAGAATAAACGTTCAATTCTGGTGTTGTAAAGCTAATCGTGCTGTAGAACAGGTAATAGATTGGCGGAGTTCAGACTCACTTGACATTCAGCCTCAAATGAGACAATCAAAACATTCCAAATCCAATCCAAATTTCCTCTTCAGTATTTGCCCTTCATCACTGATGAAACCAATGGCTCAGTGGCTTTACGAAATCTCCGTGGAAGAAACCAAACTGTCCGAAATGTATCAAACTTTTTGTAACTTCAGCGGAAATAGGTTTCCTATTTTGATTAATATTTTCAAAATGTATCTCTCATTTGAATAACATCCAAGGACGATGTTTCTTTTATTTAAATTCTCTCAGCACTCAAATAAAGGATGCTTTCACATAATATTTAAAATTTGACAAAGCCATTTATAATCTTACAATTTGCATTGTTGCCTTTAAGAGTAAATATCAAAGTTTTCAACACACACACGTCAGTCTCATCAAATGTCCATTGGCTTTGAAGAGGAATTAAGAAATGGGAAACAGCATAGAGATTGTTATTGAATGTGAATCTCAAACGGTAATCGTGTATTTACAAACGCCTCTTTGAAAGTTTTAATCATTTTCAAATCTAAAATTTAATGCAAATCGAATATTCCATTTCCATCTTGGATAGTTGAGAAATAGTTGTATATCTTTCCTCAAATTTTTACATCACTGATGTGATCTGTTGATTTTGTTTGAGAATTAACTTCAAACGTACATAACAATATGATGCAAACAATATTCACCATTCCAAATACAAATACATGAGCTGAATATCTCAATCATATGTGATGTCGTATACATTGCACACACCTCTTTATATATATTTGTATTACAATTACGTGTAATGTATTTCAAACACATACCAAATACCTACAAAATGATTATTTTAAAATTTAGCTTTAAATTGATAGCTTATTGTTAACATATCCTCGTTTCCTTAACACCTTTTTAGTGTTCTTACGCAACAAACAAGACATATTATATTCATTAATTTCACTCCCCTTATCGATTCAATCATACCGACGCTCGATGACACAAACATTACAAAGGTAACAAAGATATGAAAGGTTAAAGAAATAACTCAATATTCTGAAGGTCAATCGCATGCATATTCCTTCTGTTAAGCTTATGTTACAATGACAATTTGACTGAACATATGTACAATTTCTCTCAAACTACACTAAAGGAAGGTGACATACGTATTCATCAAAATGCAAAAATGATAAAAACTTTGCGCCCTCCTTTTTGTTTCAAATTAATCACATAAATTCTGAAAATGGGCAATATCAAAGATTTCAAATGCATCCCTTTCTCACAAGGATAAATGAGCCTGAAATCTGCAAGTTAACATCAGTCAGTTCTTTTCAATCTGCAAATGGATACAGTAAACAGTCGATCACTTTATCCTCTTCCAATATGGATTATTGCTTTAATCGTGAAAGGATGAATTTGGCAACATCAATGGAAGGACCACTTTATCTTCAAACGTAATTGGATTCCTCTGTAGTCCCTGGTTTGAGCAATGACACCGATAAGTTCCTGTTGTATTAAGTCCTGTAATTGTTGCCCGCTATCAAGCACCAATCCAATCAAATAGCCTGCCACATCTCCTGAGGGTCCCGCGGATTAAGACAATGATACTGCATGCTTGACAAGACAGGAGATCGCCCCTGGGCTTCCTTTCAACACAAATTGGTTCCCGTTTTGTGACTAAAACTATTTTAAACGTGATTTCTTCAAAATTTTACATATCTGTGTATGTCTGTCTGATTAAAACATATTTTCAAAGATGTTTGTCTATATGTCTTTGAACATAAAACATGGTAACTACCATTGGAATTGAATTGAGGTATTGAGGTGAATAAATACAAATTGATGAGTTATAGAAATGTGATTTTGATTGTCAAAGTTCATGAAGGTACAGAAAAAGATGCAGGCAATGGAGTGAATCCTTTAAAGTATTTGTAGTGTTTATCCATTTCCACTGGATCAAATTGTTTAATTCGTGCTCCTTTATGATATTTTAACCTTCTTTAACGAATTAATGTTTTAATCCGATGTGCCATGAATTCATTTGAAGCCTTAATCATTTCCACAAGGTTGAATAATTGACATCGACAATTTTAAGTCCTAAAACAGTTCCATTCTCGCATAACGTCATTTTGGTGCCTTAATGTCTTAACTCGATTAAATATTTAATCCAATTCACTCGAAGCAATTATTTGATGTCTTTAACTCATAGGCAAATATGGTTTAATATTAAACTTCAACTCGTAGACACTATTTGATCTATTATTTCATTCCATAAAATCTTTAATGTCTTAGTCAAGTTTAATTTCGTATAATCACTTAAGGTGTTTATCGATTCAAAACTATGGCGTGAATTAACAGTAACTGGTATCACTGAGAACTTTACATTTAAACGTAGGGAGGTGAGGTGTGGTGATTAGGGCTTTTAACGCCGCTTTCAAGAATATTCATCTATACCAAGGCTGCCAGTATTATTGCAGGGAATAGGTCCGCAAGACTATAGCGGCTAAGCTTTGTGGTGAAGCCTGTGAGCATAGCCTTGAACTAGCGAACCAGGCTGTCCCAAACCTGAATGTGTGTAGAACAGATCTGTAATGAAGACAAAGTGGCCAAGGGATTCGAACCACGATCCTTTTGATATGCGAAGCCGAACACGCCCCTTCTTCCTATCTAAGTACTTGGATACGTTTACAGATACTGAGGCCCCTTGTTGCTGGACTATTCCAGAATTCCAAACTAACTCACTCATTCCCGGATACTTTTATACTATCTGTCATTAATGGATGTGGACAAGTTGACGTATTAATCATATTTGCACTAACGCACTTCGCGTACAATATCTCCTACAACACGCTATGTGTATCCTTACTCTTGTTATGTACGCACAATTCAATCATCCACTATAAACAGAACAAGAAGTTCTTCGTAAAAAATCTAGGTCATTTATAACGAGTCATGGGATTTATACAGGTTTGAGTCAAAGGGTACGATTGTGTCCAACAGGATAATTTACAATTATCGAAATACTGAATCTTGTTGATAGGATAGGATATTTGAAACGCCGTAAGAATCGTCGTCGAAGTGTAAAGCAATATCATTTGGTTTTCTCTTAGTATCAAGAAGTCTTACAATTGACCCAAGACTCAATATCAGACAGTCAAAACGATTAAAGCAATTGGTTCAAAGCCCAGAGGTCTTATTTTCGATTTGTCACCCCTAATCACTCACAGACATTGCTTGAAGTCTACAATACTGGCATGGATCTCCCTTTACAAGGATCTAATTAGGAGGACGTCTAGAGCTGATCAAATCGACAACCTGATCGTTGTATATACTCAGGAGAGTTAAGTCTTACACTTAGTGTTAAATTATTCCTTTAAATGAATCTACGTACACTACGCGTATTGAATGAATCTCTGTACAGGTGGTTAATGTTATGTAAACAGATATAACTAAAAATCTCAACAAGACCGGTAGTAGACTAACATTTAGTCTCAGAAGTATTTGTTTTCAATATTGACAATATTTTTAAACAAATCATGTATTATAACAAAATGGAGCCCAGAAGTTGCTTAACTTCAGAAGCTGGGCGATCTAGACTTGCTATATTTTATCAATTATCAATTGAATATTTTTGCTTTAGGGTCTGGATGACAAACTAGGTCGTTAGCTAAAACGCCAGACCAGACAATACGCACATCAGTGTGTTTGAATTTAATCAAAATCTACGACACCAGTGATTTTTTAAATTATGATGATTCTTCATCAAGTTGTCACAAAAATACAAAAATGTTACCCCACTAACTTGTTTCAACTAGGATGTAATATTCATGTACTTATAACATGATATGTATTAACCGGAATGTGTCCCTGGAATTTCGTTTCCAAAACACATCCCGATAGGACTGTTTGGACCAAGTTAATTATTTGAGTTCTAGACATGAAGCTTATTCAACATGTTTCTTTTAGAAATATCGTTTTGCAATTGGTAACCTTTATTTTCAGGTCTGTGAAGTTAGCAGAAAGTTCCCAGTTTCCAGTTCCTCATTCAAAATGTGACCCTTTATCTACCGTGAGATCCCTTTACCTACCTAAACTGTGCTTCTGTCCCATATACTATGACGATCCTTTTTTGGCTTTCATTTCCAGGTACGGACTATGTCGCCCAGTGTCCTCTATGCCAACATGCAAGGACGATGATGTGGCATCTAAAACTGTTGTTGAGGCCAGCGACTTTGACAAGATGAATTACACTGAGGTATGCTATCTAGTTTACTGTTCAAAGAAATTCGTAATCCTGCTGGGTCCGCATATCTGTATTCTAACTATATTATAGTATAACTATACTCTGACATCTATCAAGCCAATGTCCCATCCTATTCTCCCTGACCTGTATTCTCTCTTTAGGAAGGCAACATCCACGTGTTAAATATCTGAAACATTGCTGACAACAGGTTAAACCCCATTTTCCTACGCAAAGCATAAAATGCCAGTTTACGAACTGTCAGTGTTATGCCTTGCTGCAGACCCTTGAGTTGTCTGTGCTTGCTCTGTAGCTTACTATGAGAGAAAGCAATAGTCCAATCTAACTTGAGGTTGCAAACAATCGCCTGTAGGGTCGCAGATATCAGCAAAGAAAATGCAAGGATCTGCAGCAAGGCATAGAACTGGCAGTTCGTAAACTGGTGTTTTAGGGTTTGTGTAGGAAGATGGTTAAACTCCAACTCACTCAATTACTCGGTCTCGTATCGCTGGCAGATGGTTATTCGTGACATTAGTTGTTTATCAGCCAATGAAATGTCGCTATCTGAGTGGCTTGAAGTTAGTTCGAGTTTCATTGCTTGATACGAGTCATCGTATTGGCTGACTATATACAGAGTTTTGTCTTCATAGATATCATGGTATGGTAGAAGCTAAGCGTATTGTATTATGCTGCTGTAGTAATACGATTTAGGTTAACTACCGACGTTTGAATATATCAAAGTTGATGCACTTATAAGTTTTTTGTTCAGATTCATTTAGGTTATTTATCACATTCGTAGGTAATCGTTGTAATATTGCCTAAACTGCGACAAACACAAAACGCGTACTCAATTTCTTATATCCCCAATAAAGGAAACTGGGGTTTTTTTTTAGAACAAAAGATAGAAACAAGTAAAAGACTAGGTCATTAGTACAAGACAGCGTGACATGAAAAAGAACATATGCAACCTTTCACATTATTTAACACTTAGTATAGAACAATGACAAGATGTCAACCTAAAATCTCAAGATCAGAGAAACCTGGCCTGTTGTCTTGATCCGAAAATACATTATATTATTAACTTTACGGCTTTTCATAATGATAAGTCAACATGGCCCCTGCACTTTTATAGAAGCGTCCCTATACATCCTGGATATTTCCGTTGTTTACAAGAGCTATCTAAAGCAAACACGTTAGATCAGATCAGAGAGTTGATGAAGTATCATACAATAAGGTCAACATGATTAATCTTGGCACATTGCGATGGAGATCAATCTACCGTCTTAGCGGTCACCGCTTTCTTGTCACGTAGGAATTAAAAATAAAACTAACTTCAATGGTTTATTGCGAGGTATAATGGTTCTTAATTCAACTTTATTCAAGTAATCTGTACTTCATGTAAAGATGACACCTCTTTTGACATCAATGACTAACTAGAATTTGTGAATCGTTACCCTTTTTCCAAGAACCAGTAAACTTTGTATGAAGTGCGCATCTGAAACTTAACTTAAACTTTGACATTTTGAAGCGTATATCAAAAGAAATTTATGGATATCAATTTCAAATTGTCTAGACATGAACGGTTGCCGTTTCAATATTTTTCGTATGATACAATCATTTCTGTTATAATATCCGAAACTGTGCCTTTGCGAGGGCAATGGATTCCTAACACTAGTATCACCTGCAAGCTATAACAAATCACATCTGCTAAATGTCCGTTGTGGCAAATACAAATGCAAGGAACTTTTCAAAGTTAATACACAGTCATCAGAATTACGAATACTAACAGATAATGAAATGACCATTATGTACTTTTATCTTTACATAAACTCTTATTCTTTAATTAACAAAATATTAATTGTTGACATCAAATATATATATTAAACTTTGAAACATGTTACCTTTTACAAGATCGTTTGTTTAGAACACTTTTCTAAATTGTACCAGAGTTGACAGATATGTTTAAATAGCTTCTTGTTTATCGTGATAATATATGCATAACACATTCACTCATTTACATCAACATTACGTAATGAAATACAAATAATGTACATGGCATTCGTGTATGCTGCTGTAATGTAGGCTTTGTAAAACCTACGTACCTGCCAATTAAAGGTAAAGGTTGATTATTAATATCCCCACTAATTGACGTTAGCACAACTGCAGAATACACTATGGTAGGTTATAAGCATACATCCTTCGATTCCATTACTGCATTACAAACCACGAATAATAAATACCTGTAGCTACAGTGATAGCATAGTCAACAAAAGGGGACAAATCTGTGCTCACTTTAGCCACATAATGCTTTCTATGCGCTCAGTGTGGACGTGTATAAATATTTTATATGGTTATCAGCTTACCCTGTTGACAATTCAAACGAGGATATGTGGAAAGACAATGTTTATCCTAAAGTAATGCTATTATCAGCCCGTGGGTGTATGCATTGTAAAAAGGTAAAACGCCTTTGTTTGTACTGCATAATAGTTTGATGATTTGGCAGTCTGCAAAATGTGTGGTAAAAAATATGTCGATTTTTTTCTCTTCCAACAGACATTGAAATGTATTCACGTAAATTATTCCATTAAATCTAAGTTAAATCGTTCTTTATTTGTTCAAAACAAGTTATGTTATGTAACCTGGGTAGTGGTTCTTATCAAAATCAGAGAGGTAAGGGCTTTCCATACCATTCCTGTTCAATAGAAGTCCTGATCCTAGAACTGATGCATATAGATAAGGAGGCAAATGAGGCCTATATTAAACTATATACGGATCGAATAAATCATAACATAATCAATTACATATTTTGAATAGTCATTTAAATCAACGATAACAGTAAATATATAAATCTTGAATACTGCTTTTAGCATGCCTCAGAATCAAACTCCCTAGAATAGGTAAATATCTTAATTCAAATGAATATTTTTATCTAAACAATATATATCTATATCGTCTGCACAATATCCTTCCTAAGAATAAATATTTTGTAAGAAGATGCATTGGAAAGCCCTAATGGATCTTATTATGATATGTTTAGACAATCCAAGGTGCAGTTTCTTTATGAAAAACAATTTTGATGGACAGTTAACTTCACGAGTTGAGAGTTTAGAATAGCATGTTAACTCTTGTATTTCACTATTTGTCTTTGAATCAAAAGCTGTAATTCCATGATGGAAGCATTCTCTCCCCACAGAGGCAGATGAAGACATGAACTATTATTAAGCCTCTGTTATATTACGCCGAAATCCGTGGGTTACGGCAGTTTCCCCTGACGGAAAAATATTGCAACACAATCCATTTTAATGTCTTTATCAAATGACAACGCTTCTCGCATGGAAAGGGTGGTTCATATCACAATGCTTTTGCCATGATTCCTTAGCCAAAATGATGATTTTAGAATCGCTGATTGCACAACTAACTTTGAATGCCTCCAATCAGTCATCTCCCATTCTATCCCACAAAGTCGGCGTGATATAACAGAGGCTGTATCAACATTTCATGACTTGATCTGCATCTGTTTGGAGTGAATTTGATGGAAATTAAACGGACAGCATTTGAATCAGTTACAACTTGACGGGAACACCCGTTGTGGTTTTACTTCACACATGTTGTGACACAGTTGTACAACAGTTGAGAATGTCATCCTGAATTACAGAGTCATGCAAATTACAACATACATGTTATTACAATTTAAAAATCACTCGTCTGTCGATGTGAAAATTAGAAAAAAACTTCTATTTGAAATTTAGGAAACGGGGTATTACTAACTGCAATAGTACATTTCCTAAAAATATAATGTCGAATTATTTGCGGGATTGAACCCACAACCTCAGAGGCAACACTGCAGGACTAACCATACCAGAAGCTTACAACTTATCAAAGATGTTGTTTGAGAGAATGTCAACTAAATAACCTATAGAATATGTAGGTTTAACCATAAAGTCTACATTCCTTAACAAATGGATCATATTTCTAGCCGTAATCTGATACTTATTCAAATTTATCATCTATGAGGGCAGTCATATTTTCCCTCTCGGTCGGGAAAACCAAATTTAGGCACTCGTGTCGTTAACAACTATGTAAGGGGTACTTACATTACAAAGAGAGGGGGGATTCTTTATCTTTTTCATTTATTTACACAAAATATTGATATATAAAAATGTATCAATCGAAAAATAATCAATTATTATTTCCAGACAAAATGAAGCGTACAGAGGGTTATTCAGAGAATCATTGTAAAATATTATATTTTAAATCGTAAACTTTTAATGACAATTGTAAAATTATGCATTCCCAAATAAACATTTTCAATATATCTATTAAGATTAGTTTCACCGTCAAATAAAAAGGCAAGCATAACAATTTCATCTTGTATTTCAAAGGCCATATAAACATTAACCTCAAGAATATTCCTTATCAATTGAATTGAACTTTTATCAATTGTCAGACACGTATTCAGGTGTATTCTTTGATTCAGGTGGACTGCCGATGTGCTTCTGGAATCCTCAAGGGCATGGCGTACGTCTTGGTGGACTATGAGAACTTTGGGGTCAAGAAAGGGAGGGTCGGAGTTCAATCCAGGACGTGCGATGGTATGTAACGTTTGCTCGTATAGTATTCTAGATCAGAATATTTAGGTAGTCTTTGTCTGCCAAGGGCCTCCTTGAAAAAGCAACCTGTAATAAGATTGATCTTAAAGGGGCAGTAGCACGTTTTTTGATAATTTAATATTCTAAAATTTTCACTGATAATCTTAAGTTAATGCTAATAGTATTATTTTGACAGTGTCAAAAATCTCATTACACAAGCCAATCATTCATAGTCAGAAGACAAAGTATGAGTATTTTTGTGAACACCTTTAATTCATTTTGTGTAAGAAAAAGCAATCGCATGGCTATATTTTAAGTTATATATTTGAATTATTACTGCTCCATTTAGTTTAAATACATTATCTTTCAATTGAGACCATTAATTTTCATTTTCCTGACATCACCTTTTATTCCCCCTAAAAACGTGCTACTGCCCCTTTAACTCCCATTCTTTAACATTGCACACATGTTACCTTAGGGCGTTACGATCACCTTAGTGTTTAGTGAAGGGGCCCCTGTTTCCACATTTTGCAGGATTTACTGTTGAGGCTGTTGAAGCCGACGGTCAATTGAGCTAAGGTGGCATTAACATGCCTTATGTAGACAGAGGGGATATCTGACAATACCTTATCAGTTTGCTTGTTACAGCAACATTCTGAGAGTGCATTAGATCAGAGGTGTGAATGTTGTATCATGTTATTGTAAACTCATTTAATTTACGGCCAAAGAGTATGATAAACACACTCGACGTGACTAGACAAACATATAAATATAAATCTAACAAAAATATACCAAAGGTAAGATAATAAACTAATATGTCTTGGCAATTCACCAAGTCAGTTCATTAAAGACGTAGTGCGATGTTTATTTACGTATATACATACAAGAAACGTAAAAATGTTTAAGTTGTCCTCAATTTGATCAAATTGAATTCCACTGTTATGTGTGGTATTGTGGAGTTGAAGACTCTTTGTAAACAAAAACGTTTCAACTTGAATAAATACCTTGAATGTCTTTAGGTTGAAGATGGTGATAAGGACCTTCCAAACTGAAAATACAGTTCCTATTCAGTGTACTTACACTAATAACCTGAGTGCATTACACGTGTTAGACTAATGAACCGTTACAAATGAGATCTAAGTATCCATCAAATACTGAGTTGACTACTTAACAAATAGCACATGTGTTCAAAGGTATCTGACCTTAATGTTTACCTTTTATAGAAAGCTTATATCATCTTGTTTGTTGAACTAAGTTTTGGTCTGAAAGAAAGTACGACATTCGATGTATTTATTCAAGTTGAATCTTTATTGTAAGCATTCCTCAAATACTTAAATAGACTCCTGACAACGTGTACATAGTTAAGAACTTTGTGTTTTTTAACCAAGTGTTTTACTGAAAGAATAAAAGACACTCAAGTTATTAACTAATGGTGTGGAAAAAAATGAATCAAAGAACTAAAGAAATTCATCTCGCAAATTTAATGCATCGATTGCTAATTCACTTGTTCACCTTTGGCTTTCTTGATATAGTTTGTTCAATGATTGTGTTGAAAGAAAATCGAAAGTTTTGATACAAGGGTTCCTTGCATGTATTGAACCAATGTTCTTCGTACATTAAGCTGCATCTGAGTACATCATTACGCATCTGATTACAATATTACTGCATCTGATTACAATATTACTCCATCTTAGTACAGTATTACTGCATCTGATTACAATATTACTGCATCTGATTACAGTATTACTCCATCTTAGTACAGTATTACTGCGTCTGATTACAATATTACTGAATCTGATTACAGTATTACTCCATCTTAGTACAGTATTACTGCATCTGATTACAGTATTACTGCATCTGATTACAGTATTACTCCATCTTAGTACAGTGCTACTGCATCTGATTACAATATTACGGCATCTGATTACAGTATTACTCCATCTTAGTACAGTATTACTGCATCTGATTACAATATTACTGCATCTGATTACAGTATTACTCCATCTTAGTACATTATTACTGCATCTGATTACAGTATTACTGCATCTGATTACAGTATTACTACATCTTAGTACAGTATTACAGCATCTTATTACAGTATTACTGCATCTGATTACATTATTACTACATCTTAGTACAGTATTACTGCATCTGATTACATTATTACGGCATCTGATTCATTATAACTGCATCTGAGAAAATTATTACTGCATCTGATTACATTATTACGGCATCTGATCCATTATAACTGCATCTGAGTACATTATTACTGCGTCTGATTACATTATTACTGCATCTGATTACATTATTACGGCATCTGATTCATTATAACTGCATCTGAGAAAATTATTACTGCATCTGATTACATTATTACGGCATCTGATTCATTATAACTGCATCTGAGTACATTATTACTGCGTCTGATTACATTATTACTGCATCTGATTACAGTATTACTGCATCTGATTATCTGATTACAGTATTACTACATCTTAGTACAGTATTACTGCATCTGTTTATCTGATTACCGTATTACTGCATCTGATTACAGTATTACTGCATCTGATTACAGTATTACTGCATCTGATTACATTATTACTGCATCTGATTCATTATAACTGCATCTGATTACAGTATTACTGCATCTGAGTACAGTATTACTGCATCTGATTACAGTATCACTGCATCTTATTACAGTATTACTGCATCTGATTACAGTATTACTACATCTGAGTACAGTATTACTGCATTTGAGTACATTATTACTGCATCTGAGTACATGATTACTGCGTCTGATTCATTATTACTGCATCTGATTATATGATTGCTGCATCAATTTTTTCATCCTGGTAGTGTATGAGAATGGTTTAAAAATATTTCAATATGAACGTTAATATTATCTCAATAATCAAACTGATATTTTCTTATGTTTGCTACTTACAGAGCATGTGCCTGAGATGACCCTTGCTGAATCTGGAGACGGTATAGTTGAGTACAAGAGAGGATTGGAACACGGTCTCAGCAGTTTCTACAAGCGGGTTGTGGGAGGCGGGGCCAGTTCATTCTACAAGCGGGGGGTAGAGGAGCAGAGCAGCTTCTACAAGCGAGCTCCTGGTCAGGGGGTCAGCTCCTTCTACAAACGAGGTCGTGATGACGGGATGTCAAGCTTCTACAAAAGGGGGATCAACGATGGAGTCAGTTCCTTTTACAAACGAGGCCTCCAGGACGGCCTCAACAGCTTCTACAAAAGAGGTCGGGGTGAAGGCCTCAGCAGTTTTTATAAACGAAGTCGTGATGGTATGTCAAGTTTCTACAAACGGGGTCGCGATGGAGACCTAAGCAGCTTTTACAAACGAGGTCGTGATGGAGACCTTAGCAGTTTCTACAAGAGAGGTCATAATGCTGGCCTCAGTAGTTTCTATAAACGTGGGAGAGATGATGGCATGTCCAGCTTTTACAAAAGAGGTCGAGACGAAGGCCGTAGCAACTTTTACAAACGGGGTCAGGATGATGGAATGTCTAGTTTCTATAAAAGAGGTCATGATGAAAGCCTTAGCAGTTTCTATAAAAGGGGTCGTGATGGATTGAGTCATTTCTATAAAAGAGGGGGACATTTGAGAAAGAGAGACACAGGTGTGAGCAGTTTTTACAAGAGGGCTCAGGACAATGGTCAAATGTCCTTCTACAAGCGAGCCCGTGATGAACCGAGTGCTTTCTACAAAAGGGCCAGAGATGATACAAGCGCTTTCTATAAGAGAGCTCCTGAAAACGGAATGAGTAGTTTCTACAAGAGAAGTGACGAGAATGGGTTGAGCAGCTTCTACAAACGTGTTCCCAACAACGGTCTGAGTGGGTTCTACAAGCGTGCAGCGGATAATGACGTCAGCAGCTTTTACAAACGATCTAACGATGACGTCAGTGGATTTTACAAGAGAGTTCCCAGTGACGGTGTTAGCAGTTTCTATAAACGAGCACAGGACGGTGGATTAAGTGGTTTCTACAAACGTGGGATACAGGATAGCAGTTCATTCTATAAACGAGCACCGGGCAACGGTGTGAGTAACTTCTACAAGAGAGCAAGAAATGACCTGAGTGCTTTCTACAAGAGGGCTTCTGATGATGGCTTGAGCAGCTTCTACAAAAGAGGTGTCGATGGTGGTATGAGCAGTTTCTACAAACGTGGTGTCGACAACAGTATGAGTAGTTTCTATAAGCGTGGTATTAACGATGGTGTAAGCAATTTCTACAAGCGTGGTGTTGACAACGGGATGAGCAGTTTCTATAAGCGTGGCATCGACAACGGTGTGAGTAGCTTTTACAAACGTGGCATTGATGGAGGGATGAGTAGTTTCTACAAACGAGGCGTAGATGGTGATCTGAGTAGTTTCTACAAGCGTGGTGGTGTTGACGGACACAGTAGTTTCTATAAACGAGCTCAGGAAGATTTGATGAATTTCTATAAACGCGCTCATGACGATGGACTCAGCGGTTTCTACAAGAGAGCATTGGACGGACTATCAAGCTTCTACAAGCGGGGAGTTAGCGACGTCAGCGGTTTCTACAAACGTGTCCCGGATTCGAACAGCGCCTTCTACAAGCGGATGGCTAACGACCTCAGTAACTTCTACAAACGATCCGGAGGTGATCTAAGCAGTTTCTACAAAAGAGAAACCAACGATGAGGTTGAAGACAGCGATGAAAAGGACTCTGAAAAACGATCACGAGACAGCACGAGTTCTTTCTATAAACGGGGACCCAATGACGTCAGTAACTTTTATAAGCGTGACTCCAGTGAGTCGTTATGACGTTACCTAGGAAAGACCCGCGAGGTCCGAGGTACATGACGTGGTCTGACGTGATTCCTGGAGTCCAGGTACAATGGTGAAAACTCAATTGAAACTATGGAGGACTGCAATACAAAACATGTTTAAATTCAATTTTTACAAGAAATTATACTTCTCGTTAACCTTCTTAATCGTGGTATATGGATAATATGGGCCCATAATTTTAGTAAAATTGTTTGCTCTGATGCATAACTACCTGTGATAGCCAACCATGTGATAGTGACTGTTCAAATCTCAACCATCAGGCGATGTGTTATTACAGAAGAAAATCATTACACTTTTGCTCATACTCAACTCTTTACGTAAAAACAGTGTATGGATATTTCAATACAGTGACATCATCTTTTATGGAGGTTTATAAATCAAGACATTAAACAGAACACGAGCAGTAGTATTGTCTATTAGATTACTCGCCCAATGCTCTCAAAGATAAAAGCCTATTAAAAGCAACATATTTCGGGATTGATGGAGCTTGATTACCGGAAGCCTTGGTAAATTAAACAACACGGGGTGATTAGACTTTCTGTTAAAGACTGTAACCAAGGTATCCTTACCCCCACTGTTGAATCTCTGGTTGTACTCTATAATGTAAAATGACTATGGAAATAAAGTGCAAGGTCGGAAGTTTTATTGATCTGGGAAGTCTGTTTAACGCTACATTTCACCCAATGCTATCTCGATGATGAGGGTATTGCTTGGGTTGTTTCAAGCGTAGGCCGTTAGATACTCGTTATTAAGCATAGTGGAGTCCTGAATTACATAATTTAGATGTGATAAAACATCTGTTTTGGAAGTTATTTGAGAATCGGATGGACGTTGAAGAAGTTGATAGGTAACGTGAACACATAACCTGATTATGTATTTCTGCATCCATATTGCATACCATGCTTTCTAGGTGGTGAAGGTATTGCTTGGATTATTGCAAGCGTTAGATGACAGTTATTAGGCATAGTGGATTCCTGACATAATTTAGATGTGACAAATTATCTATTTTGGAAGTGATTTTAGTATCAAATTGCCGTGGAAGTTGATAGGTCAAATGAACAAGTAAAACACAATTGTATCAATTGCACGTGTTCCACAGGAGATATCATTTTGAAAGCAGATTATGAAAAATATCAAGAAATTGACATCTCAATTGTATTACATCATCTTGGAATCACATTACAATGCTTTGACGCCATAAACATAATGACGCCACAATTCTCTGATAACACTTCACATGGGCTGTCGAAGGAGTGCAGTTTTCAGAGATGTACAATGGATACGTTCTGAAAAATATCGTGTCTTCTGATATCAAATACATCAACCCTCGCTAAAACTATCCTATTCTGTATCGTACAGAGTAGTACAACTTTAATTTAAGCGCCTAACAAAGAGATTTCCCATACACTGAGATATCGCTATATTGACACTGATATCTTCTGTTTCGTAAACACAATAAGCATAAACCCACATATTCAACGAGTATCTAGTATCAGTAAGCACATTTTAAATTGTGTCACTCAATCTCATTTTTGACACGAAAACCTCCCTGTCTCCTGTTTACTGGAATAAGATCGAGTTTAAATATATCATAAAAACATAATATGATAACACAATTCATTTTATGTAATATGTGTCTTTCCAATTAAAAAAAGTAAATAAAAGAAATATTCTTAGGATTCGTTATTATTCCGCAATACTGTGGGAACATGATAACTTATTTCACTAAAACGTAAATAATTTTTGTTTTCGATAACATAGTACAAGTACTTTAATGATTCAGTGTACCTTTGAAATTATCGTAACTGAACACATATTAGTGTGTATTCTAAACAAACAACATGAAAAGGAAAACTGCTGAATCGTATACGCATTTTAGCAGCTGAACTAAAGTGACATTATTCACTGTTCAAGGATCATTTCTACACTTCATATAAGATCCATATACATGTAAGTTGTCTGCCGGAAACAATTTTGACATAACCAAAACGATGAATGGCGACAAACGAAATCAGATTTTTTAAGTCTTTAAAAAATGAAGAAGTATGTAATCGAATATATTGGCAAAATAACAATAAAAATATCGAATTTATTGAATTTAGACACAAGGGTTCCACGAATCTATGTCAAAAGCTCTCTATGATGTAGGTATCTCTGACTTTTATTCAAATATATTATTTTTAGTGTATAAAGAACAAATGCTCCAACAAAGGTATCCTTCACCCGAGTATTTACTTTATAGTTTTTACAGGTACACAGCAATGTACATATAACATGGAAAACGATTTATTACAAAAGTGTAAAAAGTAACAGAAAATGTAGAAGTTAAGTTTAAGTTAATATAGTCAATCAATATACTAAAGTGGTAATACCCCTTCAAAAATTATTTCTTGGCTAATGAGTTAGCAAATTTAGCTACAAGTCCTTGATTACACATTTGTTCAGCAGCTGAACTAAAGTTTGTGACAGTATTCACTGTTCAGGGTTCATTTCAACACTACATATAAGGTCCATATACGTTGTCTACTGGAGACATTTTTTGCATTACCAAAACGAGGAATGGTGACGAAGAAATCAGATTTTCACATTAATAAACACCATTTCGGCAGTCTTTTAAAAATGAAGTTATTAGTTAACGTTAAGAATCGAATAGATTGGCAAAATAAACAAAATTATCGAATTTATTGAATTTAGACATAAAGGTTCCACGAATCTATGTCAATAGCTCTCTATGATGTATAGGTATCTCTATATTATATATATATTATAAGGGATTAGGAACAAGTTCTCCAACTTAGGTAACCTCCTTTCGAGTAAATTACTAAATAGAAGATACATGCAACATACATATAACATGGAAAACGATTTAGAACAAAAGAGTAGAAAGTTACAGAAATTGTAGAAAGTAAAAATACCTCATTTCAGAAGTTTAAGTTCAGATGCGATTTTTAACTACGTGGTTTTGAACCAATTTCGCTGTTATAGTCTGTAATTGATAACCTTTCTGCGCCTTAATTGGCAACATGCATTGTATACTCCACAGGGAGTTGAGATCGGCCAGATAAGGAGCAGATTTATCCGAATGCCTTCAGATTGACCTTGAACATGTCTAACAGGATTGGAACTTGTCAATTTTATGGAGTTAACAGACAACAGTGTCTAATAAAACTCAATCCTTCCTCCCCTGATACTGTTCTGTTCGCCTTATTGTGACAGTTAGCTGGTGTTAATGTAATATCTACAAAATAATTTCACACTATCAAAGATTCATCAACTCAAGTTAATCTATTGTCGATTTATATACAAAGTCTTTTGGGACATATCTTCAAATGTGTATCTGGTACTGATTATTAAACAAATTATGAGATCTTGACCATTAGATGACCTCTTCCTCTTATCCAGTTATCAATGACGTTTGTCAGGTAATTGACTAGATACGATTATTGTCGTTTCCACAAGCATTTAACAACTGGCTACTAATGTTATTTCATAGAGTATTCAACACTCACTAATGGATGGGTGAACAGTAATGCCATTATGCTGTTGGTATTGGTAAAAATACACAAAATCTCACTGTTAACATAATTATATTAGGAGAAATCTATGACAAGGAATATACTCACACTCAAGAGAAAAGGTGATCAAATCATAATGAAGAGTGTTTGAGAAAAACCTTCAGAAGAGCTGAGGTTCATTTATGTTAATGTTGAACAACTTTTAAAGAAAATCATATCCATAGAAAATAGAAAAACTACAGTAGAACACGGATATAGCAAACAATCGGATATAGTGAACAGATTTTTAAATCCCGTCAATAGCCATATGTACATGTATGGTGGTCTATATACACCGGATATAGCGAACTAAATTCTCTGATCCCTTGGAGCTCGTTATATCCGTGTTCTACTGTAGTTAAATTGATCCTTTTGTCCCCTAAACAATCTTAGATTTATGCAAAAAGTCGTTACAAATTTATAATATAAATATTTTTAACGTATTTTGTTAAGAAAATGTAAATTGCAAACATGTAACCAATTTCCTCAAAGCAAGAGGGATGTTTGTTAAATCAATGTTTCCTCTGACGTTTGCAAACTTTTTCAGAAAGGTTCATAGATTCTAGACCTCAGTATTAAATCTCTCCCCGCCCCATCCAATTGTCTAAAGCCAAGGCTAACCACGACCTCTAACCGTAATTGTAAAAAATTTAAAATATGCATTCAGGGAACATTTTGATTGAGGGAATATTTTAAAAAGCTCATTAAAGAGTAAACACATTTAGCAACAAGCCCTTGATCATACAGTTGTTAAGCAGCTGAACTAAAGTTTGTGACAGTATTCACTGTTCAGGGTTCACATTTACACTACATACAAAAGGTCCATATAAGTTGTCTGCTTGAGACAATCTTGACATTACTGCAAGGAATGGCGACAAACGAAATAAGATATTCACGTTAATAAACACATGTTCGGCAGTCTTTGAAAAATAAAGTTATTAGTTGAAGTTAAGACAAAGAAGGTTACAAATGGATTAGGAAAATAACAATGGCATTATCAATTTGAATTTAGACACACTAGTATCACAAATTCATGCCCACAACTCTCTGTTATGATATGACTGTCATTCTCTGCAACCAATTTTTAACTTCCAGAGTTTTTTTAGCAGGGCCCCGAAAGAGTCGTAAATGCTCGGTAGGGACGAAATTGTTTGGTTATGAACTGTTTACAGCTGACAGCCAGTACCAAGTTTGTGTCATGTGACCCCTTTACCCGTATGGACGCTCTCATTAACGATGGTCAACTAGGTTTCACAAGCTAGGTTGATTATTCCCTTTACTATGTGACAGGGATGTTATTAGTTCATCCCCTAAACAACCATTTGGCAAAATGATGGTTGAATAATTCGAACATCATCAAACAGCTAATCACATAATATCTTCACCTTCTGTAAGTAATGTTGCAAACTTTTGTTCAGCAGATGAAGGAGGTCTCAAGTTTCCCCAAAATAACATAAGGGATTTTACGCCACTTCTTCTGAGATTGCACAAAAGTCTGATGTAGATGTTAATAAGGTCATGAAATATTGACATATTGACAAATCAAAAGATAAAAATCTCAATCAAATATTGTCTAAAATCCAAAATGATATTATTGAAATTTCGACCAAGAGTGTATGGTACACCTCCACCAGGATTCGAACCCGGGTCATCGGCGTAGACTTCAGCATCTGTATCACTACAGATGCGTTCCTAAAGTTCGTTTACTTACCTGCGTATCCTAGTGCAAATATCATGGAATTTGAGATGTTCTTAGAACACTGTAGCATTTTGAAATCATAATTCTGAACTTTTAATACAGACGTTTCCATGTTACATATACGTATACGGATGTTATTTTTAACAATTAACGGGAACAGTCTTGTCAGGTCATTGAAGTGGCCAGGTGTCAAAATTTCGAATACAATAATTCTTATTTTAATTTATAAAAACGTTCAAAAGTGATCGACAACTTGAAATACAAGTCTTATTTGTTCCTTGGTCCTTAATCAATGTAGCCTACTGGTTTATGTCTCAGGCAGTAGATACTAACCATTTCAATATTAATTTTAAAAATCGGAATTTGAAAAACACGAACTCTGACGCAGATGTACACCACTGTTGTCCACAGTAAAGAGCCATTCAGAAAGTTGTCAGGGGTTATAAATAGCAATCTTTAATTACCAACAGTGTCATATGATTCAGAAATATCGACTCCTACAGGAAATAATCATTTTAAAGCTTATCAACGTCCTATAGTGACGACAAGAAGTTTGAAGTCGCGAAAATGATCGAAAACCGGACAATGACGCTCATCAATAAGTCAAACGTAATTGTGGAAACTTAACTTAAACGATCAGAATAACAGCTTTGTGTTAATGATTTTGGATAGGGAATAATTCTATATTCAGTATTCATATAAATTTGATTGCGACTTAAGCTTACGTGATTATATGATATAATCACGTAAGCCAAATTCATACATCCACTTTACCTGAATACTAGTTATAAAATTATTTTCATTTTTTTTTAGAATTTAAGATCTTAATAAAACCTTGGTCGAAACCAACATTCAACAAATTAATGTATTGATTATCGTTCATGAAGTTAATAGGTTTGTGTACATCAATCAACATACCTCTTAAATTGAGGTCGGTTGTGATTGTGTCTTGAATGCTTTTCTTAACACAAGAACAAAACGACATTGACATGTCAATGTACTTAACTTCTTCCATTCAGGAAATCAGACCAGGAAACTGGTTCATCTCAAAGACAGGAAAACAATGACAGAGGTTGTCTTACTTTTAACTATTTACGATGTCTGGACTATTTCATTTTAAGTTTGTTTTATTGCACAAATTGTATGATATGTGAATTTCTGAAACCACATTATAGCAGAAGAAACAGAATTTTACAGCAAATTATCATATCCAAATGCAAATAATTGACCACAATATCGATATTGATATAATATATCAAAAACAGAATGACAACAAAAATGGTACAATACTGTACTACAGTAAGGCAGTCTTAGTTTCATTTAAACTGTCGATATCTCGAGAAAGCATCGAGTACAAAAAGATATTGGTACATCGATCAGATTTTCTACACATCTATCTATCAAGGAAGCTTAACAGTATTGTAAACAGTAATAACTTTTGTGCATTTAGCGTCCTATATATCGTATTAATTATTCATTTCAATATCATTCATTGAGTATTTCGAAAAGACAACTTTATTGATATACTAGTTTCGAGTGTCTAAGGATTCAGACACCAACATGTTGCAGGAAATAATCTACATGTGCTGTGAAAGTAGAATTCAAAGTAAATTGCGTGCTGAGCACAGTGTGGAGTAGTGCATGCTATAAATATTCGGTTTATTATTATTTAAATTGGAGAAAATAGATTGTAACCCTTAAAGGGGCAGTAGCACGTTTTTAGGGGGAATATAGGGTGATGTAAGGAAAATGAAAATTAATGATTTCAATTGAAAGATAATGTATTTAAACTAAATGGAGCAGTAATAATTCCAATATATAACGTTAAGTTTAGCCATGCAATTCCTTTTCTTACAGAAAATGAATTAAAGGTGTTCACAAAAAAATGGCCGCCAATGGATTTTATGTGAATCTTCATTCTTTGTCCTCTGACTGTGGATGATTGACTTGTGTAATGAGATTTTTGACACTGTCAAAATAATACATTTAGCATTTACTTACAATTATAAGTGAGAAATTCAAATTATAAAATTATCAAAAAACGTGCTACTGCCCCTTTAAACAGTTTGTTACAATGAAACATTAGATTTAAAGCAAAAAGCGCAGGATGTATTTATTTTACAAACTTTATCCCTTAACTCATATGGTAAGTTCATATCTGTCATATTGCAAGCGTAATATAAATTGTTATTTACTCTCCAATAATTAATTATTTTCTTTTCACATTATGACAGAAATATCATTTATTGATGTAAATAGAAATCAAGATTAATCTGAATTTTAAGATGAAAAGAACTGGATTTTTCGCTTATTGTACATAAAATGAGATGTAAGAAAAGTTGCTTAATTCATTTGATGACATTCTAAAGCTTCACAAACAAATTGTTATCGTTTGAAAACATTAATCATAACTGACGTAAACTCTTATATTTCAGTATTAATCTAAATATTTTAGATCTTTCTTTATACATGTAACTCACCTCGAATTTATAAGGCTAAAGATCCATGTTCAACATGTGCTAAAGTTCAATATTTCAAAAGTATTTTTACTGTATTCATAGAATTGTGACCAACCTAGAGAAAATCGGACCAGAATTCATGAAATAGGAGACAATTCATCATAATTGCTGAACTACAGCCGACATGAAGGCGACTCAAGTGTAGCAATCTCACAATTTGCGTTTCCTAAATATAGGCTTATTAGCCGTCTTTGTCTTTGTCTCGCACGATAAGGCTAAGTCGTGTCTTTTCTCTGAATCAGGCAGTCGTTGTCGACCATGGGACGCAATTGCGGTAACTGAGCCGCGGTGTAGAAGCTACAAACACAATGCAGGCGTCCTGATGATTGTTGTAACTGTCTTGGCATGTCAAAAGCCCAATTCAAGGGTTTTGCCATTCCATTACTAAACTGGTTTTGTCCTTACTGAAAAAAATCCGTTTTCGAACACATAACGATTGTTAAAGAAATAGATGTAAAGATTTTTTCTCAGGGATTGAGAAAAGAATCACAAGAATTTAGAATAAATTAGATGAAAAAGTTGGAAAAGAAGAAGTTGATGCACTGATAAAGAAAAAATTTGATCCTATTATAGCGGATGCAGATAGTTTGAGGGATATAAAGTAGTAAATAAGGAATCACTAGAGAAGATAATAAGAGACACTGTTGGGATGAATGCAAGTAGAAATGCTGTACAAGATAGACTAAACAGAAAAAATAACATTGTCCTATACAATGTTCCTGAGAGCACGAGTGACTCAACGGAGGATAGAATCCAAAACGACCAGGATAGAATTATAGACATAGCAAAAGAAATTGGAGTGGAAATGAAAGCAGATGAGATACTTAGGGCTAGGAGATTAGGCAAGAGAGGAGTTAAAAAGTTCATAAATGGGACAGAAAAAGAAGTACCAAGAACATTATTGATAACGCTATGAGAGATTTTGAAGATTTTGGAATGGCAGAATGCAAATATACACAAGAACTTAATTAAGCACCCTCCATCTTTTCAAACAGAAAAACACTGCTGATACTAAACAAAACAAATGTTCAGGGAAACAATAAAGATTTTTTAATAGAACGACCATCTAGCATTGTGGAAACGAAAATTTAATTCAGTTTACGATTCACTGTCACTAAATAACTGGTTTTACAAAAACTTGGTATTTTTTTGTCAAAATCCAAGTTACCTTAAAATTGAAAATGAAAGTCAATATCTTTTGCTGCAATGTGATTATTATCATTCTCTTGAGTGAATTGATGACTTTTTAGTAAATAACCTCAGAGCAAAAGTCCATCGTTAAAGCAGTATGAACCTTCAAAATCGAAAAATATCCAAATATCGAATTTAAAGAAGAAAACTGCACAAAGACATTAATTGGCCACTGTCTTTTTGATAAAAAAGCAATTGTTATATCTGGAGTGATAAATTCATCAAATTAATCCAAATAGTCCAAGAGCACCCAAATTCATTTTACAACATAGGGGAGGGGGGAGCTTAATTAAGTTCTTTGTGTATATTACAGCTATCTATAAAAAGAATATATGCAGGAAACTACAGACCAATCAGTTTAACGAGTATCATATGTAAGACTCTGGAAAGAATTGTATGTGAAAATATGATACATCACATGAAGGAGAACAACTTATTTAGCGATAAACAATATGGATTCGTATCTGGACGTTCAACGTTACTACAGTTACTAGATGTGATGGAACACTGGACAAGCATCATTGAAAGGGGAGGATGTATAGATGTGACGTACTGTGACTTCATGAAAGCTTATGATAAGGTATCACATAGACACCTGCTCCATGAATTAGGGACATTTAGATTTGGTGAGACATATATAGACTGGATTGAACGATTCTTAAGTAGTAGAACTCAAAAAGTTATTGTTGGAGGGGTATCATCAGATAGCAAGCCAGTCACGAGTGGAATCCCACAGGGATCGGTACTTGGACCACTGCTTTTTGTACTCTTTATTAATGACCTTCCAGACTGTATTGAACGAGACAGTGACATCTATCGATATACTGATGACACGAAAACTTACAGAGAAATTACTGAAAGGATAACGAAAGGTCAGTATCTGCAAGAGGATATATACAACATGTCAATATGGTCAGACGAATGGAAGTTATGGTTTCACCCAGACAAGTGTAAGATGTTGACTGTAAGGAAAGATTAGATCACGGAACCGTATAGGATGAGACCTGATTCAAAATATATGGATATCAGCAATGCTGAGACGGATGTTGGCGTTCTAGTAGATGACGAATTGAACTTCAAGCAACATTTTTCACACAAAAATCAACAGGCGAACTCCATAGTCGGAATAATTAGACGCTCATTACAATTCATGGACAATAAGATGTTCCTAACACTGAATGAATCATAAGTGCCGCCGCACTTAGAATATGCTCAAGCCATGTGGAGCCCTTACAAGAAGAAGGACATTCATGATATTGAAAACGTTCAGCGTCGAGCGACAAGGCTCATCCCAGGCATGAAGAATAAATCATATCAAGAAAGGTTGATGCAGCTAAAACTTCCAACATTACGACATAGGAGGACTCGAGGAGATATGATTAAGGTCAAACAAATACAAACTAATACATGCTAAATACTACTATGCCACGAGAAGACTCCTAAGGTGGAGGGATGTAAGCACCACGAGGGGAAATGATTTAAAGTCATACAAATCTCCAGCAAGACTAGAAGAAACTCATTCAACAATAGAGTGGTGGATACGTGGAACAGTCTCCCTAATCAAGTCGTCTGCGCCCCTTCAGTAAAGAGCTTTGAATCCAGACTTGATGCTTTCTCGATAATTGAGGATTTTGTCTGACATCCCCAGAAACAAACAACTGGAACTAGAGCTGGTGTCTGAGGATGTGGGAGTATCTGTGAGTATAACAGGCGTCCTGCTGTCAGACCAATGTTACGACAACGCCACAGAACAGCACGTGAAGCATTGTGCAGGGCTTATCTGAGGAATCGTGACCAGTGATCAGAATGCTGTTTTCTGACGAGTCCCGGTTCACTTTGCAGTTTAATGATGGACGTGCAAGGGTCTTTAGAAGGTTCGGGAACGGGCAATCCATACTTCAAGCATCACTGCGGACTCATGATTCATCAGATGCACTAAGTGTGTCAGAACTCATGATGGACATACTCACTACAGATTTTGTGACTTTCCAAATTGATCCACTCTCTTCATGCTAAAGGTTTATGGCTCTGTGCTTTTCGCTATGGGTTTTAAAATAGTCAAATATCTTGAAATAAATGCTAAGGTTTCAGATAATACAAGTTTTGTTCACATTTCCTTCTTTGTATATTTCTGTGAATGAGAAAATCTGAAACTGACAGATGAATATGTAAAACAAAATGATTGTATTTGTAAGACAACACTGACATTTTGTGTTGATACCAATATTAAATATGGCATCACCCAATTCCTTCCTTCCATGCGTTTACACTGAGATGCCGTGTACTTGGAAAGTTTATATTTGTTTTAGATATGTGCCCTCGGGAAACATATTACTTTCTTGATATGATAATAATACATAAAAGTACACAACTCCAACGGATAGTCAGTAAGATACACTGCATGGAGTGTCCTTTCCCGAACCTTTAGGGAATTATTTACTTGGAAAGTTTATATTTTTGTTAGAAATGTGCCCTCGGTAAACATATTTCTTTCTCGATATAATAATACATAAAAGTACACAACTCCAACTGATAGTCAGCAACTGCATGTACTAACATATATTTTCAAAACCTTTAGGGAATAATTTACAAAGAATAAATGGTAAAATATCTTCCTTCGACAAGTTATGATAAAAGCAATGTTTATACATTGTAACTATAGTTAGTTGTAACTGACTGACCATTTCACAAAAAATGAAAATGTTTTGTAATATCAAGTTGTGTACTACTTACACTTATGTACACAGATGTGATTACTATTATTATGGTGCATTGTCTTATATTCATACCAATATAATATACACTCTCTCGCATCGATTGTTTCCTGTAAACTACTTTACTGATGCATATTGTAAACAAAAACTGTCAAAGAATATCATTGTAAATGATGGAAAATAATATCTTAATAGTAACAGTTCGATTTCACACCTGATTAGGGATAATTATTTATAGAAATCTCAAGGATATGCCGTGAACATGTGTGTTTGATAAATGAATATGATAATTATAACTGGACGTAATAGATAAGGACTCAACAAGGACATAATTTAAAAAAATCTAAAATGCTCGGTTTCTTCTATATCAATTTGCGACTTTCCCTTTATTCTTTGAATATAAATTTTTATAACTGACATGATAAACAAATCATCCTCTGGCATTTTTAAAAGATATGTAAGGTATAATAAATAATTGTTTTGCAATGATAATTAATCTTGTCATTCCTTGTAAAATAATGTGTTGTAGATTTATTTCATGTCAACTTATTTTTTGTAATTTTAAATAGACGAACTGAAAGAAATGTTGAATCAAGAACATTGATAAATATTTAAAATAAACCTAATTTAATCTCTTTGAAAGAAAATAGGGGAGTGTGACTGACTTTTAAACTAATTACATTAAGTGATATTGAATCGTACTCCAAATAGCTTTTTATGTTGGCGATAAATGAAATTAACGTTAAACTGTAAATGTCTTTGTCAAGTATTTCTTTGGATATTCTGTGACATCAGCCTTTTTTATCTATCTAAAACTTTTCTCATATTGCTGTCAGCTAGTACCTGGTGGCTACATAAGGTACGGCATTTCTCAAACAGGAAAAGGCGGACTTTGATCAAGCTGTTTGAAGAAGCGTTTACAAAAAACGCTGATACAGCATGAAGATATTTCTACATCCCACAGCATCTTTAAACACGCCCCCTTCGTTTCTACCCTGGAAATTTTCGTTTAAGAGGGATGCGGCCTGCAAGTGTTACTATTAAACTATAGAAACGATTTATAAGGATAAAGAATTACAGAGCAGATACTACCTGCATAACCTTGCTATAGACTGGGCAATGATGAAATGAAATTAGAGGATTTTAATGCAACCCACTTCATATACATATCATAGGATATAGGATACATATTAGGATCACTCCTTATTAATGCTCTTTATGACATATATTTTGTCACTGTTATTATTTGATACCAAGTTTGTTGACATCTGAACAGATTGAATTAAGTCCATGAGTGAGATGATTGGCATTACATGAAACAAAACAAGGTCGTTGAAAAAGATCAAGTCACGAACCAGTTATTGTTTGATGATGATAAGAAAGATTGTTTTCCTATGGGAAAATGTTATCCTTTTATTTACAAGTATACTGGCTCAAGTGGATCTGCAATCAGAATAACTTTACATTCCTTTTACGAACGACGTCCTTAAGCTGTGTCTGAAACTCTTGTAATGTGTTGAGTAGTATTTCATGAAATTTGGTATTTTTTGCGTTTTTATTCATTGTCAATTGTTTATTCACACTTTCTGTACTGCTTTTTGGGGTAGGTACATTTTCCGGCCGCTATCTCAAAATCTTTTAAGTATATTTCTTTGTTCCTACAGATGAAGTTGTACCTTTTGCTACTTATTTCTTATTATTTGAAATTAATTCTAAATACTTAACTTCCTTGATCGTCTTTCTTGGATTTTCTTTGATTGGCAAAACTTGGATATAGCAACGTCGTTTACTGATTTAATATTGATAATTGTTTAATATTCCGTGAAACTGCTAATGTGTACTAATAAAAATTCGCAAAAATGCATGCAACGTCTATTTTCTTAAGTCAAGGTATGATTTAAACAACAATCTTTTTTCTTGAAGATCATTGCTGAACATTTCGTTCCAAATAACAAAAATGAAATATAAACCAAATTTCCTTTTTGCCTTCGAGGAAATATTGGCATTCTAACAAGTCTGTACAAATGTCACTTGATCGCCTTCTCGTCTCGTCAAGGATACATAGTAAATACCAAATTACTCTTTAGGCGTCTAAGAAAAATAAAGAGCGGCTATAACACATCTTTTTATTGAATTTATGATGTTTTAAGCCATTTCTTTACGAAAATCACATCTTCATCCTGAATCACCTTTTCTAATTCAAAGTTCACACTTGACCACGAGTTGATTAAAAAGTAAGTGGCCATTAGAGTCCAGAAAAAGTTGGCAAGTCTAGTTGCCTCATCTTATAATTAATCATTGTTCACTCCTTACTATACCAAATCACATCAAACATAAAATAATAAAGATTACGGTCATAGCTACTTTTCAGGGACTACATATATCAAAGTACTCACCGAAATAGACATTAAATGTCTTTTGGCGTTTTTTCTCTATCACTAATAAAAGTAATTCTTACAGAAGTTCAAATTACTAAGTTTTTCTCCACTAGGCCTAATAACATTATTGCAAACATATATTTTAAATTGTCTTTGTTCAGGTAAAACTGACAAAAATTTGCATATTTTCGATGCAATTCGAAACCTGCTATAGCTTATATGTACGTCACTCTCAGCAATGCGTGTGACAATAAACCTGCAACGATCTTTTCACTTGAATTTGCAGTTGCACGTGCGTTGCCACAGCAACTCTACAATTGACAACAAAAGTTATGAATGAACTCGTAAGAATAGTAATTTATCACGCGTTTATGTCTGTAAACTTAAGAAACGTAATAAAAAAACACATTCTTTTATGAATTTTTAAATCATATAACATATGAATAGTAGATGACATAAAATATAAAATAATTGTACTTAAAACGATGTATTTTAGCGGACGGTTCTAAGATAACAGATGATTTACATACTATAGCTTGCATCAGAAACATACGTTTCGACTTTGAAATACTTTTGAAGGGGTGAACATTACACGTTTTTCTCTCCTGTAAATTCACATATGTCGGGGGATTCTACAATAACTGTTTGATATAAAAGTTGGAAAAACCATTGTGAATGAATATTTAGAATACAAATATCAAGTTCGTTTCAAGTAAAGAAATAATCGACAAAAAACATTGTATTTCTATGTATGTGACATTCTCTCCCCACAGAGGCAGATCAAGTCATGTTGATTTAGCCTCTGTTAAATTACGCCGAAATCATTGGGTTCCGGCAGTTTCCCCTAGTGGGATCCATTTGAATTTCTTTATCAAATGACAAGGCTGCTCGCATGGAAAGGATGGTTCATATCACAATGCCTTTGCCTTGATTAAGTCGCCAAACTGATGATTTAAGAACAGCGTCGCTGATTGCACAACTAACTTTTGCCTCCAATCAGGCATCTCCCATTCTATCCCACAAACTCCGCGTAATATAACAGAGGCTAAATCAACATGACTTGATCTGCCTCTGTGGGAAGAGAATGTTTATGTGAGTACTATAGTCTAACTCGTTTTACCAACCACACTTGAAATACACCCTATGTTCCTTCAAGGCCTTCGGCATAAATTGATATTCGAACAAATCTGTGTAAATGTCACCTTGTCGCCCAGTTGTCTCGTTAAAGATAAAGAAGTATGTAATATGTATCCTCTCTCTTGGGGGTGTTTGCTAAGGAGCTGTCTAGTCTGAAATCATAAAACATATTCAAGGATCGCCATTACCTGCTTAACATTGTACTATTAACAGTTTCTGCTCATCAAATATCTGCTTTAAGACGTCATTTTGTCCTCCAGATCAGGCAATGTCACTCTCTCTTGGATATATTGGCTTTCTACAAGATCTTCCATCCCTTTCAAAAGATAAGGAAACACACAAGTAGTATTTTTCACTAAAAGAACTGAAATTGTGTAAATAAATGATTTGTTTGAATCTTTTTTGAAGGTTTTTTCTTAATGCGTTCTTTTGGAAAACGTCTTTATCAAGCTATTACCTACCTGGGGTATCAATTCAGAGCAATACTATCACCCAAGAAATGACTATCGTTTTGAATCTTAACCATCATGGAACTTTTTCTCACATCGAAGCTCAAAAAGAAACTACATCGCTCTCAGTATGTGGTTCCAAATTGTCAGAAAGATAGAGTGTTTTAAACTGAAATACATAACTTTAGCCATGTACTCATACTTTAAGTACTTTAGGGATGATATGTATTGTTCCTTAGATTATTTAGAGAAGTATACTAAATCTTGTATGTTATGCATTTCAGGCCGGGTGGCCACAGAAGGAAAGTGCTGTTCATTACTGTTTGAATAAGATTTGAAAAAAAATGAAAATAGTTTAATCGCTCTATTCACATATGGCGAAATGATTATACCTTATATCGGCATAAAGACAACATTTTCGTTAATAAATATACCTTAATATTATTTGTTTTAAAGAAAAGTTTATGTCATTTCCTGAAAGGATGCAATAAAGTTTTGTACTTTAAAACTTATAAAATTACCTTTATAGAAATATCATTTAGTAGGAAATTGATTGTGCAATATATATCCCTTTACTGACAGTGACACTGTAGAATAATTTTGCCAATTTAATGTGTTGGTTGAGGAAGGTATTGAGCTTAAGATAATTTCGTTTATAATAACATGTTTCAACTATCATATTGCGTAAGAAAACACTACAATTCATATTAGATTCCCTAGCGATATTTATCAGTTTGTTTGAGTACAATTAACACAAAATAAGAGAATATTCTATTGCTACATTTACTTTCTATTAGGTTCTTCTGGATTTGTACTTATATCGTACTTTGTATAATCTCTCTTCGTGAAACAATTTTCATATTAACTGAGATATCTCATCTTAGTTTTCTCTGAAATCAAATACATCATGGTGGTGTAGTGGTTAGCATGCTTGCCTCTCACGCCAGAGACCCGGGTTCGAATCCCGGCCGAGACACCAACAATTTGTGACTTGGGTCTCATTCTGTGTTGTGTCCCTGGGCAAGACACTTCATCCACATTGCAATCAGTTCACCCAGCTGTACAAATGGGTACGTGCACAAGGGGGAAGTATGGACCTATACGGTCGCGCGGGGCGCTTGTTAATAGGCGGCACCTAAAGTAGTATCCCTCTAGGGTAATAATACTCATGGCGCCTTGAGCATGCTCTGTCATGGATATATGCGCGGTATAAGAAAGCTATTATTATTAATATATAGATTTATATTAAAGTTATATAGCTACTTAATCAACGAATGTTGTATAAAACACATTTGAATCAATGGCATCAGAATGATAGTGCACAAATGTTTAAATATGGTACATGTCATTTTAAGTTACTGTATGTTATCATTTTATATATAGTTATGTTATGTTTCCGAGGAAATTCTTTATCTGGCATATTTTCACTGCTTTTGATTATCACTATTTCATAGCATATCGTATTGATTATCTTCACAGGATCTACATGTATGTCTTACCAAGAACAAGAAGGGATAAAAAATTCAAGATGCAAAAATAACAAATTGAATTGATAAGTCGATATTGGAAGTGAACATTAATTGTTATAACTATAGTAGATTGTTCTGTCACTGTTTTATAGTCTGTGAGATAAACCTGTGTTGTTGTGATTTAATGTTTTTATAAAACGTGGATTAAATGACACGTCAATTACTCAATTACACTCAACGGGAAAATAAACATTACCTAATTTTCTTCAGTTCAAATCGATTTTGAATGTCATGACTAAACTAATGTTTTGTTAATTAGAATACATAAATGTTAACTTACCAAGGCAAAAACTAAACTTTTTAAACACTTCAAACAGACAAGGGGAGCTAATTTTAGTGTCTCAACAGAAACCTTTTTTGTTGTTACAGACATATTCAAAAAGCAAAAGTGCGTTTAGTTGTCATATTTTTATTACATAAGTGCTAAGAGCATAGTTGTTAAAATAGGAAAGAGGAACTCGTATATAATATATCAACACTCTAGTTGCTATCTTTGTTACTGATAAGGTTCAGAATATAATTGAGATAAATTCCACAGATGATTTGATTGGAGTTTGTTATTTACATAATTACAAAGCAATCCCATTCAAACCAGGTGCTTTTAAAGTAGGTCATAGTGTTTGTCTTCAAAAGATACAAATACTTATGACACCTCAAGAAACTTATTAACTATTTTCTTTAATCAATTTCTTATTTAAAAAAGGAATACAATTCAGTTGGCGATAACAAATAACTAAATATATGTTTTAACTTTAATTCACATTAATTTGAATTGCTAATGAATGTCTAATATCTCTTTTTCCTTTTGTAAAAATGAAAAAGAAAACATTGATCAAAGAGGTTATGTCTGTATTATGACAGGAATTATTTTAATGATGAATTTGCAAAATATGTGTCTGTCTGTCTGTTATGCTGAAATATTTGCTACAATTAAAAAAGAAAATAGTTGTTGGAAAGGGATCGATATTTAACATTTAAATTGAAATTGAACGAATAACTCGCTATGAATTTACATACCAAATCATTTATCCATTGAATGATGGGAAAGAAGAAGGTAAAATGGAAAATATATGATAAGGGTTGATAATAAGGCAGTTTTAATACTAATATTGTATGTACATTTAAATTATTTGTAAAATAATGAAAGATCTTAATTTAGTGTACCTGACTTGAACATGTTTATATAATAGAATATTGTTCCCTGTATCTTATTCAATGATGATATTGACAGCTTCTCCAATATTTACATTTCAAGTGATGTTTTGAATTCTCATCGCTGCCCATTCTTATTAATCAAAGTCTTTCAAAGAGGTTTATACATCCCCAAAAAATTTAAACTGCTTTACTATTGTTTTGGTCTCATCATGCTTTCACGCGGCTTTACGTTTTTTAATTTTTTCACAAAAATTTTATATTTTCGGATCACTTTTGAATCCTGTGAGATATAGTATGAACTCTAATCCGTTCAATCAGCAGTCACCCCATTGTCCATCTGGCTCAGTTGTAAAACACTTTTTACATCAACATTTTTACTTGTAGAACATGCCTTAACATATGTATAAATGTATCGTCAATGTTTTAGTGTCAATCTTTTAACTTGATGCCTTATCATTATGAATTTATACATGCATCTGAGTATACATGCATATGGTCGTGTATTCCAAATGTTGCGAGTGTACAGCAGTGTATTTTGTGTCATTCTACACAAAAAGCTGGAATCTCTTTAATCAAGAAACTGCAAATCACAGAATTGTTAATCGTTCATCAAATATAAAACAACTACTAAAGCTTTGTTGAAACATATTTTTATTACCGATGGAAACTGGTTAGGCAAACAAGCAAAACTCTGTTTATATCATTGCCTCACCAGTACACACATCAAACAATAAAATGCACAAGAACAGAACAAATGACAAATTAAGACATAAGTGTTGTCAATCTACATGAGTGCTTGTAGACATGTTCCTATTCCTTTGCAGCTTGTACTACTAAAGCTACTGTAAAAAGGAAAATATTCATGGAAAATATTATCTTGTAGAAGCAAGTACATTATGAAGTGTGTCTTTTAATATCTCGATATATGTCATCTTCTCCTTACATTAATTTACTATTTTATCATCTATGCTTTTTTCGTTGTATCAAACGAACATACAACATAAATCACCTGACGCCAAGATAATGACATGTACACAAAATATATATAGATATAATTTAGTACATTCTCTCCCCACAGAGGCAGATCAAGTCAAGAAACAGCCTCTGTTATATTACGCCGAGTTTGTGGGATAGAATGGGAGGCGCCTGATTGGAGGCAATGAAACTTAGTTGTGCAATCAGCGACGCTGTTCTTAAATCATCATTTTGGCTACTAAATGATGGCAAAAGCATTTTTAAATGAACCATCCCTTCCATGAAAGAGGTGTGTCATTTGCTTAAGAAATTCAAATGGATTGTGGTGCAAATTATGTCCGTTAGGGGAAACGGCCGGAACCCAGGGATTTCGGCGTAATATAACAGAGGCTGTGTCAACATTTCATGACTTGATCTGCCTCTGTGGGGAAAGAATGTATTTAGTATAAAAGTTGATAGAAATTTAATGACCTTGATGTGAAACTGCCACATATAATGAAAATACCCAGACGAGTAAGATGTTTGCAAAGCAACAAGATTCTGTCATTGTTTTGCAGTCTGTGAGATTATCCAGTTTCCTGCTTTGATTGCACGAGTGTGAAGAAATTAGGACCACAGACAATACAAGCAGGTTTTGCTCTTCTATGATTGGCAAGTTTATAATCAGGACAGATTTGATTCGATGCTGTGAATAATTCGCATCTTATAAACATAATTCTACTTGGAATTCCGTTTAAGAAACTGACCGATATAAGACAGCATAAATAAAAACTTTAAAAACACCTCTCTTTTGGAGCTGATTTTCACTCTACGAGTTGCATTTAGTGCATGTCAAGTTTCTGAATGTAGAGAAGGAATAGTCTCCAGCGTAAACTTTGAAATCTTTTTGTCAGAAGAAAATGGTAAAAAAAAGACTGGAATATCATCATAGGAAATGGTTGTATGGCTACCATGGGATAATTGTAAATGATAGAGAGAAATTATAATATTTAAACGGTATTTTTACAATTGTTGGTATCAAAATATGTACTCAAGGCATTGTACATATCGTATTATCAGGGGAAACACTCAAACCCATTTTTTCACTTATAGGATATTCAAACTGACTATTTGGAGTATCCTTGAGGCACTTACAAATTTAAGCAGCATTTGTAAATGATCACTTTAGACAACTGAGACCGAAGCGTTGAAATTCAAACCTCATTCTAATTTTTCGAATTTAAGAGAGCTTCAATTCCAAAATAAACAACATTTATATTAATTTATACATGTTCACATTTCCTCTGCATGATAAACGCGTGATGTAAATGCTGTCAAATCATCGTCGCCTCTCAATGATTATGTTAATAAACCTCAGCTGAACATTGATTTTAACAAATGTCGATATTGTATTGATTTTAGGTACAATGAAGATTTTAGGTAGAATGTACGGTAAGGTAATTAGGAATTGGACTCTATTGAAGCTCAAATGTTACTGAGATAATACAATTTCCAATTTCTCATGTTCGTCTGAGGATCCCTTATCAAGAAGTACTTATTAATATATTTCAGTGTAAAGATCATATCAACGATGACATTGATGAGTTAGTGTAAGGTCTAATAGATGGATAGTATTGACAGAGAATGTCAGTACGTATAGAGAGGTTTCTGACTGAAATAGGTGTAACGTAGAGATCCTACAGCCATATGATAATTACTTGAGATTACTTTCGTATGAATGTTATGTGAGCTCTGTCTTTAGCGCAATATATAGGACTGAATTCATCAACCAATCTGATTTAGATAACTGTATATCGTCAAGGGTTTCTTCTATCAAAAACGAAATCTGAAAGTATATTTTGAAACACTTTGTCATATCTTTTTATCTACAGCTGAAATAACTATTCCTGTAATCGACGTCACATACACATACATCTGCAGTTTGTTCACTTGCTTGTGTGTGCAAATATCATGTAAATTGGGTTTCATTTTGACGTCCAAAACATAACTCCATGAGCATTACAAACGATAACCAATTATCCGTTAGTAGAAGAATCATTCCCAAACCATATTTCGGGATCGTCTTGTCACTGGTTCTGAATTTAGATATTTGGCATGACGGAATAGACAGATGGGATCATATTTGTGAAATTCAGAGATTCTTAAATTTTGATTTAAATATTTCATATAAACTCTGTAAGAAAGAAATCAGTACAATTACATGTCTTTAATGAGGAACAAATATGACTTAGCTAAAGCTACTGATCACTAATGAAGGATTTTGTAGAGAAAATTACAAAATAGTGTTTTTGCAATTTTGATCCCTGGTCATTCAATGCCTTGCCAAATTATTTCGGTTATCTCTAAGGTATGACATACGAATATGTTAACGCAAACTGAACGATAACTTATGTACTCAAATTTCAACATAATTCGTTTCGTTTTCGCAATTCTAGGGTGCATCAAAGACATTCAAAATTACATGATATTTGCACTAAAAATGCTGGTAAGTGAACAAACTTAAGATACGCAGCTGTATATCCTTTTTTATTTGTTTTCAAATCATCAACATGGCGAAGAGTTTAAAGGAGCAGTAGCACGTTTTTAGGGGGAATATAGGGTGATGTCAGGAAAATGAAAATTAATGGTTCCAATTGAAAGACAATGTATTTAAACTAAATGGAGCAGTAATAATTCAAATGTATAACATAAAGTTTAGCCATTAGATTGCTTTTTCTTACACAAAATGAATTACAGGTGTTCAAACAAAATGGCCGCCAATGGAATTCATGTGAATCTTCATACTTTGTCCTCTGACTATGGAAGATTGGCTTGTGTAATGAGATTTTTGACAATGTCAAAATAATACATTTAGTATTAACTTACAATTTTCAGTGATCAATTTAAAATATAAAGTTATCAAAAACATGCTACTGCCCCTTTAAAAAGTGCCCAAAATACTCATTATAGATGCCAAGAGTTGCCATGTAAAAGCCTGGTTCCATGTCTGTTGTTCTGATGTCCCCCTGGAAATCTTCTCGTGTCCTTCATTAGTGCTTCTTTCCTCACAAGCTCAGCTTTAGTTTTAATTTCCTAGTACTCCAAATGATGCTTTTTTAAACTGAACGTAAGAAATGTCACATTTGAAAGCATTTTCCTTGCAAATCAAACCAAATATTACATCAAGTCTTCATATTTTTCACACACAAAAATTAGTGGGAAATTTCATTTATTTTTGTATGCCATTTTATAATGAAATAATTTCTTAGCCGAATAACCTTAATTCTTAACTCTTAAAGGTTTAACAGCCCTGGCATGTTGCAAGGCATGATCTGGAAAGCTGTTAAAATCGGAGCTTCTGTGAAAATCTACTCTGAAATGTTAGTAAACATTTCAAAACCACATCAAAAGACTAATAACCTCTCCTAAATGGTAATCCTAAATGGTTTTAGTTCGATGTCAGGTGACCAAAGTGACAACAACTGTGTCTATCCGTGATTTGCAGAGTTGTGTTACTCAGACACTCTTGAAATATAAACAGAGAATTTTGACGCCTTTACGACCGGCCACAGAGGACTGAATAGGTCTGAATGTCAAGGGTACGCGAGGCTTGGAGAACATAAAGATACAAGTGCTTAAACTATGTGTACCTGTAAGGCAATAATAATATCTAGGTAACTTAATAACACCTTTTGGTAGATTACGGAAAGTTCGAAGTTTTAGAAATTAGAATATTTCATAAGAGAAACTAATTCCTTTATATTATGAAACAAATTAGAACTTGGTAAATAGTAAAAGTGATGAGTTATAATAAATAGTTATCTGAAGCAATACTCAAGTTGATGGTTGATGGTTGATGGTTGATGCCTGGGCGCCAAACAATAACTCTCTAAGTTTATGACAGCATACTTCCTGTTTTCAAAAGTAGAGTTTCAGATACAGCAGTGCAAAGCCGCTGATTTCAAGTTGAAATAATCATATTAATACATAATGGTATGATTATTCAAATGGAAAATGATTGACTTTAAACTCTTCCTAAAGTCAAGGGAAAGGGAAAATCATTCTTATTAGTTGATAGGAAATACGTTATGACATGCAATTATGAATTCTTCATATATGTATATCTTATTTTCCCTTTGAATGTTGATATGATGGCACATATGCATATTCAGTGTCTGCAATTTAGATAAATGAGCTGGATTCATTCAAATTGATCTTTTAAAAATTGTTGATTAAAAAACATGTTTGATGAATTGCAGGGTAAATATAAGAATGTAAGAATGCAAAGTCTACAATGGGACACAAATACTTCATTTCATGTCTAAGGATCCGTTATCTGGAAACGATAATCACTGTATTTCAGTGTAAAGATCATATCAACGATGACAATGATGAATACAGTTATGGTCATGTCAGTTGGGAGTTTGGGGAAGTGAGCGAGTACATATCAGATAGTTTCAAATGAGTGTTAGTATATTTGGGAGTGAACTAGATAGATTAGAGAATGGCAATCTCATAATAATTACTTGAGAACCTTTATACAATTAAACAACGTCAAATTAAAAGTTGTATGAAATATGTGAAAATATATATTTCGATTTTTAAACGCTAAATAAACCATTCTAAAATTTGATTACATAGCGATTTTGTTTATTGTGATTGATATATAAAAATTATTTAATTATGCAGGATATAACCCTTAAACAATGAGGGAAATATCATTTTTGTAATTTGCAGCCTATTACAAAGTTACAGAAAGTTTCTCTCCTTTGGTAAAGACTTATTCGAACATATGTTCGATAATTATTGCAACTCTGTATTATACGAAATAGAAAATTGTCTTATCAAAAGAGGATTAGATATTCTCAATACAGCCGTAGAGCCAAATGAAACATCGAAACAAAAAGATAAGTATTAAGGACAAGACATGTGAAAGTCATGTAAACAAGAAAGTAAAACAACGACCCAATGGCTATCCCGTGGTCAATGTAAAGTAAAGAAAATACAAAGATCGTTCAGCAATCCAAAAACATCATCAATGCAATTCCATGAAATTAAAAGTGTCATATTAAAAAAACGATTTCATAGATTTGCTAAAACAATCTCATAAACAAAACATACACAAAATCATGGAAACTAATTTGCATGACGTTGGTGTGTGGTTTGAATGTCCCTGTAGGAATCTTCCCTTATGCTTCTTGCCTGTTTAATTTCCTAGTAATTCTAATGTTGGTGACGATCATTAAACAAAATTTATGTGACATTTACATGAAGGCATTGCACCTTTAATAGACAAAGATTGTTTTCCAATTCAAACACATAATAAAAAAATGTTATACTAGATGCAGTAACAAAATAGTGCATGAACAGCTGAGCGATAAATGAGTAAATTACTATAATAAATATTTTAAACACGCGTTTTAAATAGACGATTTTTTCTTACAGGTTGTTGATATTCTCACAGAATTGCACTTGCTTCCCATCAAACATTGTTATTTGGTTATTTTCAACAATATCCTGCAAAAGCAGTATTTCTGCAACAAATTTGTTGAAGATATTTCAATATTTATTTACATGACGTTCTTTTGAATATTTATATCAATATTTTATGTAATTTCAGTATATTAATCAAATATCCATTTCTTTTCATTTTGATATATTGTTTTGCTTTTAATTGTCATTAACAATAAAATAACATGTACATATATTTAATCGTAATAAAAGTAGATAAAAGATCTGACATGAAATGCCATCTTACACTGTAACTAGAAGTTACAAGACGACTAAAGACATTTCTGAAACATTGGATTATTTTCTAATTAATTAACACAACATCTTGTACGTTACCCTACATTTACAACCTGATGAAATATTGATATTTTATATCAATTCATAAATTCATGATAATATTATTTAAATGGAAAATCTCCTGCTTTCAGTCTGTGAGAATAGCCCGTGTCCTGGCTGAGAGAATAACCAGTTTCCTGGTGTAATCTCTATAGAAGGTTTTGAAGATTATTCTTTAAGAATATATGAAAAAGCATGTATTTGGGAGGGGCACCTGCTGATGACATGTTATTGACGAGTGATGCTACTAAGAGCATGCAGTAGTAAATTACACATTTTGTGGTACAGATTCATTATCTTGAAAAATGTATCAACATATTTCAGTGTATGGCTCATATCAACGATGAAATTGATGAATACAGTTCCCTGGCATAGATGTAAGGTAGAGATCATCAAAATTTATAACAGTTCTGTGTTGAGTCCCCTGAATCCCTTATCCTGGTATAGATTTCATTGTTGCAATACAAAACAAAAAACTGCACAAAAGGCAAATTATTAATGACACGTGTACGTCCATTGTTTTAATGTCCCTATGGAAATCTTATGGTGTCCTTGGAGTGCTTATTTTATGTAGGGGGAATAACTTCAAGCTTAATTTCGTTGTACTCAAACATACGGATCAGACTTTTGAACATATTATCCTTTTAAAAATAAACCAAAAGTTAAGTTTAGTTGGAAAACAAATTTCCCACATGAAACAGTAAGTAATTACTTTCAATCGTTCTTCTTAAACACTTGGTATTAAAAACATATGTTATCAAATATCTGTCTTGCGAAACCCAAAAGAACTAAAAATAAAGTTACAAGCACTTTTTCTGATAACAGTTAATGAACAGCGCACGAATACATGACGTTACGTGACGTCATAAACAAATCCATTGTTTCTTCACTCGTACACCATTATGAAATGAACGTCAAGAATTTTCTTTTAAGACCTGTTTGAACAAAATACAATCACTTCTAATCCTTCTAACTACCTCTAAAATCTGCCAAGTTTTATGCCATTTTGACAAAACTTTTACATAAAGTCCTTGTATAATTAGAAATTAATTAAATGTCAGATGACCAAAGTCACAACAACTGTGTCTGTCCTAGTTTACAGAGTTATGTTACCCAGACAATCTGAAAATATGAACAGTGAATTATGGCGCCTTTAACAACCAGTCACAGGAGACAAAATACGTCTCTGCTGACTTATAACTTTATTACAAAATGCTTCTGTTTAAGAAATTTAGATATATAAAAAAAACTTCCTAAGCAAAGTACATTTTTCCATAAATCCTAGAGTTTTTAAACCCTGACAATGTTGACAATAAGACGAAAAGCTGTTAAAAACCATCTGTACAAACTTCTCCAGTGCAGTTTCAGTAAAAAAGAATTTTTTTTTTGTTTAAAATACTTTAGGAGACTGTTAAACTCTAACGTTGTGAGATGACTGTTTCACATAATCTCTAAAGATAATATAGAATTCTTTAATTCAACGTACAATTACCAAAGTCACAACAACTGTGTCTATCCGTGGTTAAGTTTACCCCAGAAACCCTAGAAATGTGAACAGGACATTATGACAACTGGCAACAGGAGACAACAATTCTGGAAGCCAAGGAGACACATGGCTTGGAGAATACAAAGATACAAATTTATACCTTAACTACGTGTTCCTAAAGGCACTAATGATAACAAGGTAATCTTTCTTTTCAAAAGGTCAGTTCTGGAATAGCTCAAACTTGGTAACCTCTCTTGGAATGTTATAGAAATAGTATTATAGTATTTCGAAAGTTTTCATCCTAATATTTGATTATTTCACTTGATAATCTTTTCCTGTAAGACTTTCATTAAATGAAAGAACCTTAAAAGTTTATAAACTACCCGAAACTCTAAACTTTGTTGAAGGACGGCAGTAATGTTGTATTTGTGAAAAATCTGACTTAATGATTTTTTTTATAGAAAATATATTATTTTTGTTAATAAATCAACAAACAGGGATGGATGTTGTATGACGTGCTGATAAATGGCAAATCTCCTACCCCTGAAGAATGTTTTGTTCGGATTCAGATTTGACTCCAGATTATATTGATTTTACCACACTTACATAAATCTATAGTGCTCTATATAATGACAGTATTTTTGAAGGTCACATGCTACTAGCAAGTGTTAATCTTCGTGTATACACTAATTTAATATTCATTGTCTAGAAATCATGATATATTATGAATTACATCGATGATGACAGTCGGTAGTTTATCGATAGAACCCAGAACATATCAGATGGGTATCTCACTGAAATACATCTTGATTAAAGATACATAAATTAAATTAATAAATTAAAGTCATATAATATAACTCGAGATACTTTACAAAATATCAGTTTCTTACCACCGAAAGAACAGATCAAGATAACATGTACAAATATTACTATTTTTAACATTATTATGAATTCATATCTTATCAGGTGGTAAATGAAGAGTAACGTTCAAGATATTCCTTTTTGTTATCTATGCCTCATTATTTTATATTCATTTTTCATAATCGTAAGTATAGATCATTCCTTGTAGGTATGTATATGCCGAAACTCCATTTCGAAATATGATATTAAGGAAAGGGAAATCATTAACTGATAGAGTCAATTAAGTACGTTAGTTTAATAAAGAGTAAATTGAGCTGAGTCCCTTGATGATATTGATACAACCCAGATGAAAAACATAGTGAACAATGATGAATTAGGGTAGTGTTAATTAATTAGAAAATAATCCTGTTTATAGCGAAATTAGGTGAACTAGCCAACTATGGATTTATGTATATTACATATGCCGATTAACTTATGCAATTTTCTGCTAAAATTATAACAAAACATGTAAATTTGTTAAATCTTGCTCTTCAAAATGGTCAAATGCCTGACACCATTACGACGACAGTGTAAATCCTGCTTTAAAATACATTAGAAATGAATTAGAATCGACGAATGGAGACAAATAGTTTATTTAGTGCTGTTAACATATTGATATGATTTTTTAATAATCATATTTTATATATTGTCATTTTAATATGTGTTTGCGAGGTGCGTCAATGCAAGAAGAAAAGTAACTGTTATGTTTATTGATGAATCATTCAAATAAAAGTGTGATTACAAGTTACTCTTATCTTTTGAAACAGAAAAGTGTCCTTTCTATAAGATGATTTCAAAGATATACTACGTGGTTCTTAGAAACAAAACAAACCCAACTTTGAAACCAAAATGCAAATGACATGACATGTCAAAGTTAAGTTTGCATGACATTTGTGAACAGTTTGGATGTCCCTCTAGAAATCTTCTGTTGTGCTTCGTGCCTGAATACCTGATTAAAAAAAGTTTCATTTCCTAGTAATTCTACTTTTGGTGAAGTTCACCTTACATAAGATATATGACATTTAGGAATTTTATCTTTAAGGAAACGAAGACTGTTTTCCGATCCAAAACATCATTTGCAATTATTCCATTATTAACATTAACAGTGAATTTACAGTTGAGTTAATGTATATTTGGTTGAAGTTGTTGTATACGTTAACTTCACTAACAATTTGTTTTTCAAAATTTGATAGCATTTAAATGTTTCGTTGTGTTTGTAAAAAGTTATAACCAACGAATAAAAGTGTTAAAAGTAAACATCTAACTAAGAAGTTAAGTAACAATCAAGTTGTATTTATTCTTTGCAACGATTTTGAATGTTTGCGGCTCAAATGATTTCGGCGTAATATAACAGAGGCTAAATCAACATTAATTGATCTGCCTCTGTGGGGAGAGAATGAGAGAAACTATTCGGTTGAAGTTTTTTTTATGAAAACATGCAGACCTGACCATATTATTTTGTAACATGTGATAGTGCATATGAAATGTTTGACTGTCTGGCGTGTTTGAAATTTTCTGGTTATTGAATTTATTGTTAAGGTTATGGTGTGAGCAGGCAAAGTGACCCTAAGTTTAAGGGCGGATCACACTGACCGGCCTTGACGAAGGAGTCAAATTTGTTTACACTGTCTTCCGGACTTCGATGCCGCAAATGTGCTGTCTATTTTTAACTGGTAAGTGGTGTATGGCAGGGAAGTTAAGGGCTCAACAAAAGCTGAACGCCCAACAAAAGAAAGGGGAGTTGCTTTGTTAGACATTCACTCATGATAAAACTACTTTATAATAATTGTGGTCTGTGGTCTGTGGCCATGGCAGAACAAAATGGGACCAACTACTGACTGCCTATCGCTCGACATTGAATGAGAGGAAAGTATGGAGTAAAGTATGTATTTAATCCACTAAATCCTGTGACAGCCTGGTATGAAATATCCGGTTAAATTGAATATATTATTCATTTCCGATAGCCTGTGATACTTTTGTAGGCAATGAAGATATTGAGCTTTGGTTCAGATGTAGGATATATAATATTGGTAACCATGAATCTTGACAGAACGGTTGACATCTTGCCAGGTTAACTGATGATGAATCTGCATTTTTAAGATTAAAAAAAAACAACTTCTGAACTTATCAGACTGATTACGTTTTTCATCTAGTTAACAAAGATTGCTTTTCTGAACTTTCCAGACGAAATTGAAAATGTAATCATTAATTGTACAGTTGCGCACGTAAGTTTGTTTACTTACCTGCGCAATTTAATGCAAATATCATGCAACTTGGAATGTCCTTGAGACAACCTAGCATTTCGAAAACGAAATATTGAAATTTCACTCCCCAAGTTAAGATTCAATTTGCATTAGCATATCAGTATGCAGGATCTAACAGCTATCCGTTGCAATTTTTGCAGATCGTATAAATAACCAGGGGTCAAAATTTCGAAAACACTATTTCTTATTTTACTTTACAAAATCCTTAAAAAGTGAGCAACAGCTTTTGGCCTAAGTCATATTTGTTCCTTTGTATTCAGTCAATGTCAGTGTGCTGATTTTGTTCTCAGAGAGTCTATATGGAATATTTCAATCAAAATTAAAAATTCTGAATTTCAAAACTATGACCATATGTCTATTTGACCATGCCGAATTTCGAAATTCTTCACCACAGACCAGACGATACTAAAATATGGTTTGAGAATTATTATGTTACATTGACAATTGGTGATCTTTTGCAATGCCGCTGGCGTACACATTGATACATTGACAAGTGAACAAACTTAAGGTACGGAGCTCTATGGTCAAACTTAGTGTCAGGCGGTGTAGCCCATATATACATGTACAGAAATCACCATTTACCTCAGGCGTCACTGCATCATGTCACAAGCGTGAAATATCTAAACAAAACAATGATGGTTTGTTTAACAACTTTGTTTCGTTGACAGAAACATTAAAGGGGCAGTAGCACGTTTTTTGGTAATTTTATATTTCAAAATTGTCGCTGATAAATGTACGTTTATGCTAAATGTATTATTTTGATAGTGTCAAAAATCTCATAACACAAGCTAATCAGCCATAGTCAGAGGACAAAGTATGAAAATTCACATAAAATCATTGGCGGCCATTTTTGTGTGAACACCTTTAATTCATTTTGTGTAAGAAAAAGGAATCGCATGGTTAAACTTTAAATTATATATTTGAATAAATACTGCTCCATTTAGTTTAAATACATTGTCTGTCAGTTGGAACCATTTAATTTCATTTTCCTGACATCACCTTATATTCCCTCTAAAAACGTGCTACTGTCCCTTTAAGGACAATTTTCATCGTTCGTATGGCTTTCTATTAAATTTGATGTTGTTTTTGGTCATTTGCGAACATTTGTTTTTGAGTTAAGTATTATTGATCTGGGAGGTTTTGACCATAACGGACTGTATGTTGTTGTTTTTTCTACCTGTACGTCTCATTACGGGGGGAGGGTATTTGAAAAAAGCACCACCCCCGCACGTTTTCACAAGGTGAGGTAAGGGGTGCGCACACCTGGCCGTGTGTGGTTGCTTGCCTCATACGTTGCGCATAAGTTAAGAGAGTCGTGCGTGCTCACAACGTGCTTCTAGCGTGCGATATCGATCACGGTACGCCTTTAAGGGCCCTGTTACACTTTCGCGTACTGCAAATGCGTTTGGAAAATTGTTTATACGCAACCAGTACGCTCAAACATTTACCAATTTTCCCTTACTTATACCAGGCATGGAGCAACTGATTTAGGAACATGATGCATTATTTTCGTGTTTTTTCCCTCGAAAGATCGCAACAAGCGTTGATAAAAATATCACAGGTTATCGAGTTTGTTTATTTTTAACCACAAAAAACTGCAATGGAGTCTTTTCATGATTTTAGCGTTGTATGGTATCTCTTCATCAAGTTCCAATATATCAGCACTAGATATTCGATACGTAATGACCGTTCGACATACATTCTCCAGATGTCAGCAGAAAAGCTTCATACTGCATATTTCGTAAATCGTTCACATCAACTGGAAGCTCACAAAGTCCGTTTACTTTAACAGCTGTGGGACATGTAACCTACTTACACTGTTTGAAAACGCATCTAACCGCAGACCGTTAAATAACCCTCGGAAGCGTTATAAATGGCTGGTAGTCAAAATACATAACGTTCCTGGTTATAGGAGCTCAAACGTCTGGCTGTATACTTCCTGCTTTGACACGTAGGTCTGTTGAATACAAGACGAGAACAGGTTTCTGATTTGTTTGTTTTGTATTTTACAGGTGATAATTATGAAAAATTAGATTTAATGCAAAATGAAAATAAAATAGAACGATTGGTCTATGGAGAGTTATATGTACGACCTAATATAGACATGTTAATTGAATCATTCTGAGTAGATTTCACATTTAAAATATATTTTATAATTCCTTTTTTTTAAAGCAAACATGATTTTAGGTGTACGATTGAGAAAATCTCAATATATGAACTTTTTGCTCATTTTGAGATATGTACTTGCCTCACTGATTGCATTTAACGTATAGTTTTACACAACCTTTATGATTGAAAGAATTTAATTTAATTTTTGAATTTCTAAAATTATCAGGATTATACTGATGACTCAAATAAAGTTTATGCTTTAAAAGTCAAGGGAATTAGGTTACCAGACAAATTTGATATTTGATAATATCATAACCATGACATATCCGCTTTTAGTTTGAAAAGCTCAAGCAGCAGTGTATTTTAAGTATCATTTATGTTTAGTTTGGTTAAGACACACTAAACATGCAAAGTGTACCAATAAACGTTTATGAATTAGTATATACTAAAATAGAGCCATTGGCTCTGTAGCTCAACAAGCTTCATATTTAATTTTGCTTTAGGGTGTGGCCAATGTGGTTCCCCTTTACCTAACTAATGAATCTGTATCCTCAATGCTTTGGCTTTGCAGAGTAACTTTTCTAATAACAAAACTGAACCTAGACTTGGAACAATTTTCAAACAAAAGATTTATTCACTCAAAGAGTTTCAAAACCTTGTCATGAATATCGCCAAGTCCTTTAAAATTTTATCAAGACAAAATCTTTTCATATCATTTTACAGATCAAGTCAAAATATTAATGTCCCATGTCCATTTCAAAACATTTCTTCAGAAAAAGGATAACAACCATCCAAAATGGAATATTTCATTTTAATTTCAATCTTGATCACAAACAGCAAGCTGCATTAGAACAATCAATCAAACATATGAAAACTATCTGTCTAGCTAAACTTTCACAAAAGTACTATCAAATTAACATCAACATCAAGTACAAGATTCATTTAATCATTTTAAATTTTTTTTTAAAGCAGTAACACTATTGAAATTAAGACATTTTCAATGTAGCTGTTGTCTGTATAAAACATGACATGAACTCTTAGTAACTGAGCAAGTTAAGTATCTTGCAGACTAAAACATTTCTTACTGTTAATACAAATCTTTGTTCGTCCCTCTTTCAAAAGGTTTTTGACCTTTTTGTCTCGAATACATTCTAAAATCGACACATTTCTACATTTTAACTTGGTCAAACCATACTTAAGAATCTGAAATGATATAATAAAAAAAAACGTTGTCTAATGTAATGACTTAAAAACTACATAAGTATGCCAGATTTTAACTTTCAAAATAACAAGATTTTTTATAATATTCATTTGATCATTTTATTGCACACCTATTAAACATCTAACATTCAATTCCAGGTAATCATAGAAAGGAAGCAGTTCAATGAATTTATGAACACAATTCATGATGTATTGAGCAAAAGGAATGTGAAGCATGTATGAAAAGAGTATGATTGCATTTTTGAGAAAAATTCATTTCGGCATTATTACTTTCATACAACTAAAATATCTGTTATCATTAACAATTCTGTCTTTAACTTCTTTATCATCGATAAAACAATTGAATTACATTTATTATACTTTACTTGTAAAATGTCACATAACCTAACTCTTAAATTGATTGTATGTTCTATGGATTTTTTATACTATCATTTTGTAAAATCCAAGCAAACGAAAATAGGGAAAAGGCATTTTATATACAATTGTGAGAATAAATACATAAATGAAGGAATGAATGACAAATAGAAATGGACAAAAATACAAGGCTCTAAAATTTCAACTGCATTATTGTTCAAGATGTTCCTCAAGTGAATCACTAAAAACTAACAAAATTATTTTGGATACAAATATGAATGAAAAGTTCTAAAACAAGCTTTTTTAAGCAAATTTATTCAAAAAATTACATACTGGCATTTGTTTAGGGACTTAATTGAAACAAAAACAACAAATTCAGTGACTCATGTTTACTTTTCTAACATCAGTACAAGTGATTCAGCTAGTAACCGATTCTCTCATTGAGATACATTTGACCAGATGGCAACATACAAGAATAAAAATATTTATAAGTGATAAAGGATTCTTTGCAAATAAATCATAAGATGTATACCAAAATAACTGTTATTTGGCTTTCAAACAAATAATGCTGACAATTGTTAACTGAAAATGACAAAACCTTTGCAAAACAAAGTTTTAAGTAAACGTAGAAAAGATTAAGACCATGTTATATTTCTTAGGCATTCATACAAGTTATTATCTATATTTTCATACAGCCATGAAAACGTACAAAGAGATCACTGTCTCTAAATTCTTTGAGTTGGGAAATTCGTTATTCTGACATGGTTGTTAAAAATTTCTTTCAATTGGAAGATGAAATCTGTTTTTCCATTAAACTGCTTTTACTGAAAAAATACTTAGACATTAAAAACTAGTTTTAATACACTGATAATTATTAAAACAAAACAATGCTCATCAACAATTACCTATACAATATGTGGAATGTTGAGAAATCTAAGACAAGATCATAATAAAGCAAAACGCAAGGAAATCATGGACGGTTTTATTTCAATCTTGACTAAATGTCAGAACTTTATTGTGAAACCATAGTTGAGTAACAAGAACATACTAAATGGAATGTATTGGAGGAATTGTGTAAAAAAAAATCCTCAAAAATCACCATGTAAATACAACAAATTTGGACGGCTTAAAAATGAGAACAAAATATACAGTAAGTTTGAAAATTACAAAACAAGGGACGGAAGAATTGTAAATGACTACAGGAGGGCTTTGACAATCTTAATAATAATAATAAGAGTACTTATAAAGCGCAGACCTTCATAAACAAGGTTTATGCTCATTGCGCATTACAAAGATAAAATATATTAATGATGAATTCCATAATTTGTGTATCTGATAAATCTGTAAAATAAGTTTCCTTTAACACTTAAAACATATTCAAAACAAGTTATTTTGATATTATCAAAAGTAAATTCTGATTCTTTAGTTCATTTAGGAAAGATATAATATATACGTAATTTGAAAAAATATACTTATCCTCAGTTTAATTCGATATTATTAATAATTTCAATAAACAAGATGGTTTATGCACAGAATGACATATGATATGCAAATAGGTACTTCCACAGCGTTTGACAAAGGTGCATACGCACCATATGATATATAAGGTACGTGTCAGCAGAAGGTCTTAAATAATAATTATTATTTCCCCTGAATACACCAATGGTTCTCAGTTAGCCAATTGGGGGTTGTCTAATTTCCGTTCTCTTTGCTCTGTGTTTTATGCTCTTTTACAATTGTATAACGGTCATTCCTTATATTTTACCATGAAGAAAGTAGCTTTGGGCAGGTTACTTCATTACATTAAGTATATGATTGCGGCAATCTAGCTTTTTAGATACGATGTAATTGGTCCTCTTGGCTTAACTTGTAACAGAGCATGGGACAACCTAAGCTGCTTTTAGACCATGTATTGAGGAAACTCATATCACGTACATATCAAGATAGAGTTGATTCTTTAAAAGTTTAATTCCTCTGAACAGTGTATATTTTCTAATCAAGTGAATACTCTTTGTATCTGCATCTACAACAGATTGAAACCTGTACATTGACATCTTGAGGGATCCATTAACCTTGATGAAATGCACTTTGGTAGTCAGTGACGAGTGTGATGGACGGTAATACTGATGAACTGATTGCACTTGATTCTCATCTCCATATACGGCAAGTGTTGTCTTTACTGCCTGTCAACAGAGAAAACATGTTAATCAGACAAAAACAAACATACAAACAACTGTGTGAAATTCTTCGGAGTTTCAGGGATTGGGAAAGGCAGGGCCATGGGGCATTATGCAGTGAGGTGAGGTGATATAGGGTTTATCGCCGCTTTCAAGAGTATTACACTTATATCACGGCTGCTAGTATTATTGCAGGGAGAACGTCCGCAACAATATTGTGGCTATTTATTGCGGTGAAACCTGCAAGCATCAGCTAGAACTAGCAAACCATCGGTGGATTTGACTTCATCTCATGAAATTTTATTTTCAAAAGTTCCTAAACAAGTATAATTTGTGCAGGGGTAAATGAATATGTAAATAAACATTGATTTGACAAAATTGCTTCAAGCCAAGGACCATGAATGTTTTGACAAAATGTATGACATAAATGGAACTTAATATCTCAGTTCTACAGTTACCAAACTAGATTCAAGCACTTTATATGCCATATCTTAATCACATCAATCAAAAATCATATGTAGTTCACCAACACTTATTATACAATATTATGGTGCATTTTTATCAGATAACTTTCAACTAAGCCACACTGTGACACTAATGTTGACAAAAGTCATACATCATGCAAGTTCGACAATTTCATTTTTAAAGTTCCCAAAAAAAGAAATAGTCCATCATTTTTGACAAAAGCAATAAATATATCAAGAATGACAATGTTACTTTTGAATTGAAAGAATTTCATATGTCAACATTTCTCTTGTTTTGCATCCAACTAGTGTTTCCTTTAGAATTAAATATTCATTGTGTCCCTAGAGATTGTTTCTTAGAATTTGTTTTCTTCGAGATTTATACCAGTTATGATATAAAGTTTCTTCGTTAAGTTGGTGTTTCCAAATATTTTCCTGCATCCATGGAGCACAGATACATTTCTAATCTAGTATTTCATATGATCCACAACTGTTATGATTATGTTTCTCTTGTGAAAATGGTGTGATCCTTTTGTGTCCCTATCGCACACATACATTTATTCAATGTTTCACTTCTTATGAAAATGTTTCATTCATCAAAATGGTATTACCTAAAAACAAGATATTTTCCTCTGTCCATAGAACACACACATATACTTATTCTTGAGCATAAGATTCATAACAGTTTAACTATAATGGTTATGTTTCCGGCATCATATTCATATAATTGTTGTTTCCCTTACAATAAGATATTTTCCTGTGTCCCTATAGCACACATACATTTCTTATGTAATGTTTGACTTAAGATTCATACCCGTAATGATTGTGTTTCCTTCGTAGTTGAAAGCACAACTGAATATTTCATCGCTGTGACCCTCTAGAACCTGTTTACACTCTCCGCTCGCTGCGTCCCATAATCTGGCTGTCTTATCGGAGCTCGCTGTCAACACTGACGTCCCTTGGGGGTTGAATGAAGCCTGAAAAACAAATTTATGAATAATGATTAAATATTTTACATATATCAATAAGATTTGAAAAACAAATTGAAGAAATGTTTTTTAAATGTCTTTGTTGAGGTGCATTTAAAAATGACTCCAAAACTTTTTCATAAATTGGCTTGAATTTTTCAATGATTAAAAATGTTATAATTTAAATATTTTGGATTTGCAATTGAATTTTTTTTTTTTTTGGACATTATCTAGTAGCTTAAGGATAAATATATTAAATAATTCAATGCAAATAACTCCTTTTTTATTGGTTGCTAAGAGAAGATAAATGTTCTGTTCAACATCAGCTTACCTCTAGATCTGGATTTAAAAACAGTTAAATTGATATCATCAGTATAATGCTATTGTTTGGTATTGACACAGAGATTAGTTTTTCACAAAATACATCCTTATTTCTTTATTATTAATTTGGTATCAATTTTACTGATAAATTCCAAAGTTTTATTTTTATTTAAAAGTAGTTTTTCATGATTTGCAATTAATTTAGAATTTGATTTAATTTCTTATCAAATTGACATAAATGAAGTTTGCATATCTTTAGTTCGAAATACACTGTGAACTTTATTTTCACAAAAACTATTCTGATCACAATGTCCTTGTAACAATGAAATGTTACACTCTACTCAATAGCAATGTGTTGAGGGCCTTGAGCAAAAGTTTAAGCCTCCATAAATCTTTGGGACATTACATTTGCAAATATGAAAACCTTCCAATTCCATTCTCAAGCAACTGACGTCAAGAACAAATCATGATAATTTCAGTTACTGTCTTTTATTTGAAATCAAGTTTTCAAGTCGTTTTGGTGACATAACATCAGTAAGCACCAGAATAATTGTCATTATCAAGACACAATTTGATTTTCATAATCACAAAGTTGACTTTTATTTGTTTGTCTTCATAGTGTTTCAAAGTTGAAGTTGACAGGAGAATTCTTCCTATTTGTGTTTGTTCCATCAACTGAACCAACTGGAGTGTAAAGAGAGTTTATCAAATTATAAGACGGTAGCAAACAGACATTCAACATGTTTGTTTAACAAAGAAATCTATTTCCACCACGTGCACACACATGAGTGAGTTGTAGAAATGATCACACACAGTTCTGTGCAGAATTCATTTTATCTATTTCATTCTTCCAACTGAACCAAATCTGTGAAGCACAGTGGTGAAATGGTTAGCATGCTGCCCACTCATGACGGCATGGGCTCAAGTCAGGGTAGATACCAAAATTTGTGACATGGGTCTCAAAATATGTTGTGTCTTTGTGACAGGGGTCTCAAACTATGTTGCGTCCTTGTGACATGGGTCTCAAATTATGGGTCCCTGGACATGCTGTGAGTAGGGGTTGTAGAGATCAACATGGTCACAATAAATGATGGAGGCTGCTTTAAAAGTACAATTCCTTCGGGTTAATAATGTGGCTTGTACCTAAATATAGCGCCAAATATATGTTTTCATCACCATGAAATGTGATTATCAAGAAAGTCCATAATAACATTTTATAACATTAATGAAGAGATCAGAGATGCTTATTTACATTTTACAGTTTACTCACAAGACTGTCAGTGACATAACTGTACACACACACAGTTTTACCCAGGAGAATTCATTTGATCTTTTCCTATTCCACCAACTGAACCAAATCTGAGTACCAAGAAAGTTTATTAAATTCAAATGAGGCTAGTGAAAAGATCTTAGATGTTTGATTACCTTGGAAATCTCTCCTTCATGTCCCTCCAGCTTGCACACAATACTGTGAGTGACGGAATTGTATACTCTCGCAGTTCCGTCAGCTGACGCCGTGAGAAGATATTTTCCTGTGTGGTCGAAGGCTACATCAAGTACTTCATCCTCGTGACCTCGAAGTGTACCGATACAGTGACCTGAAAAACGTGTTTTATTCTATCGTAACTCATTCATCTCCTAGTGCAAATATACTATATGATCAAAACAAAAAAATACTTACACGAGAAGATTAAAATTCTCGTTAAGACATGTGTAAAATACTTTGAAAAGGGTAGAATATTTATAGTCAGGGAGGGCAATGGACCTTTTTTAAAAAAACTGAAAAAAAGGATCAAGGGTGGTAATCTATGAATACTTTAACTGCTAACACAGCAGTGTTGTTATGAGGGGATCAGCCAAGGATAATTCTGAGCTTATAAAGACCCTTTGCAATGGTAGAATTACTTCTCCAAATTAAAAGGGACAAGAAGCAAGCCCTCAATAAACACTGCACAGTGAAAACAATTTAGACCCTAATTCATTGAGAATGGATTGTTTTAAGGTTTGCTGCAAAGAGGAATGATTTAGATATTAACTCTGACAAAAAAAAATCCAAAAGAAGCAGAAGTTCTGCACATTCATTATAATTTTTTTATTTTTTTTGTCAGAGTTAATATCTAAATCATTCCTCTTTGCAGCAAACCATAAAACAATCCATTCTCATCCTCAATATTTATGTTTTTATATATTGATTATTAGTTTCAAGTATTTATATATATTATATATAAATACGTGAAACTAATAATCAATACATAGAAACATAAATGGTGCTGTCTCTATGGGGAGAGAATGCATGTAAAGTTCCTTCACTCCAGTAGCTTCATAGCCGTACTAAGAAACAGCCCAGAATATCACAAATCTGACAATACTTCCCGATGGGAGGACCATAAATCAAATATATTTTTCATCAGGATGCTTGAAAAAACAAAGCACACTATCAAAATTAAAAGGATTAGGGAAAGATCGCATTTGCTATCAGATGAATCAGAGGATTGAAGGACTTTGGCAGTAGAGTTGTTACGATATGTCAATTCCATTGAGAATCATAATGATCTGACGATGTACCATAGTGATATTTATGTATTGTATCTATTGACCTGACAACTGCTTATTTTACCTGAAATCAATCTTTTTTCAAAGATAGCAGGGTTTTTTGTGTGTTAAATACCCTGAAAAAGTGTATCGTGTGAAGTATCGTTTCAAATTGTATCATCCATGTCTGTATCGTCACAACTCAAATTATGGTATTTCCTCAAATAGATATTTTTCAGACCCCCTTTAACCCCCGCGTTTAATTGAGGCCGGCGTCTATTTATTTTTAGTAGAAATTTTGTCCAGGTAACGACCTCAAAAAAGGAGTCATTATGGCAAATTCTCTACCGGAGCATTAATTTATCACTCAGCGTCTATTTGAGACCCGGCTTGTATTTACTTAAAACAGCAATACCCCCGGCCTATATTCGAGAATTGGCTATTCGAGGCCCAGAGTCTATTCGAGGAAATACGGTATACTTTGAATGAACAGATGGTTTTGAAGTTCAAGATTATCTATAGTATACCCTACAACGAACCTGTTTGTGCGTCCCATATTTTACAGCTCTTGTCCATGGAGCCAGTTGCTATAAGAGAACAATCCCAGTTGAACTGTGCACTGCTGATCTCAGCCTTGTGTCCTATCAACGTGTGGATACGACTGCGAAAAACAAACATCAAGGGTTGCAAAATATTTCTAGGGTCAGTTTTTTGGAACTTGTTTTTGATATGAGTCAAATCACTGTGTCCAAACATCTAGCTACAAACAGTCAATTTCATAGTTTTGTTGGTTAAGTCAAAGTTCAATCTTTTCAAGTCAATGACATAAGACTTTTAGGACTGTTAAAAGGATTTTCTTAAACCCTCACATCTATATACCTATAACTAATATAATTCTCAATAAACCACATCAAATTGTTGTGATTATATTTCTTATATAATATAGTATAAGAAGCCACTTATTTTAAGTAACTTTATTTTCATCGCTAATAGAAACATTGTAATTATTGAATAAACAAATCAATAATGTTGACAACGTGTAGGTGAAAGGATCAATTCAAATTCAATTTCAACTTCTTTTTCTTTCAATTATTTGAAGTGCAATAAAATGCCCAATGAGAGACGATTTCCAAAACTAAATGAACACTTTCATATATGACTTAACTCCATGAACAGGTCAACAAGAGCATTTGAAATATCTACAAGAAGCCACAAACCTTAAAGTAAGAACATTTGAGGACAACTTACTCTCCTGTTTCTGTGTCCCAAACTGACACTGTGTGATCGAAGGATCCTGTTATCAGCTGCTTGCCCGTAGAGTTGAAGGAAAGGGAGATAATCTCAGCAGAATGACCCTGAAATAAATTGTCAAGTATTCTCAATTCCTTGCTCATTATCGGTAGATATGATTCAATAGCTGCATTGTCCTATGTTACAATATGATGATGCAATATGATAAGAATGGTCACATTGGGTCACATCTGTCAGAAAGTTCCTGTTTTCAAAGGGTTTTGGTTTTGTTTGGTTCGACCAGCATGTTGACTCGAATGATAAATTTATTTGTCAACTAACAATGAGACTAAGAGATATGTATTTGCAAGAGTGGCTCGAGAAGATAACATTTTCTAGTAAATGCTTGTATTATAAAATGTTTAAATGTACACTAGAATCTGAAATCTATCTCTCGTGTGTAAATTTAAAAAAGTTTAGGATAGCATTAAGTAGACTAAGATGTTCTTCACATGATTTTTTCATTGAAAGTGGGAGATTCAAATCAATCCAAAGAGAAAATAGAATTTGTTAACAAGTATGTAATATGAGAGAAATAGAAGATAAATATCATTTCGTTTTAAATTGTCCGGTTCATAATCCTCTGAGAAAGTTGTATATAAAACAACATTATTGTGTTTATCCAAACAGGTTTGAATTTGCAGAACTGTTAAATAACAAAAATCATGAGTTCTTAAAAATCTTTCCATATTTGTATACAATGCCATGTTGTTCAGATCAGAATATATCTCAAAACATAATGTAAAATAAATTTAATTATTGTCATGTTTATGTGAACTACAAATGCGTGTACATGTTATTATGTAAATGTATTGTACTACAGGCCTGTGGCCTTTCAGTACCGGAATTAAATTGAATATCCATATCCTATTTGTTTAAATTAATTACAATGTGATATGTGTCACCATTATCATTTACATCATATAGAGAGTTTGGATGAATGGAAAATTGGAATGCATCATTTAGTGTAGAATTAGAATATTAGTTTGAAATATACAAACAAAACAGAATAGCCATGAAAAGGACAGTCTAAGTAAACCCAGCTTCAATAACACTCGATATACTCCCATATTGAGTCTAGCTAGCTGTTGTAAGAGCTTGTGTTAGCCGACTTATGGAATTTACCAATCAGGGCCGCAATAGTTTAATTTCGCACATATAACGTTGAAGGGTCTGTATCTTGCTAGATTCAGTATAGCGAGTTTACTTAGACTGTGAAAAGGGCATCCCCAAAGAAGAACCATTAATGAAATTTCATAAACAAGCATCTGAAGGGCTTCCTGGACTACTAATCATGGTGTTACCAGCAAAGAACATATTCTACTAAGAATAAACTAATTTCAACCATGTGTACATACATTGAGCGTGTTGAGTTCTGTGCCCGTCTCAACGTCCCAGAGTTTGGCTGTTGTGTCCATGGAACCAGTGGCAAGTACAGTACTGGCTGGGTTGAAACTGAGACAAACCTGTACACACAAAGCATCAGTGAATGAAATATTATTTCATAATGTATTACCGGTTAGTCTATCTTACTTCAGTAAAACAAAAATACAAGAATAGATGACCTAGTCATAACAAAAAACTGCCAGTTTTTAATTAAAGACATCTGAATGTTGGAAGTTTAACTACATAATACATGTTTGAATTGTTTATGAATAGTTGAGTTAAGCTCTGTGGTGAATGATCTTTAATAATTTTCTTCTTATTTAATTTATAGATTTTTTTTCTTTTCATACAAGAAATTCATGTTATAAATAGTACAACATTAGACCAAAACAAAGATACATATGCTGAATTAACTCATCTATTAAAAAAATAAGAAGAACTCTTCACTATGTATGACTTGTGAATTAAACATAATTTTTTTTTTTTTTACCTTCGAACAATAATAAATAATGCAAAAGCATAAAACTAACATACATGATTCAAGTGAAAATCAAAATTGGTGGATACTTACTATTTCTGCAGTATGACCTCTGAATGTGTGAAAGCATTTCCCGGACTCTGCACTCCATAACTTGCAAGTCTTGTCAAAAGAACCGGTTGCTATTTTATCCCTGGAAAAAATTGTAACAAAAAGAACTTTAATCCGACCTTACTATTGAACCATACTTCTGAACCTTTTCCTTAAATACAAACTACCCGGTATGTAAAACTTGTAAACATGTGAAGCTTACCCCTTAAAAGCAATTGTTGCAAAGTGAACATTAATATGAATCACCCAATTCGATGAGGAGAAAAACCTTAAAAACAAGGCAAAAGTGATTAAAGCTCACATACTCTAGCCATAACTTCACTGCCATTATATAACAATGACAAAACAAAAACATACATTCAGGCATGTGAATGAATGATACCTGTCATTAGGCTTAGGGGTGAGGTTAATAATTTGAAGAAGTCAGGACATTTGATTATTTTGTCAAACTTTGAAAATATTTTGGCCACCTAGTATATATATATATACCTTAAATCAGCAGAAATGGAAATCTCACATTTGGTATTATATGAAGCTTCCAAGCTAAGTTATTCTTAAGCAAAAGGGTCGATTTGAAATACAGGAATGATAAATAACATTTCTTATTTATTCATATTTTTGACCCGGCTATAAAAAAAATGGAGATCAGTCCGATCCGTTAACCAAACAAAGTTAAAGTTTGACCTACCCATAAGGGTTATTGAAGGCGATGGCGTAGACCACATTGCGGTGTCCCTCCAGTGTGAAGAGCTCCTCCCCAGATGCTGTGTCCCACACCTTACACGTCCGGTCGTAGCTCCCCGTGATGAAACTTAAAGAGACACAGAGTATGTTGATGGGATCACATATGTCAAATTTTGAAATCAATGTTTTTACATCGGGAACCACTAACTGTTACTGAAAATAACAAGTTACAGGTCAATCAGTACATAAGAGTGAAAATACGCCCATTCAAAGTCGGGATTTTGATCGAAAACCGGACAATGTGGCTCGAGTGGCGGGTGCAAATTCACCAAACGTAATTTTGAAACCTTGTCATAAGCTGACAGGAATATATATTTGATTCGATAGTGTTTATTAGGTATTGAAACTAATAGGTAGATTAATTGGATGCATAATTTCGAATATTAAACGTATTTGAGATGTTTTCTTGATTTTTCCATAAAATCAAGCATTTTAGAGATTTATGCATACATGGATATATTTGCAAGTCCAGTGATGAGATATGAACTTCAATCAGCATATTAGATATTTTGTAGCTTATCACTTTAACACACACACCATCAATCACCTTTTCAGACAAAGTATTCAAGAAGTTGGTCTCGTGTGGAAATACAAATTGATACTGTGAGTGCCCGAGTTGTGCCGCCACTGATTCTTCACTTCGAAGCACTTGCATTTTTGTTTGTTCTTTCTATTTACATCCCATATAAACACTATCACATGAAATAAAAACTTATTTAAAATCAGTTGTACCAAAAACTCTAAAATAATAATATATATATATAACACTTACCTTGATCCAGACTTGTTGAAGGCGACATTTGTCAGAGGAAGGATGTGAGCTCGCAACACCTGCAATACACACTTCAGTGCATGGAGTCATGAGGTACATTGGATAGGAAAGATCATTCAAAGAAATATACAATGAGATCAACAAAAGTCTAACCTTTGTATATAAACCTTTTTTTCGTTAACATATTTTGCATTAGGGCCTATAAATTTGGACAGATAATGACAGCAATATCAGACCTTTCCAACAATCTATCAGTATTTCGAACAAATATCATTTATGAAACCTAACACTATCAATGATATTTTTGAAATATTTTTCAAGTTTAAACATCAAAACTATTTTCTATTAATTCAATAATTGTATATACATACAAGCATGGACCCTTTTTTCATGTATGTTACATTTTAAGATTGTTTCAATGAATCAAACCAAAAACTGATTACTTGTATCAGGAAATAACAAAACAACAGGAGTGAACTTACCTTAAAGAGATAGTAATGATGATCATCGGGTTGTGATAACTTGTCTTGTAAACCTGTTCAATGGTCAAGGTCTATATGTTTTGTGATTGAACTTTCTATAGTTCCTAGAGGGGCTCCAGGGAAAATTTGTCCATCAGTTTTGCTTGATGTTCCTTAGAATACTTTTACCATTGCAAAGGGTCCTGTCTGACCAGAAAAGGCCAAAAGAACCCCCACAACTGACTCCCTAGAAACAACACTGTTCTAAATACCAACATGTCACAGTAATAAGCATGACTGACATTACATAGCAAGAATGTTCCCCCTTTTCCTTATGAAGGTCTTTTTCTGTCAAATCTAGTGTCCTTTTTTGATAATTGTAACATGCATAGGGAATTCTTTCAGCAATTAAAACCTATCTATTTTATTATCAAAATGTTATAACGGCATATTATGATTGTCCTTTTTTAATATATTCATGGCTAGAATTATACTTGATAAGCAGTCTAACCATGCAGCAGTAAACAAACAGCAGTTTCAAATCATACCAATCCATTAATTTACAAGTACCATGTCATTGTATTCAAGACTGACATCAATCTACAATCATCCAAAAACCATGTGATCTTGTCTATGAATAAAGATGATTATGTAAGGATACGAATGATGAGTTTCCGAACTTGGTCAGTCTTGGACGATGTGATGAGTGGTTCTTTCCTGGATATTTCGTCTACAACTGCATCAATGTCTGTCCTAAAACACAAAAGATAAAACATAACATTAAACCTTGCCTCAATTATGATTGTGAGTCTACTATAAGGGTATTAAAAAAATAATCAGTATCAGGAAATTTTATATTTAGTGGCTTATTTGTGAAAGTGTACATAATAATGACTTTTTACTCAAAAAACTTTTTCGGTTCAACTTTTTACTTTTACATTTTAACTAATTGACATAAAGCTGAAATATACAAGGCAGCAAGTAAATGTATTGTTTATGTTGTGTTATTTATCAGGTTGCAAAATATGTTTTTAAATTGCTGCCATATTGACATACGTGTGATGTAAGGTATAAAGGGAAGTAATTTACTATAACCAAAGGGAGTAACATAAAAGGCAAAGCAAACAGTCAAAGGGAAGTAACTCGAGCCTTAACATATATTATATACTAAAATAACACTTTAAGGATGGGATTTTGCTACCTCAAATTGCGTGAAGTGGAACACTGTCTACACGAATGAAAGAGAACATGTGACACTTACTCTTGTTTCAGATCCAACAGATCAATTGACTTGGTCTTCATAGACCCTCCTTGCTCATACTCCAGGATAATACCTGAAAATATTAATCATACTATAGCAATATGCAATAGATTTTATATTGAAAATAATAACTTAGTTAAAAATCTACACGTTGAAAGAATACATATTCATTTACAAATGATTGTTGATAGGACTTGATGATGCCTTGTTGAGTTTTTATATTCCAAACATTATAATGAATGGGTTCACTTCTTGTTGTTGTTAACTGACTGTTAGGGCTTATAAATCACAAACAACCAAAATGTAACACTTAGAATTATGTCTTAACTTGGTTGCTAATCATATACTGATTACATATATATACTGATATGTATAAACTGGAATGTCCCCATGAATTTTTCCACACAAAAACACTATCCCTTTAAATTAATATCGATTAATGATTAAATGAATATAGTCTTTATTGTCAAGCTTAAGTCGTCAACTTGAATTTCTTCAAAGTCCTATTAGGCATTTTTTGTGGAAATGAAATTCAGGACGACTTTCCTGTTGATATATAAGATGATTTTAAAAAGATTATTTCAGGCATAATTTCAAATATGCCTATAACAATTCAGTTGTTCACAATTTAACTCAAAGGTGTATCACTAAAAAAAGAAAAACATGGTGAAATGAAACCTGGAATTATCGGAGGAATGCATTAATCTGACAAAACATTGTCGTAACTGATAAGTGATAACTTTTATTATGAGTTATTTGTAAATATGCTCCTCTCCTATCAACGAATTAGTTATTTCTAAATTTGTGATAATAACATTGTGATTATGGAAAAAACAAACAGGGGTGTGATAAATCTAAATAGAAACTATTGACAGCACTAACTTACTAGTAGTAAGTTTTAATTTTGCATATATAAATGCTCTTGGTCAGCAACAGAAATTAACATAATTAATTAATTATACAGTAGAAGGGTCATCTCGATAATACAGTCACACAGGCCTAAGGGTGCAACGATACACCGGTGCATCGCGATTATATGGCTGACGATAAGATACACGATACGTTTTGCTTCTGAATCGATACACTACGATACGACCTACAGTGGAATTGAATTTCTTAATTTTAATTTTTTACCCTGTCAGTGTCAACAGTGTTTATTATAGACAAATAAAGTAAATGTTTACAGTTCACTTTCCTGTGTAATACGTATCGAGATACGTATCGTATCGTACCCCAAATATCTAGATACGTATCGTATCGCGACCCTCCTGTGTGGTTGCACCCCTACACAGGCCTAACTTAAGGCTAATATGAAGGTGGTCCTATTATTGTGGGTTTTATTGTTGCACATGATTCATTGAATATTTCCATCAGTAAAAGTACAATCTAAACAATGTTACTTTATTTATCTAAACTGCAGAAATGCCCTTTCAACAGATGTTAAATTAACTTCTATCTAAGGAAAAAATTTAGTTTGACATAAATAGAAAAATGCTTGCCTGTGCGATGTATCTAAACAGAAGAAGTGACCCTATTATCAAGGTAATTAGAATCTATATAATAAATTACACTCTGAAAATGAAATCGCCCACATAGGATCAGTATTTACAAATTGAATGTAAAAATGGTTCAGACTCAAATAAGAGATTATATTTCATTTTTCAACACAAAATCAAAACATTGCCTCAATAAAATGAATTGAGTGTTTTTGAACACATTGCCATAGAAAATCATGCAAAATAAGCTTGAAAATACATCGGTATAAAGTTTTAGTGTAAACCATTCATCTGTCAGCATTTTGGGTTGCTATGGTAACAGTTTAGTGCCCATTTTAGTTTACCTTGACAACAGTTGATGATCGAAGGAATTTAAGATCTCAAAAGTAAACAAACCCCTGTTGTTAGCTACAATTTCAACGATAATAATCACTTTATCAGTGACTTATAAGCATGATAAATAAACAAGATACGACATGTGACTCAAACACTGACACGATCTGACACCGACGCGATGTCAAGTTTACAAATATCGCAATCAATGATAATAGAATGTATCAAATAAACAATTGCACGCTTTTCAATAATTCAAATTATTGTGCTAATGTTTTCATTCATATTGCATTACCTGGAGGATAATAACGTAACAGAAACCTCTTCAACTTCATCTTACAAGCACTGTGACCGATTACGCACGATTACAAGCATCTAATATGGCGTCCCGTGCATTGTGGGATAGCAAGGGAGGTAATTATGTAGCAAGAACAAGCGGACCACATAAAAATCAAATAGGGGGGTTCCTATTTCCAAAATACCCAGACTTAATATTATCGCCTATTACAAGGTTTTGATATATGGCAAAAATGCATCGATTAAAACAATTCACAAAACCACAACCAATAAATTTATAAAACAAAAATTAACTTACATTTGTAGTTATATTTGGCCATTTGAGCACAACACAAATCTTAAAAGTTGATTTAGGATAAAACATATATATATACGTAAACAATTTCTCTGAATCATTTATATGCATTTCAACAACGTGTCAGGTTGCATTATGCTGCGTTTCCCCTGTCAATAAAGCACTGGAGTACTACCATTCAACGCGGGGCAACGTGTTGCCAAAAATCAATTGTCCACGTTCTCAATATGTCTCGTCAACATCGATAGACATCTACGACTCAGGAATATAGCCACGGTGCACTATTTTAGTACTGAGAAACTCTTATTTATTAAGATAATAAGTAAAGACAAGATGAAACTGACACCAACCAAAGTTATTCATTACGGATTGCTCCTAGTGGCAGCCTATATTGTATACAGTTGGCTGACTAAGGTGAGTTGTATCATTTGAAAATATATATAAATATCTACAAGGAATGTCGTTTTTACTTACCGAAATTTTGTTAATGAATAACCACAGGAAATAAAAGTCATTTTTTGCAAGGATACTATTTTTACAGTTACAAATTATGAACATCTCTAAATATTATTATTTTTGTCTGATTTAAAATTTGTAATTTGATATTCTTTAAAAATCAAATACTTATCTATAACAATAAAGATTAATTACGGGTCAAAGGTTTATGTATATTCTTCAAAATACTTATCTATCATTACAAAGATGAAATACAGATTTAAAATCTATTTTTATCGCCACCAATTTCACCAAATAGGCCTATTATTTTATGTATTATAAATGATATCATGGTAGTTAAACCATATCCCGATAATGGGACACAAACATATAATCATATTTAAAAAATAGAATAATCTTTCAAAGGCTACAAAGCTGTCAAAACGTAGTTAAATTGAAAATGTGACATTGTTTCAAAGATTATCAATTTGTTGCTTTTGGATGAAATTTTAAACAGACTTAAAAATAACTACCCTGCTAAAGAAGTATAGACCTATAGATATATAGTGCAGTTTTTGAAAATTGGCAACCTTGTGTGATGAACTAGCTGTTGGCTTAAAGATTGATTATAAACAAAGTACGAAATTAAATCATCTGTATTTCAAACATATGAAAATATATCGAGGACATGTGTCCGTTTGTCATCTCTGCTACCGTATGCAATAAATCTTATTATTGACAGGGTTTCAAAAGGGTCACTATTATGCAACTTTGTTTTTGTAACGGCGATTATCCATTATCCATAATTTTAATTGACATATGTCTACATATGTTCCCGTTTTATGGATGGAAGACATGATGTCAATTCAAACCAGCTAATGAGACTAAGCCAATACATAAATATCATTTATGCTTTAACGGTTTCGCTACCCAACAGAAAGGCAATATTTTGCCCACCTCTACGTTTTTTTAACCTAATATCAGTCTATTATCAAGCAGTGAATCATTCGACGAATGATTATTTGAAAATATTATTTACATAAATTGTCAAAAACATTTTACATGTAAACTTATTCAAGACCAGGTTGAGCCGTTATCTAAAATTACACGTTTAGTGATCTTGTAAAAATCCCTTAATGAAATGTTTGTCAACGCAATACTGAAACGCTATGTTGACAGTGTTTTGTGAGGTTTCAATAAATCATTTGAATACTTAACTAAATAAACGATATAAATATATTTGAAATTTGGTTTCAACATAAGTTATAACTTAAATCAGTATTTGAAAACAATAGCTGTAAAGCTCTTAGAAGCTTTATTTCAAATACTAGAAAAAAAGATATTTTTACAAATTTCTACACACAGCGGAAAAGAGAACATTTTACGTACGCTTCAACAAGTTTTTGTTTCATTCAATGTTAAACTCCATTCAAGTCGTTTGAAGAAAGGATTTTTGCATAATCATTTCAGTGTCGCAAATGAGTTTGATCTGTCTTTTATTCAATGTGCAGCGAAAAAACATTTTATGTTACCTAAGTATATCAAGTTTGATGTTAGTTTCTCACATGTATTTCACGTATGAACTATTTAAACGTTATAGGCTTATGTCATTAACAAAACTAAGTTTACATGAATCTTAGAGTTTGGGTTTCGCTTCTAAAAAACTGGAACTGTTCACACAGGGCCTCCATACCCTATTGCCCACACTACTATTAAATATGATTGCGTGCAAATAGCGCTGTTACCCTTAGTCTTCAATTTAAATGGATCCGAACCATTTTGGGTAATGGACTCTACCATTGTACAAAAAAGGAATGCATAGGTTTTATACATTTATAGGTAATTATGGATGTAGGTTACAAGAGGGCAAGCCCTGTATTCATCAAAAGTTAAAACAAACCTTGAATGTCTACTCATCTGATAAGTTGAAAATAGAAACGCAAAAGCTATTTTCCAGGATTTTGATTCAAATCCTAAAATTAAAAAGTCCAATGTTGTGAGATGAAACTTAACACGTCTCTAGGAAAAGAGTTGCCACTGCACCTTTTGTTATTGTGTTTTTGTCTTTACTTTTCCACAATATGGCGTCACAGGCAACCATTTGCAGCGATACCTTTATGAAATTTATTTGACAAGTAGATGAAATTATTTCCCAAAATTCTCCCCTACTGTTCTATGCAGAGACCGAACCTAAAGCCATTATTTGGTCTTCTGATATACGTCGACATGTCGGGCAACTGCAGCTTGCGATTCTTCAAAAAACCGACCCAAGTGCTATATGAACATTTTACATGATGATAAATTAATTGCGTTTATGTGCACCAAACACGCATAAAGAGTAAATTTAACATACACTTTTCAGTACACATACATACATAATTATGTAAACTGTTGCGGGGTTGTAGATGTGTTAAAATCATATCAGTAGGCCTAAAGCCGGTATTTTGTTACCTTACAAAGCATATAATATGTCATCTAAAGTCGTAGATTGTCCATCTATTGTTGTGTTATTCTATTTGACTTAAAGGGGCAGTATAGCGCGTTTTTAGGGGGAATATAAGGTGATGTCAGGAAAATGATAACTAATGGTTCCAATTGAAAGACAATGTATTTAAACTAAATGGAGCAGTAATAATTCAAATATATGACGTAATGTTTAGCCATGCGATTGCTTTTTCTTACACAAAATGAATTAAAGGTGTTCACATAAAATGGCCGCCAATGGATTTTATGAGAATCTTCATACTTTGCCCTCTGACTATGGATGATTGGCTTGTGTAATAAGATTTTTGACACTGTCAAAATAATACATTTAGCATTAACTTACAATTATCAGTAAAAAAATTAAAATATAAAATTATCAAAAAACGTGCTACTGCTCCTTTAAAGCTATGATGCTTTACTTTGCAGGGAGGCGGGGGAGACTCTTATGATAACCACCCTCGGAACAGAGACAAGTTCAAGGACGCTGAAGACGAAGGTCAAGGTCATAAGTACGCAAAAGACGTTCGTCACGTAAAAGTTGACAACGAAGAACCAGGCCAAAGGATAAGAGACAAGAGCAAATTTGACCGGGGAAAACAAAAGTTTGAAGACGAATATGAAAACAATGTGAAGAAAAAAGGAGACAGCGATGAAGATCTAGGTTTTCTTGAGGAAGATTTACAGGAGGTGAAAATAGCTGAGGACGTTGAAATTGAAGAGGTCCCAGATGAGGTCAAGGTCGACGAAGAGGTCAAGGACGTAGAAAATGTCGAAGAGGTCAAGGTCGAACCGCAAATTCAGCTAAAACTGAAAAAGAAGGATGCAGAAGGGCTTGACGTTTTGAAGGAAATAAATGATGCCGACATTCGCAATGATCCGGAAGCACAGGCCCAAATAAATCATAAATTAGAAGATCACCAATTTGTTAAAATACCGAAGCTTAAACGAGAATGGCACGAGGAGCATGATGACATGGATGTTGCGGAAGAGAAAAAGAAAAGGAGAGTTGAGTTCTTCGAAAGAGTGAAGGGATTTGAGATAAAAGATGTTCAAGAAACAGAAGATATCCACATCTACGAGAGTCATGACGACTTCCCTTTTGTGACGGCAGCTTACACAGCAGTGTTTGACGCCACCCTCGCCTTCATCAATAGCGTGCAGTTCAACTATCCAAAGTCAATTATTGCTATATTTAACATCGGCTTGTCTCCCGATGAAATCGCATATGTAAGTATGAAAACATCCTATTATATATTTAACTTATGTTCAGTAGTTGTAGTAGTTCAGTTGGCTAGAGGTTTGGTGCAGAAGAGTTGCGGACCTGTGTACTAAAATGCTTAAATTTGCCAGTGATTTAGACGAGTGTGAGTATTGCTTTGTGGGACATGTCGTTGATTTATCATAGTGATAGTAATGTTCATATTTATATCGCGCACTGTTCACCACATCCTGTCTCAGGGTACGAACGTTACGCTAACTCCACTAATCTATACCCTGGGCTCAGAAGCTAGATTCGCTCGCGCGGCCCGACTTGGGATAATTATAGCCATTCAAATAATTTTATCGCGACCGTCTCGATAAAAATTCAACGAGAATATGATTTGATTGGCTATACCCTAAGTCGGGTCGCGCGAGCGAATCTAGCTTCTGAGCCCAGGGTACAGAATAGTGTAATTAGCGTAACGTTCGTACCCTGAGACAGGATGTGTTCACCGTTTAAGGCGCTTTTCACAATTATTACACTGAAGGAATTGCACTTTCAACAGCTGCAGAGCCTTTAATGCGTACATCAAATATTCAGGTACCCATTTGAACAGCTTTGTAGACTGAGTGCAATGTGGATGAAGTGCCTTGCCAAAGGACACAACAGAGCATGAGACCCAGGTCACAAAGTGTTGGTGTTTGGACCGGGATTCGGACCCTTGTCTTTGACTTCGGAGCTAGGCCAGCACTCTAACCACAAAACCACTATGCTCAATAAATCAATAGCACCTTAGGAAGTTTGTATGTCAATGATCTATACACTTAAATATATAAGCAAGTATCCTGAAGGTGTGACAACAGATATGCAGGTTCTAAAACTTTTATAAAACAGCTACGTGCTTTTATAAATTCTAAAACCGTTATCAAGTATCAATTTAGGATTTTTTTAAATATGATAGCCAACCATGAACTATAAGTTCCGAATGTTGGCTAAAAGTTGGATGCTTTCTTCCCATTTTGCATAAGAAACTGGGAACTGGCAACTGTATGCTAGCTTCAAAGACCCTGGATAAAATGATACCGTTATGGCATCTGTTTTCAAGTATTTTCATTCAAATAAACGAAATAAATTTTTTTTTTAATTTTCAGCTGGAAACTCTGTGTAATGTTGAAGTAGTTGCGAACTTCTTGCCAATCTTTCCGAAGTATGTATCTGAAAATCTGGCTAAAAAGTTCTGGAGACCGGTGATACTTCAGGTATGATTTTGCAATATTTAATTACAGAGCTAGTTCTTATATTTGCTCTCTATCCCTTTAAAGTTAAAACCAAGCCCATCCCTATGTACTTTCATAATTAAGACAGCTCTAGAGTCAAATGTCTTAACATCCACATTACCTCAATTCCGTTTTTAGATGGACTCAGGAAGCATTTTGAGGATATTCATGTGACGTGGAAAGGCGCTATACAAATTGCCGAATTGTCGAATGTTGAATTTACTCACTCACTCACTGTCATCTAATTAGCAGCCCCGTCTAAGGACGGGGCTGCTATCAGTTTTTGTGAAGTTTCCATCGCCGCCGCCGCCGCCGCCGCACTCGTACTACTAGCTATAACTTTTTTCCACTAAGCTTTCCAGAACTCTTATTCATACCTTACTACTCATTCCTCGGGGGAACGATTTTGACACGTTCACTTTCAAGGTCAAAGGTCAAGGTCACGAGATATGTATTCACTCTAAGAATTCCTTGTAAACGCGATAACTTGAAAAGTTTTTGTGCTATGAAGCTCTAACTTGGTATATATCATCCTTGGAAAAGTAGAAAACTTTGAAAAGGTTTTGGCTACAATCCGTCAAAGGTCAAGGTCACAGCAAGGTCATGACGTAAGCATGTTTTAGCGAAAATGCTTTATTTTAACTATGAACACTTTTAATCAATACATGATTGTTATACTCAATAAAAAGTGTTCAATGATTGTGTGACCTTGAAGGTCAAAGGTCAAGGTCATGAGATATGAGTTATTACAAAATGCACTAAATTTGGGTATAACTTTATCCCATTTAGCTTTTCAGAACTCATGAACATGTCTAAATGTTAATACTTCCAGGGAATCATTATGACATGTTCACTTTCAAGTTCAAAGGTCAAGGTCACGAGTTATAAAATCACAGCAAAATTCTTTGTAAACACGGTAACTTGAAAGGTTTTTGTGCTATGAAGCTCTAACTTGGTATATATCATCCTTGGAAAAGTAAATAAATGTGAAAAGGTTTCGGCTACAATCCGTCAAATTTCAAGGTCACAGCAAGGTCATGACTTAAGCATGGTTTAGCGAAAATGCTTAATTTTAACTATGATCACTTTTAATCAATACATGATTGTTATACTTCATAAAAAGTGTTCAATTATTGTGTGACCTTGAAGGTCACAGGTCAAGGTAATGAGATATGAGTTATTGCAATTCCTTGTAAACACAATAACTTGAAAAGTTTTTGTGCTATGAAGTTTAGATTTTGTATATATTATCTCTTGAGAAGTACAAAATTTTCAAAAAGTTTTGAGTACGAAATGTCGAAGGTCAAGGTCACAGCAAGGTCAACATATATGGAGAAAATGGATTAATTTAATTTCTAACACTTTATTTCATTACAATGATGTTATACTCAATGAAATGTGTTCATTGATTGTGTGACCTTGAGTGTCAAAGGTCAAGGTCACGTGAAAATTCCCAATTTGGTGAGGCCTGTAAAAGGCGGAACAGGGTAAGGCGAAACCCCAAGTTCCGGGGCTGCTCTGCTTTTGCGGTATCCCGCAAACGCTAATCTAGTTGAATATGATTTTTAAGAACTGTACAATAATTGAAAGGTATCACAACACTGAGATCAATTTATAAGCAGCAATGATGCTCATAATCACATTTCATAGCAGTAGGCCTACATATGGCATCGATGCAATATTGTTAAAGTATATTTTTAAAAACCTGAAATTCGTCAAACGTATTCTCAAAAATATATTTTCCTTTCAGCTTGCTCTGTCCAAGTACGTTCACTTCGTATATATGGATCCCAAACGCCTCTTGAAAAAAGCCGTCAATCTACGTGGCCATTTTGCTCTCTCGAGAAAGGGAGGCGCCGCCATATTTGGTAAATTGAAGAGTTATTCAACAGCCGTGGTTACGAATCCAGAAATGTACTACTATCTTGCAATTAACGTGAGGAAACTGCTCAGACTTCAACATGTTGAGATGAACATGATTATCATGCACAATTCCAAGCATCTCCAGCACTACTTCACACGGTGGTTCATCAACTGTGCCATAGAAGAGTACTGTATGGCACCTCCTGGTTCCAAACGTACATGTAACGAAAACATGTACCCTAAATCTCACAAATATGCAGACTGCCACAGATACGACGAGTCGGCTTTAAACATTCTGTTGGCTTCGTGGCATAATTATGATTTTGATCATTATGCCGCTGCCGACTTTGTGACCCAAACTTATGACGGACGTGACGTGAGAAGACATCTTAAGGTTTGTCAAGCGGAGAAAAAGAAAAAACAAAGAGAACTGTAAAGAGTTTTTCTTAAACATTTTAAAAGGAGCAGTACATGTAAAACTATTTTTATGAAGTGATACTGGACGGGATATCAGTCTGTGTATCAATTTATACAAATGCTTTAAGAAACTGAAATCGTTTTAGGAAGAGTACAAGACGATGTCTCCTCACAGAGATAGCTCAAGTCATACGATCTTGATCATCTGTTGTAGTTCCTATTCTAGCCCGAGAATTGATGTCATTACAACAGAGGCTGTATGACTTGAGCTACTTCTGTGGGAGAGAAAGACATTTTATTAAACCAAATAAGAGGAAATTGGATGTTTATGTGAATATAATTTTTCAGCGTTATATTAATGTTTTGTTGACTGTTTACTTTACTACTAATTATTTGTAGCGCCAATATCCTGCTCAAAGGCGCTTTGGTTTTCCCTCGATCATTGGATATCAGTCTTCATGACACATCTTTTACCATCTCAACTCCCGGGGGAGCATACAATATGTGTAGTCATGTGACGCACAGAGTTAACGTCACTCTCAATCATTATGAGAATCATAAGCAATTGTATCTCATGTGCAATCATTACCTTAAATTCCGTTTTTTCCTGTAGCACCCTCTTTGGCCAGAAGTTCAACTTTTGTAAGCAACCAGTTAAGACTGTCGGGATCAGATGTTATCTCAAGTCACAATTTATCACAATAATGTTCCTATAAAGTAATACTAAAATTGATGAACACAAGTCCTTTCAACTGTGGACGAGTTCCTATGTGATCTTCATTTTGGGGTATATTAACCATTGGTACCATGTACTAGATCACGTTTTGGATAATTTGTAAATGATTCATATCTATACTACACTACAATACATAGATGTGTGGCACGCCGGAAACAGTTCAGGCATCCTTCAAGAGAGTTCTAAGTCATTCTTTATACATTTTGTTCAATTCAACCCATGTCTTAACTTTTGGTCTAAATAGGACATAACTTAAACATTATAGTAAACCCTAGTTTTCTGTAAAAATAAAATTTGAAATGACAATTCTAAAAGGTGATCAAAATTTTTATGCAATCGTTTGTTGTTGAGTGTTTGAATTTTTGACCCCAGTGTAGCATAAATGTTAAAAACATAATATAAAGAACGTGTTTGGAAAATGGTCATTCTTCACCTACTCATGAGCGAACACGATATTACACGCTGTTTGCTCTAGGTGCCAAAGTTGTGGAACAACGTTTGTTTAGCAGCTGAAGTCACATAAAGTTACACAGTCACATAGTAGCTACGTGTACATTTTAAGTTTCTCAGTTAATTAAGAAGTTTTTTAACATTGTTATGAACTTTATGTTGAAACAACCAGAGTATCATCACGAAAAAAAATGACAATATGCTAGAAACTTTTTGTATTTCGTATACTTGTAAAAACTAGAACAGTTTTAAAAACAATTTGGTACCGAAAAGGGATTAAGACCATTAATTAAGACTATTTGGTATACTGTGAAATATTTTCAGTCTCTTTACTAACTGATTTGTTTATTGTGTTTTCATTTTAAAGGGGCAGTAGCACGTTTTTAGGGGGAATATAAGGTGATGTCAGGAAAATGAAAATTAATGGTTCCAATATTGAAAGACAATGTATATAAACTAAACGGAGCAGTAATAATTCAAATATATAACGTAAAGTTTAGCCATGCGATTCCTTTTTCTTACACAAAATGAATTAAAGGTGTTCACACAAAATGGCCGCCAATGGATTTTATGTGAATCTTCATACTTTGTCCTCTGACTATGGATGATTTGTTTGTGTAATGAGATTTTTGACACTTTTAATATAAAACATTAAACATTAACTTACAATTATCAGTGAAACATTTAAAGTATGAAATTATGAAAAAACGTGCTACTGCCCCTTTAAAGGACCCTGTTTGCTTTCTGCTCGTGATGTGACGTCATAGTGTGTTACGTTAACTTACAATCTGCATATAATGTTTCTTATTTCCCAGTGACACATAAGTGTTGATATAAAGCAATATGGTCTTAATTAGCCGAAACTCTTTGGAGAATTATTTATATTATTATTTGAAGGTATATATTAATATCATATTTATTATAAACAGTATTCCCATGCAGAAACTTTCTTTTATAAACTGTTGTATCATTATGTGCCTTTAAACAATACTAACAGTCATGGTGGTAGCTTAAAGTTTGTTAGCGACTTTGGCTTGGTTTTAAAATTCCCTTTTTCTTCCCTTTGGACCGAAATCAAAATTTAAGAAGCGCCTGTAAAATTTCAAACTGAAGTAAGTAATAAAATAAAAAAGGCACCAATGTTGAAAGGATTTGATGTCGCTTACAAACATAAAGCAACAATTGGTCACATGTGCTGTCTGATTTGGTTATGGTAACAACGTTCATGAATCTCATAGAGTTAATTTTATTCTGTTTTTTTTTTTAAATTCTTATCGTTGTGTTGTACCAGTATGAATATATTGTAAATACATGTCAACTAACGTCGATGTCAATAAAAATGTTTTATAAGAGGTGTTTCAATAGTATAACGATTCTCAGGTTGGTTACCAGCTGAAAAGCGCAACGTAAAAATCCACGCATCTATTGTTTCCAAAATTCATACACAGCTTAAAATATTGCATTTTCAATGAATGGAAAATAGTATTGCGAAACGTATTTTTCATAAAGTCAAGACTAAATAGAGACATTCGTCTGATAATTATCTAATTTCTATAAAAGCGTTGCAGCAAAAAAAATTCCCAAATGTGAGATATGAAATGCAACAAACTCTTTTGTGACCACCCAGTTTATTACTGTAGAAAAATTCTTGTTCACGCAGTCAAATGTTCAATCTCATTCAAATCAGATCGAAACTACTCCTACGTCGCTACGTTGAAGAAACGTAGCGACGTAGGAGTAGTTTCGATCTGATTTGAATGAGATTGTCAAATGTTATAATAGATTAGGTTCTAGTGTAACAGCGAAGATCCAGCTACTGACTCAATACAAGAAGAGGAGACAGTCAGAATTTGGTTTCTTAGTAGAAAAGCGTATCAGCGATGATCAATAATTTAAAGGGACACAGAGTATGTTGATAGGATCACATATGTCAACTTTTGAAATCGATGTTATTACATCTGGAACCACTATCTGTTGCTGAAAATAACAAGTTAAAGGTCAATCAGTACGTTAGAGCGGAAATACGGCCATTCAAAGTCGGGATTTTGATCGAAAACCGGACAATGTGGCTCGAGTGGCGCGCGCAAATTCGCCGAACGTAATTTTGAAACCTTAAGCTTGTAACTAATAGGTAGATCAATTGAATGCATAATTTCGAATATTAAACATATTTTAGATTTTTCCATAAAATCAAGCATTTTAGAGATATTATGCATAAATGGATATACGTGCAAGTCCAGTGATGAGATATGAACTTCAATCAGCATATAAGATATTTTGTAGCTTATCAAAACCAAATACAATTTTAAGAAAGATACTCTGGGTCACTTTAAGTTTATTTGTCGAAATATCCTGATATCCTTATATCCTTATATGAACAAACATCTAAAATCTTCCTCAGTGTTTAAACAAGATGCTGCAATCTCTTTTATTCTGCTTTCATTCTGTTTTGATCATTCTTTAAAATATTTATGAAAATCCCATACCTTGACATGAGCACTAAACTTGAAATACACGACTTAGGCTCAGGCGCAATACACATTTCGAATAAAGCTTTTAAGAATACGTTCACACTTGTAGCTTCGAGTCGTCTCATTTTGTTAATTCTACGAGCAAGAAATATTTCCTTGTACTATGTAGCTGCTATAACTTGTCTCAGCCATGGTATAAGGTCATACGACTATTCACCCCAATTTCAAAATGATGCCAAAAGTTTTTCTCAGTGTGTTTTTACACCCTCAAAATATTACCACTTGTGTAAGTAACATCATTAAGCAGCTTAGAAAGCACTAGCTCTAATCATCAACCAGCAGTGTATTCTCTAAACATCAAAAGTTTGATCTTTTTTATAAATGTGTGTCCCTGCAAAAAGGGATCAAGTAAAAACATCATTTCAAAACTATTTTAAAACTAACATGGACATAAATAAACTTAAATCTCCTTGATAATTGAATGTGAACTTAAATTACAATAAAACAAATCATTAGTTCATTATAAAGGAAAACGATAAAAGACACACGTCAAATTTAAGCACATTTACATGCAGTATTGATCAACAGAAAGTCAGAAACTTTTTCTTGTTTCATTGGAGAAAACGTACAATGTTCAAGTCTCTTTTTTGATAACTTTTTCCAGTTCATCCCAGAATGCAGCATTCCTCCCGATGTGTTTTGGAACATAGAAGATGCAGTTCTCTGGAACAACCTGAAGCAGACAATCCGGTACCTGAGGGTTTTCATTCTCTGGCAGGAGTAGGATGAGACGTTCTGGAGTAACATTGTCCACAGAGTTGACAGCAGCCATTGTGGTAAGGTAACTCCAGGCATCTCGCTCGTAGTTCTCTGTGAAGTACAGGATGGTCTTCCAGCATTGGTTCACGTTCTCTGTAATAACTTCAGCAGTGCAGTCTCCAGGCACTGAGTCTCTGTCCCAGATAAAGAGACTTAAGTCTCTCTCTTCAAGAATAGCACATAATTCATGACAGGCCCAGCGGTAGTCCATATCTGCATATGATACATACACATCTTTCTTGAAATGTTGTCGCCTTCTTTTCGGAACCTTGTGTTTCAGAGCGTTTATGAGAATGTAAGCAAGTTTAGTTTTATTGGTGTCAACTAGAAGGGCGGCAAGAAAACAACACAAGATCAGGGTGCCAAGTATAGAACTAATAGACAATGTATCACCTCCCTTACATTTCCTCCAGAATTTCAACATATTGTGAGTTATTTCTCCTGTGGTTGTAATGTTCCCATTCTCTGTGATACAAGAAAGATACGTGTTTGTCTCAGAAAGAACTTCTGTCTCCGATAACCAGAAGAGGAAGGGCAGATTGATGCAACTGCACTCAAAGAAGTTTCCTTTGAGTTTTAACCTGAAACGGTTGTCAGTGACTTGATAATGATTATCTATATCTACAGTAGTCTTCTGATCCAGAGACCCAAAGGAATTGAATGAAACATCAAGCAGGATAAGGTTTGGCAACAAACTGAGATGTACTGGTATTGAAACGAATATGTTCCGTGACAGATCAAGATACTCGAGAAGTGTGTTCAGCTCAAACAAATCAGGTGGGAGTTGTACAAGACGATTGCCGCCTATGCTCAGAGTTTTCAGACGTAGTAAACACCTGAAGAACATTTTCCCTTGAGTATCTATTACAGTTTGTGGTAATGACATATCTGTCATCCTCAAGGTTTTGATCGTTTTTAAATTAAAAAAGAAGTTATCCGGTAAACTTAGTCGTTCATTACCGGATAAGTCGACGTAATCTACATTTGATAATCCAAAAATATTGTTAATAGTGCTTAAGCCAACGAAGGAAAAATCAAACTTCTTTACACTGGCCCCATTCTGAAAAGCGATGTCAGGGTCCAAATGACCCATATTTGTAGCACTTCTGCTGAAGATTGCTTCCCTAAGATTTTCAGGAAGTGGAATATTCAGTTTACCGTGAGAATTATTCTTTAATGTAATGACAGACGATTTCAGTCTGTCGGGTACCGAAGCTTTTCCTCCAAGTGAAGATGACTGGTCAGCCATATTTATATATTCCAGTTGACTTAATTTCCATAGCTGCCAATAAACCCGACCATGTGTGTTAGTGATCATATTTTGATGAAGTTTTAGTTTCTTTACACATTTTGCAATCGGCGAGTTCAAAATGAATTCAAAATCAATGAACAAAATGTGATTGCCATGTAGAGAGAGATGTGTAACGCAAATCTTGGATAAATATTTCAACTTTTCTTTTGTTAAAGCTCTTTCCTCTACTCCTTTCATATGTTTGATACCTTTTAAAATGATACTGTCCATTGTTATTTTTGTTAGATTTTTGCCAACTAAGGGATACAGAGCATTGAGAGGTATTGACAAGCCATTATCTGTATGACGAAACGTGAGTTCCTGTAGGTATTTCAAGGGAGCCAATGCATTTGTGTCCATGTGTGACAGGTGTGCTTCTATCCATAACGATTGAATTTTGGAATTATTTAATTTAGCAAAAGTATCGTTTTGGCAAATGAAAACGCCGCCTATATGAAGAACCCTTAAACTGAGTAGGTATTGAAATCCTTCAAAACTGCATTCCACATTAGTGACAACGTCGATTGTTGTTAATGCTGAAAGTGGTTTGAAGACTTCAGCATCATAACGGTCGTCTATGGCCAACTCTTGAAGATTACCCAAATTGTCAAAAACACTTCCATTCACAAATATTTGGTTGAATTTAATGTGAAGGTATCTAAGTGAGTTGCAATTTGAGAAAGCCAGAGGTTCAATCTTTGTTATGACGTTATAGCTCAAATTGAGTACCTGGAGTCTTGACATGCCCAGAAAGCTGAAGTTGCTTACAGTGCTGATGTCATTGTGGCTCAGATCGATGGAGGTGGTGTTGGCTGGGAAATGTTTAGGGATCTCTGTGAGATGTCTGCCATGACAGTCGACACCGAGTCCATTGTGCTCTGCGTTTTGAGAGATGGAACACGTTGTTAATGATGACAAACTGCTGCACGGTGATGCCCACAGGATCCATAGAAGAAGCTTGAGAACCATCTTGGATTCTGTAACAATTCATTTGAAATAATCGTATTGATTAAGACACAGCAAAGTGGTATCATTAGTTCTTTTGTGCAATCATACAGATTTGTTTTGGCTATTTTGACATGTGTATGACCTAATGTTATTGGTAAATAAAGTTTGTCAGTTAAAATTGCATATCACAGGCTAAACGATTATCCTGCTACAATATTGAGCAACCAATACATATGAAATTCAAGCTACGAATAATAGCATTTCAACTTGTGAAACCAAACATTCGTTACTGTTATATAAGAAGAAAGAAATAGTAGCTGATATTACAATTTTGATAATGACCGTTTTGTTGATAATATACATATACAAACATATTATCGTTGTACTGTATCCATATTTCAAATTTGCAAATTAAGATAAGAAAATTTTACTAATTCTCATTCACCCTCACACCAAGAACTCAAGAGTGTAAAGTTGCTCATCCTTTGTTATTATTTTTCATAAAATTATTTTAATTAGCACCATACATTCGACGAAGAACAATCTTGAAATGTTTTGTCCCCATACAAAATATTATATTGACTTATTTTGTGTGATAATTTACTTACCACTTGTGAGCATAGGATTATTTGAATACGCAGTCGGTAAAAATAATGAAATTCATAATTTATTAAGCATCAGCACTAAATTTTGCACAAATAGATGCTTTATTGCGATCATCTAAAGTGCAGAGACGTTTTGTGTATTGAATTGTCACAAAAAGTAGAATATCCACAAAGTAACCATAATTCATGCCAGTGGACATGCTTTAGATGCTTTTCCATACAAAACATCAATCGAGTATCTTAAGGTTAAAGTAAAAAATTTTGATTTGCATCTAACTCTAGAATCGAATATCAACAGGAAAGGTTAAAGCGCAGCTCCCGGGTGATTTTGCTCCAACTTCGTTCATATATCTTCACAATGCTTAGCATGTACATTTCGAAGACGTAAAAATCGCATTGATACGGTATAAGCGATCAATTCAATACACCTCTTTGCCATCACAATCAAGTATATTTCATGAAAATCGTAAAAGAAGGCGAAAAACTGTACTGTTTACGTCGCTTTTTGACGTGTCGGCCATTTTGTTTTACGGAAAAGACCGGAAAAATATCGATTGTTGCCGATGGAATGTGTGACGTCAACTGTGGAAGACACGGCTCGGAAAATGGCGTCTGTCGTATTATTAGCACTGACAGACAAATAAACACCGAGTGTTGTAGCGGCCATACCACCCGACAAATCCATGTAAAAACTTGCAAAATGTCTGTAAATAACTCTCTGAAGCAATGGTTGAAAGGAATAACCCCAACATTGACCATAAAATTTGATAACTATCTATTAACCAACCCGGAAATGAATCCCTTCAATGCGATTTTCAGTTCAAATACATCTAGGAAAACATCAGTTTTTTCTTACATAAATAATTTCTAATGTATGTGGGTTTGTTTATCAGTGAAATTGCGTCTTTTGTTTCTGTCTTTTTGTAGTTTGATTTTGCAAAATACAGCACGATACCAAAGTCCGGGTTAGAAGGACTACTTCCACAGAACACCGACATGAAATACCAAATTATAAGAAATGTTTAGTTTTTTTACATTATACGTATTAATAAAGAAAAGTTATCAAAACAATATGTTATGAATTGCATTGCAATGTCGTAACAGGTGGACGTAAAATCGTCCAGAATATCCTTCAATAATTTTACAATTTCACTAAATATCTATAAATGTCATATTACATACCGATCATGTTACGACATATGCGTAGTCTTTATCTAATATATATCAAAATAAAATTTAAATTGATTATATATCTGCATTTTATAAGTGTTTTTATCAGTAATTGATATTAAATATCAACGATTTCAGTCAATAATAGTTCAGAGTTTTGAAATTAAAAATAGTTCTTATTTTTTTCTATATGTTAATAATATGCTACTCTGCTGTAAGCTGGGAAATATAAAACAAACATTATTCAGATTTGTTTATTAAATGAATATCATATTTAATATTATTATAGAATAATTACAATATTAGAATTATATATTTATATCAACATTTTTGCAAAAAAATAAATTCGAAATTCCTCCGCAGGAAGTTTTGATTATGATTTGTTTTCCTCAAGTCCCCTCCATGACACAAAATGTTTATGTATGGAGGTAAATAATGAACAATAAATATTTTATTTATTATACAATATATATTAAATGTAAATATGTTGGCGCCTTCTTATAGCTAAACTTCTGGGGATATGCACATAGCATTCACATTTGTTTAAATTTCCATTTGATTTTATTGCTGTTTTGTGGACTCTATTGAGCATTGCCTGTAAAACTAATATTAAAAATCGTTCTGGATTCTGAATTAATACATGCACAAACACTAGATATTGATAGAATAAAATTATTCCTAATATTCAATAAATATTTTGATAATTGTTTCCGACCTCCTGGTAAAACTAACATATATTTGTTAATAAATTAAATGTTTTTGAATTTCACATAAACAAGATAATTAACTGATGGAAGGAAGTTATTTTGTATATAAAATTAATACTTTAATTTTAATTTTTTTGGGGGATATCAGAGTACAGAAATAAATAAATAAATAAATGTTTTCCAGAAAAGCTACTCCAAATATTTATACCTGTCATTATTACTTTGTGATTGCTCAAGAAAATATGACATATTTTATTTTGAAATAAAGAAAATAAATGTGCTGTTCATTCAAATAACAAACAATTTTTAATATAGAACATGAAATATTTTAAAAAGAAAATAGTTGAGAAAAAAACCCACATGCATTGATTTTTTTAGTTTCAATTATATTTAACAAATGCCTCATTTTTGTTAATCATGAGAAAATTCATATGAACATAAATAAAACATAAATCATCATTGTCCCAGAAATCACTGGACAAATAAAAATTTTGTTCAGTCACATTTATTTCCAAATGAATATTTCCATTTTATGTTTTACATAAAACTATTCTTGAAGGATCGAACATTCTCTTCCAATAAACATATTGTATGTATTTATAAAAATTAAAACCAAAATATTTACTTCCTTCATTGTTTGCATGAGCTTCAAAGTAAGTAAAAAATAGTAAATGTTTATTTTAGTGGGTGATGCCAGATCATGATTTTGAAATTGGACAACAAAATTTAAATTTGATAAATCATATTTACAACGTATATTGTCGTACACTGATGTAAATGGGGCTAATTAATAGTCTATATGCCGTTTATCAAGAAATGCATGCGGCGAAAACGAACCAAAGGCAACATACTGCAAACACGGAGAGCCACGTTTCGAAAGACGGCAGATGATATTTTTTTCAAGGCTAAATATTGAAATATTTTCACACATGCAAAAGGAATTTTAATACGAAGATGGTAAATGAAATATTCCATACACAAACAGATGATAATATATAAGGAAAAAAGACAACGACTAACTCACCAGAGGCAAAACAGTGCAACCCACAGGTTTTCAGAGTATGGCATTGTCAATATACCGGATAATTGGCATTAATTGACAATTGTTTCCGTAAAATTTGCCGAAATAATCATATAGCTTTTCCTTCACTTAGAATATCCTTTCATACAGCAGATATTAAAATGTAATCACTAAAACTTGGTTTGATGGGCCAATATCGACAAGAACATGATCACTGAAATAAAACGTGGTGTTGTTTACGTTAGTAATGGCGGCTGCGTCATTCTTGTTTTCCACAGTTGACGTAACTTCCGGTAAAATCTACGGAACAACACGATCGAGGCAGGAAGCTTACTATTATTTTTAAAATCGCAATTAATCACTTTTATGATTAGTTAAAAAACATAATGACCTCACGTAAATTAATAATATGAACTATATATTATGAAAACACGACCATAAATGTACAGTTTGGCTTGGATAAATTATTCTAAATTATCCGGGAGTTACGCTTTAAGGGAATGATTTGAACATTCACTTAGCAGGAAACTATTATCCTATTTAAATTTGTACAGACTCTAGGCGGAAAATTGAATTCATAACATTAGTACTAGGAAGACATTTCAATGTTGTTTAATCAAATATCGTCCTCTTTCTCTAAACACTACTTTATTTGACTACCCTGACAACTCTACTTGTCGCAGCTGTTTCAAATAAAATTCGAGTTTCTTTTCATTTACACCCAATAACGAACCAAAGCAAGATTGTCAGTTAAGAGCAGTGATTCAATTTTTGTTAGTATACTTAAACAAATAAATCTCTCTTAGGCTATTTAAATGATTTTATACTTCCTTGTTGATCGTGATTGAAAAGGGCTTGGCTTAACATGCATCCTTGCCGATCATTTAAAGAGCTTGTATCGTCTATTCCCTACTTTCACACAAACCATAACCTTTAATAGATTTTAAACAGAACATTTCACTTCTATTTATTACCATGAACAACATAAAACGTTTGTGTCCATTTCTCAATAAAAAAATAAAGGCTACAAAAAAGTAGCTTGGGGTTTCTTACATATTACGACTGCAAATCATATATTGTCTAGTGCTGTCTCCTAGAGCTTGTTATTTAGCTTTTAATTTAATTTTTGCCTACATGTACATCAAAATGGTTAATTTATTAATCAAAGGTTTAACGCCTTGATAGTGAGAAGAATCCAAGACTCCGCATGATGAAAAAGGAACAACCCTACCCGTATTCCAGCTGTAGCAGGGACAGTAGCACGTTTATGATAATGTGATAATTATACTTTAATGCTAAATGTATCATTTTGATAGTGTCAGAAATATCATTTCACAAACCAATCATCCATGATAAGAAAACAAATTATAATGATTCACATACATGTAAAGTTCATTGGTGGCCATTTTTGTGTGAACATCTATAATTCATTTTGTGTAAGAAAAAGGAATCACATGGCTGAACTTTAAATGATTATTTGTTTTATTACTTCTTCGTTTAGTTAAATAGAATGTCTTTTAATTGGAACCATTTCTTGTTCTTTTTCCTGACATCACCCCATATTCCCCCTAACAACGTGCTACTGCCCCTTTAAAAATCTACTTACAACAACTGAGCTTGACAAAAGTTGAAAATATGGAACAATAGCTAATACCTTGAGATTCGTCCTATTACTACCTTCGAAAGACGTACCATCAAATAAGGATAGTACCATCAAATAGTTTATAAAATTAAGAAATTAAGCGAAGAATCACCTGAGCTAAGGCATTTGGGACCTCTCCAGTTTTGTAAGATGTATTAGCAGGTGGGAATTCCTAGCGTAAAAAGCGTTAAAATCAGCGTTCATACCACAAGAAACAGTGGAACCCTTAACGATGAGATCCATTAAGTCTTTGACGACCAACAAGAAACTCAATTTGACGGTGACACAATTACCGTGACAACGTTACCATTGTGACTTCGTGCCATAGCACATTCGAAAGAAACACGGGGCACTTAAGAAAGAGTCAAATTAAGCGACCACTAGCCTGTTTTAAACAGCTTAGTAGCATACAATAAAGCAAACAGAACATATTTTGACGTTTCAACGGGAAAACGCAATTTAGAAAATGACAACTAAATTGTGAAGTTGAGTTAGGCAAGAATATTAGAACAACAAAATGTTGTAAACATGATTTATCATTGGCGGTGATTCGTCTACATGAAATCAGGATGTTCATTGTCATTCCAATGAGTAAAATCTTTCAAATCAGTAAACCAGTATAAATTATTTACCAAAGTAATGTAACAATAGTGGATATCCATATAATCATACATATACATCATACTTACATTATCCAAAATCATGAATTCAACCCAACGTCTCGCATGTAACACCTCAGCGAGACTACTCAAACACCCTTATTCTCATTGATATAACACGCTCCGCTATGACCAGTCAGTTTATTAACCAGCTAACAGTAAAAAGATGCATTTCTATTGACTACTTCAGTTGATGAAGAAACGTTATTTAATCAGGAAGCCATGCTAATAGTGATATTGCTATTGATGGTATTTGTCTCGCCCATTTCTTTTCAGCTCTTGTTAGCATTCAAGCGTGGAGTATAAATATACTGAATGTACATGCCCATCACATACCAATGAATCAAAATTCGTTCCAATGGTCGTCCAAAAAACATACATGTCATTCAAACATCCATAGGAGACGATTTGTAAAAGCAAAATTTGAAAGTTTCCTTCATGAAAGGGCTTTACAGTCAGTATTATACCTGAAGAGGATGTACATTTCATGTGCATTTACGTCATCATTTGAATACCACATGTATGCCGTAAACTTTAAATCTGTTCCTTAACAATAAAAAAATAACGACTCTTCTATAAACGCACATTTTTATAACTTACAGTAACAAACATGCCTGTATTAAACATTATATTCATATATAATATGTATTTCTGAAAAATTAAACATAAGCTTGTTGATTGAGAAAATGTGTTAGATGAAGATGAACTGTGGCTATATAATTGTTGTTTGAGATCGTTTCCTCAAACACAACAAAAAATGTGTGTCCCTGCAAAAAAGGATCAAGTAAAAAAATCATTTCAAAACTATCTTAAAACTAACTTGCACATAAATAAACTTAAATCTCCTTGATAATTGAATGTGAACTTAAATTACAATAAAACAAATCATTAGTTCATTATTAAGGAAAACGATAAAAAACACACGTCCAATTTAAGCACATTTACATGCAGTATGATCAACAGAAAGTCAAACTTTTTCTTGTTTCATTGGAGAAAACGTACAATGTTCAAGTCTCTTTTTTGATAGCTTCTTCCAGTTCATTCCAGAATGCATCATTCCTCCCGATGTGTTTTGGAACATAGAAGATGCAGTTCTCTGGAACAACCTGAAGCAGACACTCCGGTACCCGAGGGTTTTCATTCTCTGGCAGGAGTAGGATGAGACGTTCTGGAGTAACATTGTCCACACAGTTGACAGCAGCCATTGTGGTAAGGTAACTCCAGGCATCTCGCTCGTAGTTCACTGTGAAGTACAGGATGGTCTTCCAGCATTGGTTCAAGTTCTCTGTAATAACTTCAGCAGTGCAGTCTCCAGGCACTGAGTCTCTGTCCCAGATGAAGAGACTTAAGTCTCTCTCTTCAAGAATAGCACATAATTCATGACAGGCCCAGCGGTAGTCCATATCTGCATATGATACATACACATCTTTCTTGAAATGTTGTCGCCTTCTTTTCAGGGCCTTGTGTTTCAAAGCGTTTATGAGAATGTAAGCAAGTTTAGTTTTATTGGTGTCAACTAGAAGGGCGACAAGAAAACAACACAAGAACAGGGTGCCAAGTATAGAACTAATAGACAATGTATCACCTCCCTTACATTTCCTCCAGAATTTCAACATATTGTGAGTTATTTTTCCTGTGGTTGTAATGTTCCCATTCTCTGTGATACAAGAAAGATAAGTGTTTGTCTCAGAAAGAACTTCTGTCTCCGATAACCAGAAGAGGAAGGGCAGATTGATGCAACTGCACTCAAAGAAGTTTCCTTTGAGTTTTAACCTGAAACGGTTGTCAGTGACTTGATAATGATTATCTATATCTACAGTAGTCTTCTGATCCAGAGACCCAAAGGAATTGAATGAAACATCAAGCAGGATAAGGTTTGGCAACAAACTGAGATGTACTGGTATTGAAACGAATATGTTCCGTGACAGATCAAGATACTCGAGAAGTGTGTTCAGCTCAAACAAATCAGGTGGGAGTTGTACCAGACGATTGCCGGCAATGCTCAGAGTTTTCAGACGAGGTAAACACCTGAAGAACGTTTTCCCTTGAGAATCTACAACAATTTGTGGTAATGACATATCTGTCATCCTCAAGGTTTTGATCGTTTTGACATTACAAAAGAAGGTGTCCGGTAAACTTAGTCTTCCATTACCAGATAAATCGACATAATCAACATTTGATAATCCAAAAATATTTGCTACAGTAGTTATTCCATTGAAGGAAAGATCTAATTTCTTAAGCCTGTTCCCGTTCTTAATGGTTACCTCATATTCTAAATTACCCATATTCGCGGCGCTTCTGCTTCCGATAATTTCTGTAAGATTTTCTGGAAATGAAATAATAACTAGACTGTCGTTCTGAATATTTTCCTGCAATGAAATGTCGGACAATTTCATGCTGTCTGGCACGGAAGCTGTTCCTCCTGGAAACTGTGACTGGTCAGAAACGTTTATATACTCAAGCTGTCTTAGTTTCCAGAACAGAAAAAACACCTGTTTCCGTGGATTAGAAATCATATTTCTATAAAGTGTAAGGCGTTTCAAACATTTTGCTATGGGTGAATTCATCAGAAACATGAAATCAATGAACACTAAAGAATTTTTTGGCAGGGAGAGATCTGCAACACAAATATGTGAAAGAAATTTCAACTTTTCCTTTGTCAATGTTCTTTCCTCCACTTCTTTCAGATCTTTCACACTTTGTATATTTATATTTTCCATTGTTATCTTCGTTAGATTTTTGCCAACTAAGGGATACAGAGCATTGAGAGGTACTGACAAGCCATTTTCTGTATGACGAAACGTGAGTTCCTGTAGGTATTTCAAGGGAGCCAATGCATTTGTGTCCATGTGTGACAGGTGTGCTTCTATCCATAAAGATTGAATTTTGGAATTATTAAATTTAGCAAAAGTATCGTTTTGGCAAATGAATTTACCGCCTATTTGAAGAACCCTTAAACTGAGTAGATATTGAAATCCTTCAAAACTGCATTTCACGTTAGTTACAACGTCAATCCTTGTTAATCTTGAAAGTGGTTTGAAGACTTCAGCATCATAACGGTCGTCTATGGCCAACTCTTGAAGATTACCCAAATTGTCAAAAACACTTCCATTCACAAATACCTGGTTGAATTTAATGTGAAGGTATCTAAGTGAGTTGCAATTAGAGAAAGCAAGAGGTTCAATCTTTGTTATGACGTTATAGCTCAAATTGAGTACCTGGAGTCTTGACATGCCCAGAAAGCTGAAGTTGCTTACAGTGCTGATGTAATTGTAGCTCAGATCGATGGAGGTGGTGTTGGCGGGGAAATGTTTAGGGATCTCTGTGAGATGTCTGCCATGACAGTCGACACCGAGTCCATTGTGCTCTGCGTTTTGAGAGATGGAACACGTTGTTAATGATGACAAACTGCTGCACGGTGATGCCCACAGGATCCATAGAAGAAGCTTGAGAACCATCTTGGATTCTGTAACAATTCATTTGAAAACCTTATATTGATTAAGACACAGCTAAGTGGTATCATTAGTTCTTTTGTGCAATCATACAGATTTGTTTTGGCTATTTTGACATGTGTATGACCTAATGTTATTGGTAAATAAAGTTTGTCAGTTAAAATTGCATATCACAGGCTAAACGATTATCCTGCTACAATATTGAGCAACCAATACATATGAAATTCAAGCTACGAATAATAGCATTTCAATATGTGAAACCAAACATTCGTTACTGTTATATAAGAAGAAAGAAATAGTAGCTGATATTACAATTTTGATAATGACTGTTTTGTTGATAATATACATATACAAACATGTTATCGTTGAACTGTATCCATATTTCAGATTTGCAAATTAAGATAAGAAAATTTTACTAATTCTCCATTCACCTCACAACAAGAACTCAAGAGTGTAAAGTTGCTCATCCTTGAGTTAATATTTTTCATAAAATTATTTTAATTAGCACCATACATTCGACGAAGAACAATACTTGAAATGTTTTGTCCCCATACAAAATATTATATTGACTTATTTTTGTGTGATAATTTACTTACCACTTGTGAGCATAGGATTATTTGAATGCGCAGTCGGTAAACATAATGAAATTCATAATTTATTAAGCATAAGCACTAAATTTTGCACAAATAGATGCTTTATTGCGATCATCTAAAGTGCAGAGACGTTTTGTGTATTGAATTGTCACAAAAAGTAGAATATCCACAAACTAGCCATAATTCATGCCAGTGGACATGCTTTAGGTGCTTTTCCATACAAAAAGTCAATCGAGTACCTTACGGTTAAACTACAAATCTCTGATATGTATCAAACTCTAGAATCGAATATCAACAGGAAAGGTTAAGGAAAGGATTTAAACATTCACTTAACAGGAAACTATAATCCTATTTAAATTTGTACAGACTCTAGGCGAAAATATGAATTCATTGCATTAGTCAAGGAAGTCATTTCAATGTTGTATAATCAAATATCGTTCTCCTTTTCTAAACACTACTCTATTTGACTACCCTGAAAGCTCTACTTGTTGCAGCTGTTTCAAATAAAATCTGAGTTTCTTTTCATTTACACCCAATAACGAACCAAAGCAAGATTGTCAGTAAATAGCAGTGATTCAATTTCTTGTAAGTGTCCTTCAACAAATAAATCTCTCTTAGGCTATTTAAATGATTTTATACTTCCTTGTTGATCGTGATAATTAAGACTTGGCTTAACATGCATCCGTGTCGATCCGTCCGTATCGTCTACTTCCCTACTTTCACAAAAACCATAACCTTAAAGGAGCAGTAGCACGTTTTAGGTGGATGTAAAGGTGATGTCCGGAAAATCAAAATAAATGGTTTCAAGTGAAAGACAATGTATCTAAACTAAATGAAGCAGTAATAATTCAAACATAAAACGTAAAGTTTAGCCATGCGATTCCTCTTCCTCACACAAAATGAATCAAAGGTGTTCACATAAAATGGCCGCCAATGGATTTTATGTGAATCTTCATACTTTGTCCTCTGACTATGTATGATTGACTCGTGTAATGAGATTTTTGACACTGTCAAAATGAAATATTTAAAATTAACTTACATTTATCAGTGGAAATTTTAAAATATGAAATTATCCGAAAACATGCTACTTAAAGAGATTCAACAGAACATTTCACTTCTATTTATTACCATTAACAATATTAAACGTTTGTGTCCATTTCCCAACAAAAAATAAAGGCTACAAAAAAAGTTGCTTGGGGTTTCTTAAATATTACGACTTCAAATCATATATTGTCTAGTACTGTCTCCTAGAGCTTGCCATTTTGCTTTTAATTTAGATTCAGCCTACATGTAAATCCAAATGGTTAATTTATTAATCAAAGGTTTAACGCCTTGATAGTATGAAGAATCCAAGACTCGTCATGATGAAAAAGGAACAACCCTACCCGTATTCCAGCTTTCTTAAAGGGGCAGTAGCAAGTTTATGATAATGTGATAATTAAACTTTAATGCTAAATGTATCATTTTGATAGTGTCAAAAATCTCATTTCACAAACAAATCATCCATAATAAGAAAACAAATTATAACGATTCTTATACATGTACATACATTTTGTGTGAACACCTGTAATTCATTTTTTTGTAAGAAAAGGGAATCGCATAGCTGAACTTTACAGGATATATTTGTTTTATTACTGCTTCATTTAGTTAAATAGATTGTCTTTCAATTCTTTTTCTTTTTCCTGACATCACCTCATATTCCCCCTAACAACGTGCTACTGCCCCTTTAAAACCTATTTCCTACAACTGAGCTTGACAAAAGTTGAAAATATGGAACAATTGCTAATACCCTGAGATTCGTCTTCATTTACAACCTTTGTAAGACGGACCATCAAATAGGGAAAGTACCATCAAATAGTTTGTAAATTTCATTGTTATTCTACAGCGGCAAAAGAAATGGATTGCGTTAGATGGACCGTTATAGATAATAGTATTTGAAAAACCAACTGGAATTCAATTAAGGGCTCCACTTAGAAAGATAAATAGTTTCATTTGTAACATTTCTTCGATCATTGCTTTACAACACCCGCCAATTTCGTTTAAAACCGATGGTTTGAATCGCTTTAATATGTGTTGAGTCAATGAATCCGGATATTTTATAAACACAACTATAAATCATCATTGTAAGAGTACCGTTAGTTTTTAGAACTGTAAGAGCAAAATCCATCTTTGCAAAGGAGCGCCTGAGTTCATTTGTGACTTCTCCATTTTTGTAGGCGGTATTGGTAGGTCCAACCAATTGGAATTCCTAGCGTAATAAGCTTTAAAATCAGCGTTCATACCAAAAGAAACAGTGGTCCCCCTGATGATGAGATCCATGAAGTTTTTGACGACAAGTAAGAAACTCAATTTGACTGTGACGCAATTACCATGACAACGTTACCTGTGTGACTTCGTTCATTCGGCATTCGAAAGAAACACGGGGCATTGAAGAATTCAATTTTAATTCAGCGAACACTAGCCAGGTAAAAACATTAGTGGCATACAGTAAAGCAAACAGAAAATAATTTGAGGTTTCAACGGGAAAACGCAATTCAGAAAATAACAGCTAAATTGACAAGTTGAGTAAGGCAAGAATATTGACATATTGTTGTAAACATGATTTATTATTGGCGGTGGTTCGTCTACATCAAATCAGGGCGTACATTGTCATTCATATTAGGAAAATCAGAAAATCAGAAAATCAATATCAATTATTTATCAAAGTATTGTAACAATAATGGATATCCATATATTCATAAATAAACATCATACTTACATTATCCAAAATCATGCATTCAACCCAACGTCTCGCATGTAACACCTCAGCGAGACTACTCAAACACCCTTATTCTCATTGATATAACACGCTCCGCTATGACCAGTCAGTATATCAACCCGCTAACAGTAAAAAGATGCATTCCTATTGACTACATCAGTTGATGGAGAAACGTTATTTAATCAGGAAGCCGACCAAACACGACATACCGACATGTTAATAGTGATATTGATATTGAGGGTATATGTCTCGCCCATTTCTTTTCAGCTCTTGTTAGCATTCTAGTGTAGAGTTTGAATGCCTATCACATACAAATGAATCAAAATTCATTTCAATAGTCGTCAAAAAAAAAACCTACATGTCATCCAAACATCAATATGAAACAAGTTGTAAAATAAATATTGTATAAATCAATTCTGTCATAAATCATATTGTATTGAAAACGCTCTCCTATGGAGGCATAAAAGCATATATATATCCATATTAATCCATTTTACTGGCTAGTACTTTCAACTCAATTTAGGAGCTAATGTTATTTGGATAGAAATAGCATATACCCTCAAGTAACCTATAAATAGGTAAAAAGGTGAAGTAGTCTCACGTGAAGTAAATGTAGATATGATAAATAAAATACTTCAGACGACACTTGCTGTAGGTATCATTTTAATGATGACTGGATGCGTCGCATTTCGACTTGTTAACAATTCTATTCAACAGTGTGGAGTTCTCACAACATGGCAAATATATAGACAGACAGACAGACAGACAGACAGATGTAGTTTTTTATAGTGTCACAAGTTAAGTATACAGAGTTATAAACATATGTAAGAGTCATTAAAGATACTTAACAACCAGCCATTTTTTGGCTTACGAGACACTTTACAATATAAAAGCAAAGATATATTATTTACATAAAACATACAGGTAAAAAGGTATAAAAAGTGGAATTTATAAAAATAATTGCCGCCTAAAATACATATAATTAATGGTAATGCAGATAGATTTTATACGTTTTGGATTATTTTCCATAAAAAGTTGTGTAAAAAGATCCACGGGGTCCTTTGCATTGTAAAAGTCTACTTTAAGATTACTTCTAAGATCTTCATTAAAATAACATTCTGTAATAAAATGAACTTCTGTTTCGATGCTATTACAGAATAAACACAATCTCTGCTCTAATGGGGGTGTGTGTGTGGGGGGGGGGGGGGGGGGGGGCGGGGGTGGTCTGCTGTGACGACCTGTCTCTACATGTAGGGGGAGACTTCCACATCGTAGTCGAGCAACATTCTTTCTTACATTTCTTGATAGAACGGTTTGCAAATAGAGTTCAGGGACAAGATCTTTCTGGAATAAACGGTAGTGGCGTAATTTATTTCCATGCTGAGGGTTTCTCTTGATATTCCATAGTTCTGAAAACCAGTTAAATTCGTCGAATTTCTTCATTTCCTTCTTCATAGTTGATATGATGTGTTGAAGCGTGTCCTGAGATAGTATTAAATCCTGTATGTTGTATTCCTTGGATATGTTTATAACAGTGTTAAAAAACTATTGTTTTCTTCTTTTACTGTATTCTAAAACTTTGTGGAGCAGTCTGTCGTCCTCGATTCTATTGAGTTTTTTAACCATCTGAAGCATTTGATTCGTTGTTTAGTAAGACACGAGGACCATCCCATCTCGCCTCTAACTGCACAATTTGTACGGGGTACACCGAGGAAAAATCTACAGGCCTTGTTTTGTATATTGTTTATCTCCCTGTGGTTGTAAAGTCCCCAGATTGGCGCTCCATAGGGTAAAATCGGCTGACCTGTTGATTCGTTAAGCTTTGTGAAAACGTTGTAAGCCATGTCACCACATTTGTAGTATTTAGATATCTGTAAAGATAAGGCACGTCCAGCACTTTTAGCAATTTCACGAATCGTGTACTTCATATCCAGGTGTTCTTCGCACCACAATCCAAGATATTTATAGGCATTGGTATAGTTCACAGTCTTATCATCACATGTAAAGGAATATGTTGACTGTTGTGTATATTTATGTCTAAAATGGACAACTTTCGTTTTCTCTGGATTTACGTTTAGACGCTATTTTGAACACCAGTGTGTAACAACATCCAACATCCGTTGCATTTTATCTTCTGTTGGGGCTAGACGTACCACATCGTCAGCATAGAGAAGTATTGACACACATACGTCGTCTACCATGATTCCGTCGTCGAGGCTGTTGATATCATCTGCTAGATCATTGACATACAATGCAAATAGCGTGGGAGACACAAGACATCCTTGCTTTACTCCTTTAGGTACGTCGAAAAACGGGGTTAATAGGTCATTCACTCGAACTGTGACTTTCACGTCATCATACAATGACTGGATTGTATTGAACATCTTGCCATTTATACCCGCTTTCCGCAATTTAAGCCAAAGGCACGACCTACATTGTCGAATGCCTTTTTAAAGTCAATAAAACATGTGAATGTATGTTGTTTGGCATCCAGTCTAGCCTTAACTAGTGAATATAGAGTAAACATGTGGTCGAAACAACTTCTCTTCTTGCGAAAACCATTCTGTTCTTCAGCGATATATTCATTTGATTCCAGCCAACCTGTGAGTCTTTGATTGAGTATATCACAATATACTTTGCAGGGTACAGATATGAGACTTATACCTCGGTACGTGGACGGTATGCGAGCGTTGGTATGTGCCTTCACGATAGGGTGGACGATACTACTTTTCCATTTATCAGGAACAATACCTTTCTCAAAACATGTTGTAAAAAGCTTGTACAGTATGTCTACACATTGTTCATTCTTTAACACTTCTGCTGGTAAACAGTCAATTCCCGTAGCTTTCCTCAACTTAACCCTCTGTACTCCCTCATGTACTTCCTCCCTAGTAATAGGTTCATTCAGTGTCGTATCTTCATCTGTAAGGTTATCGACAGCAGCAAGTCTCTGTAGCTCCATCTCGACTTCCTCCAGGTGCTCGTTGTCGAATCCATCCTTGGTAGTGGAATATATAAACTCTAAGTCTGATCTCCATTTATTTAGGACTGCTGCTGTATCAGATTGTAGAGTTCCATCTTCTTACGCAACTTCCATAGGCAAAAATGGTTTCCTTTCCCTTCCGATTCCAATTTTACCGATCTCCTTCCAAAAATTTCGATCATTTGATTCAAGTTTGTCAAGGAGATTCTGTTGCTTTGAAAGCTGATATCGCCTTTTCAATTTTCTGTTCAGTCGATCAAATCTCTTTCGATTTTCAGTTTACTTGCTTGAGACGACGTTTTACATCTGCTTTGCCAGTGCATTGTAACCACTCGCGTTCACTTTCTGACAATTTCTTCCACTGCTCTTGAAGATCGTCACACCAATACGGTTTACGGAAACTTTCGATGTTCAGAGTCTTGACGTATTGTTGGTAACTTATCTTTCATTTCATTGTGCAACATAGTTTCAAATTCGTGGTATGCATCATTAACATTGTCGTTGTCAAGCAAGCAACTTTCAATCTTGGTAATGGTAGCACTACAGCTGCTAAAGCATTATCATCAGACAGAAAGTTTACAGGCATGTCATTGACATTAAACCGTTTCTTCCCACAGGACGACGATGGTTTGTTGTATTCGTTCAGCGCTGCAGTAGAATAGAACCCAGACAGGTTGAGGGAGTAGGCTAACATTGAGTGATCTGGCAGGGATTCGGGTGCACTACCGACAAACATATCAACAATAGACGACATCTTGATAACATCAAAATCTTCACACACTGGTAGTTGTTCATGAGGAACAAGTACATAGTCAACAACAGAGCGTCCATTTTGACTTATGCACGTGAAATCATTATTTACACAGTTCCTCCCGTTTAACATACAGAAATTGACATCAACAAGAAAATCTGTTAAATATCTTCCATAAAGATTTTCAGTGTAGTCGACTGTATTCGGTATAGGTACTCTGTCCACTCCTTCAACAAAGTCAGAGTTGTCTCCCGTCCTCGCGTTGAAATCCCCACATACTTGAACGATACCCTGACTTTGGTATGAGTATACTTGATGCAGCAGAGTGTCGAAGAATTCCTCTGGGTCTCGAGTGCGAGATGAACCAGAGGGACTAAGATAACATACCGCAAGGAACACATTAAAACCACATGACACATGAGAACATTTAAACCATAAAATATCATCAGAAGCATTATCAACAACATTGCATGTAAAATTGTCTAATATGGAAATACGCACAAATAGTCGGACACCACCGGAACCACGTTTTGCATGTCTATTTACATGCTTACGGTTATGTCCAAACCAGGTATATCCGGGTAGTGACAGCATATATATATGGGTAGACATGCATAACGCTGTAACAATGTACATGTACAATAAACGTTGATTGATTGGTAAGTTGGGAAGTGTCAAGTGGGTGGCTTAATTACTGCACAATGTACTGTTTACGAGGGATTAAGATTTGAGTCACTACAGTGGCCTCTTCCTGGACTGTCCCTGTTAGGGTTAATAATGCCTACAAGGAAAAACGCCTACAGTGAACAATGCCTACACTGCAAAAATGGTGTTTTAATATTAAACACAAAGCCAAACACATAGCTTGTCCTGTTTTTTAAACACATAAATTATCTAAACATGTTTAAATCCTAAACACATAAATTAAAGTGTTTAATATCAAAACATGTTCTGGTTTAGAACATGTTGTGGAAAGTGTTTTAATCTAAAAAGTGTTGTGGAAAGTGTTTTAATCTAAAATGTGTTGTTGAAAGTGTTTTAATCTAAAACGTGTTGTGGAAAGTGTTTTAATCTAAAACGTGTTGTGGAAAGTGTTTTATTGTAAATATGTTGTGAAATATGTTTAGAGTTTGAACATGTTGTTGTAAACGCCTCTTTTAGCACTTGTAGTTAATGCATTAAAGGCTTTTAGGTAAACAATTATTTTCTCCAGTAAATATCGCGCAAATCCATTGAAAAATGTACAAAGAAGGCCACCAAAATACAATGCCAAGTGAGCATACATGGCATGCATCATTATGCTTTAAAGGGGCAGTAGTACGTGTTTAGGATGATGTCAGGAAAATAAAAATAAATGGTTCATTTCGCATTAACGTAAAACTATTAGTAAAATTATACAATTTTAAAAACGCGTGCTACTGCCCTTTAACATGCTGGAATATATATATTTTATAACGCACAAGAAAAGACGAAGGCAGTTCTAAAGTAAAACAAAAGTTTATTGTTTTTAAAAAAACAAGGCATTCCGTAACATAGTCCATTTTAAAAAAAATAATCACACATGGAGAAAATAAAGACACGTAACAGTGAATAATTTATGTCAGCTAACACCCATTAATTCATTAATAAGGGCTGATATATATCTTTAAAGGAAGCCCACAACTGCAAATGCAAATGTTTTGGCTAAATTAGATCCCATAAAATCAAGGAAAAACTTCTTGACAGGGCAATCTTCTTCACCCTATAGTTGACAATGCCATCTGTATGCTTTATGAACATCACAGCAGCTTCTAACAACTTCTCTTTTGGTCACCACCAGCTGTCTGGGAGCTTCTTTTTCAGGGATGAGATGTCCTGACCCTATCAAGAACAAATTCAAAATGCTTCAGTTACTTATAAAAAGACAGAGAGATTTAATGCAAGTGAAAGAAAGGTCCCTAACTATGTTTCTATTACATACATTCATATTCAGTAAATAAGCAATCATTGTTTAATAAAAAAGATGGCTTAGTGAAAGAGATTTAAGATGTTGCTTGCAGCCTTAAACTAAAAACAGTTGTTATACTATACATCATGAAATACATGGCTATTACATCCAATTTTTATAGACAAAATTGTTTGGCAAATTATCTTACCTTTTTCTGAGAACCTATTTGACCTCTGTTTCTTTGAGCAGTTTCCGAGCGAAAAGACTCAATGGTATCCCATGACTTGATCGTCCTATACAAAAGAAAATAAATATCATAAGAATTAAACAAGCTTATATTTGTTATGCTATTCAACAAATGATTCAAATAAAACAGACACTTTTAAACTTCAAGTAACAACTCATTCTCGCGTTTTATTTGTCAACGATAAACAATGATAAAATGTATAAATCAGGATTCATGAGAGAGAGAGAGGGAGAGAGAGAGAAAGAGAGAGAGAAAGAGAGAGAGAGAGGGAGAGAGAGAGGGGAGGGAGAGAGAGAAAGAGAGGAGAGGGAGGGGGAGAGAGAGAGGGAGAGAGAGAGTTAATTGATGAACAATAGAACTGCCGAAGCTCCATAATATATAATGTACAGAAGGAGGACATACTAATTTTGATGCATGATGCAGGTTTCTTTTGAGCTAGACAAATATATTTTGCATGATTATGGAGTACAATACTATTTGTTGACGAAAACAATGAGTTGAACATGTTACAAAATGGAATAACATAGTAGTTATGTTAACGTGTAAACAACATTACCAGCTATTATACTATCCCCCGCATGCGCGAGAAACTCTCTGGATAGAGAAATAAGTTTGTAGATTGGAGTTGATCTTTTAGCTAAATAACTCTTGCAGCTACCCAAAATTCAAGGTTCAAAGTAGAAAGATTGATAGATCCTCTTTAGGATTATATTTTTCATTTCGTTATAAATTGATATGTGTTTGTTCCTGGTCGTTTTTTAAAATTGCATTTCCAAATACATTTCGGCTCTTACAAACATGTATATGATGATCAGATCTTGCCGAACAGAGTAGCTTTCATAGGCGAATTAAATTATTTCTAGTTATGTGTTCCAAGATTCAAGGTTCGCGTTAAAGAGACGAAATTCTCTTCTTTACAGAAATGTATTCAAATTTACTTTAACACAATTACCTATTGTTCCTGCAACGTTTCAAAATAGCGAAAAACTGAGGAATTCTGTGACATGCTTGGCCCGATCACGAGTATCTGCTTAAATGGTGGTCATTCGTAACAGTGGGAGGTCTTTAATTATGTTTGCATTGTAATATAAGCTTGAAATGATTCCCTTCCTAGCCAAAGTGTTCCCAGATGTATAACTTAGTTGCTAAAGCATTACTGATTTAATATTTGCTATTAAGATTAATTCTTTACTAAAATTTGTAAAGGGCGGATCCAAATTTTATTATCTCTATCAATAAAAGATGTGATTAAAGAGCAATTTCGTGACATTCATCCTATATTGATTTGCCTTGATATGAACATGAAAGTTTCAAAAGTAAACATCGATTCATAATAAAAACACGTCAAATTTACAAAGAAACTTATAATATAGCGTAAAAGTTTTCAGCATTACGTTTTACTGATTGACGCGCATATAAATGTCGGGTTTTCGGTCAAGCTAAGAGTTCAAACCTCCCTATGGTCACTATACAACGTAGGTTACCTTTTGAATTAGACTTTCCTGTAAATGATACTATTGATAAAGGTTTGCGATTTTTAAGCAATCAGACAAGATGCGTTCAATGTTGTCATCTATCTTTTGATCATCTTTAATTTTCTACATTTTAAAATAATTGTTCTGTTACTGGCACTGTCGAAGAAGAAACCACCCTCGTCGATATATATATATGAAATATTTCTTTAAATAATTGAACGTTTTTTCTAGATTTTTTTCTTCATATTTAAGTTGTATAATTGTAAACTCTAGACTTGCTAATTGAGGAGGTAGACAGTATTGAGGGATCCTGGTTTTTCCACGGTTATGGACCAGGGCAAAAATGTCCACTGACCGAAATCAGTAGCTCAGCTTGACCTGTTAAATAGTGATAGCCATGTGGGATTACTTAGTAATGACGCAACAAGGTCAAACCTCATGCGGTGTCTATAGCACAGGTCAGCCGAACGTCACACTAAACTAAGCTAAGGGCAGATAATTTCAGAACTCTTATAGCTGGTAATGACTATCACAGTTGTTCAATTGCTAAAATATGTCATATTCAACGGGTTCTTACCTTCAAATATGTTGCTAAATGGGTCTTACTTCTGTCGTCGTTGTTATACAATAGTGTCCTGTCGTAAATAATCTTCTTACTGACTTTGAAGACTCATATTCAAGGAAACAGGGCGCTTTTATATCAGATCATGAAACAAAGAGAACGAAGGAGTTTTCCCGCGCTTTCGGGACAAGGGCCCGTAACTCTAATTGCACGATTGAATGTGTTGTGGGTTGCAACACGTACACGTTCCCGTTCACATATAAACACATTTCAAAACATCTTTTGATTTTTAAAACACGAATAGAACATGTTTATTCTTATTTTTTTGCAGTGTAAATCCTGGGATGCAATATTATGCAACTTACCTGTAATTGTTAGCGTACATATTTGAAATAACACTGTCATAATATTTTTAAGAATAATAAAATAAAATAAAATAAAAATGTTTAAACTCTACTTTTGCCATGAATCAAAATGATATAATGAGATCATTAAGCTTTATTAGAGTGCACAATATCACTCCCCCACCCCTATTTTGTAAGTATATTTTTGACAGCATGTGTTTAATGGATAAGAAGTTTGTTTTCCTTTTGTAAAGATGCTTTTCAATTCAAATTCTGTCAATACTCTTGATCTTTATATTGAGAAATCGTTGCTTGCCAAAATAAAAAAGATTATTTTCTTAAAACATTTTAAAAATTAATTCTGAAATAAATAAGTGAAATCAGTTGTAAAATGACAATGGCAATAGTACAAAAGTACAATCTACTTGAACTAACCGTGACAGAAACATGTATATTTTCCACATGTATAATGTCATGACTCTACTTAAATGAGTTCGGAATCATGTGTTATAATCACGATATCATTACGCAATGTCTTTAAAATCGAAACATTTTTTGAGTTACAACACATACAAATTTATGTGTTTAACATATAAACACATTTCAAAACATGTTGCGAGTCGCAACATGTTCTGAGTTACAACACATACAAATTCATGTGTTTAGCATATAAACACATTTCAAAACATGTTGCGAGTTACAACATGTTTAGAGTTAAAAAGGCCATTTGGTTACCATAATGCAACATGTTTAAAATCGCAACATGTTTTGAGTTACAACACATACAAATTCATGTGTTTGGCATATAAACACTTTTCAAAACATGTTTTGAGTAAAACACGTACGGAACATGTTTAAAGTCAAAACACCATTTTTGCAGTGTACACTGACTGTTATGACAGCGACACGCTTACCTGCACACAAGTGAACTGTTCCAATTGGTTTGGAATAATGCCTACAATAGAGAATTAACGAGCAGATAGGTTAAGAAAGTAAAAGACAGAAAGCCATTCTTCCTTATGAGAGCCACCGGTTGTACGACTATGGAGAAGTGTTGCTCGATTCTATAAACGCTCATGTGACCGGGACACTAGGAGGCTAGCTTTTAAAGTTTTCCAGTGGGCGAACGCAGCAGCTACATCACATAAACGTAATTGGAACCAACGTGTACACAAGAAGCTGCGAAGTTTACAATTAGAACATTTTATCCCTATTGATAATACTTTCTTTATACGTTTTATTGCAAATGAGGTTGGAGAGAAGATCAAGCAAAATTTTATAGATAAGTCGAGTAAATCGATCAACCTAGAAGAAAGTAGACGAGGAACCGGAAAGAACAAGCTTCGTCTCTATCGGCAGTTCAAGGAATTTTATGAAGCTGAACATTATGTAAAGAGTCCTTTATCCCGTTCTAACCGTCGTGCTCTAGCCTTATTCCGTTGTGGAGTTGCCCCGCTTCGTGTTGAAACAGGTCGCTATATTAATTTACCATTAAATGAACGGGTGTGTTTTAACTGTCATGACTGTGTTGAGGATGAGTGTCATGTTTTATTCCATTGTCCTTTATACAAAAGTATTACTGTTAGCTTTTTAAGAAAATGTGCTGGAGTCTGTGATGATTTCAATCTTTTAAGTGATGTTGACAAATTTTCTTTTATTATGTCTAACCATGATTTACTGTTTATAACGGCCAAAACCTGCAAACTTTTCTGGAAGAACGGAGGGTTATTTTATATCGTAACATTTAATCTTTTTACCTTGCACACTATACTGTAGTTTATATTGATTTTTACAATGTTTAACAATGGTTTTTGTGTTTATCTTAGTGCTATAGTCTCTCGTAACCCTAAATGGGTGGCTCGGACATTCCTTTTAATGCACTGTATATATGTTTTAGTGTACGAGGTGAGACTTGAATAAATTGTCTGTCTGTCTGTCTGTCTGTCTGTCTGCCTGTCTGCCTGCCTGCCTGCCTGTCTGTCTGAGTTTTCATTAGCCTGTGTGTAAATTCTGACGTGATGTGATAAATATGAAAATAGGGGATACAATGATCTAGATCTATAATGTAAAAGAGTGGACTCATCAAGCGGGGATAAACATTACTCCATGGGAGGGATAATATACATAAAATGCTTTTCTAAAACATTATGGCAATTTCTAAAATATGGGAAATATTGAAAAAAGACAATTGAAACTCCAATTCTACAACATTTATTATTCTGCCAACAAAGGATTTACTTATATGAAATGATGAAATGCATAGATTCAAACAAATGTATGAAACGGAAGAGAAAATGGATAAACTAAAAATGGTACAGCAGTAAATTTCACTGGGGGAATATCATCTAATAATGTTATCACAAAAGTATTTCAAAGACCATGTATATGCTTGGCATCTCATTATATTCGCTTGAGTGACTAGAAACACAAATTACTACAAAGATAGTAGACATTTTGTGAAATATTCTGGTTTTAACCGAAATAAACCCATCATTATGATAGACAGTTTGATTATTTCACATAAGATATCGATTGTGCTCACAACATTGTGTTTTGTTTTCATTGTATGCATAGGTGGGACATTCCACTTTGCTGATAGGGTGAAGGTTGTTTAACTTTAAGCCACTGGTGCATGATGATGTTTTGATAAGATTGTAGGCATTCTTCCATGTAGGCATTTGTGGAGTTATCCTTCACGCTTGACAAACTTGTGTTGGATTGATGAAAGTCCTCAGATGATGAGAATTCTTCAGATTCACTTTTCATTTCTTTCAACAAAGCGCCATCAACTCTCAAAACATACCTACAAAAAGCTTTTGGAGTAAGTTCAACTTTATTAAGAGACGATCTCCAAAAAGCACAAAATCAAACACCAAGAAACTACAGGTATGCAACAAACATTAATTGTGCAAATGAAACAAAAGATCCATTGGCGGGCTGGGACAGACCAGGAAGAGGCCACTGTAGTGACTCAAATATTAATCCCTCGTAAACAGTACATTGTGCAGTAATTAAGCCACCCACTTGACACTTCCCAACTTACCAATCAATCAACGTCTATTGTACATTGTTACAGCGTTATGCATGTCTACCCATATATATTTGCCATGTTCAATCAATCTTTATTTCGGTACTTATAAGGCCACAGGCCTGTAGTACATTCAAGAGTAGATCACATTACAGATTTTGTTCTGGTACAATGGTTTTTCTGTTTAACATTGCATAGTGAATAAACATTGCAAGGTTCTGTAGTACTCGAGTATTAGTATTTGCTAACAATGATAATAGTTTTGCTACACTAGGGTACATGTTATAGTATGATTTAATGTATTTCGTCCGAAGGCTTTTATAGATTGGGCAGATTAACAAGAAATGTAGCTCATCTTCGACAGCATTCAAATTACAAACTTGACATATTCTGTTATTTCTTGAAATGCCTACATATCTGCCAGTTTCAATAAACAATTCATGGGATGAGCAACGAAAACGAGCTAAGGCAGTACGAAACTTTTTTACATCAACTTTTAAAAGATAACTTTCAAGACATATTTCATATTTCCATTGTCTATAATATAGACATTTAGTTGATAGTGACATGGATTCTGACCAGGATTGCAGGTATATATCTTTTATTCTTTGTGTAAATGAACTAATAAACTGTGGTTGTAAATCTACACTTTGGCTGTGCCAAATATGCCCATATCCTGTTTTGTTGAGTATCTCTCTAATATCGGTCACCCAATTACTTTTACCATTATTATCATACAGTTTCATCATATCATAACATTTCTTGGGAAATCTGTGACAGGGCATATTCAATAATCTTATCCAATATTTAATAGCTCTAATAGAGGAATAAATGAACAATGGAAATCTGCCTAATTCTCCGTAAACCATTGTGTTACATGTGCTTGTTTTAACACCAAGTAACTTTTTACATGCATATAAATGTATCCTTTCAATGTTATCATATTGTTTTAACCCCCATATTTCAGATCCATACAAAAGTATTGGGCCTATCTTCATATCAAATATTTTGAAAAAGGTGTTAAATGACATGTCACCTAAAGATCGCATGTTTCTGTAGATACCTATAAGAATTTTCAAGGCTTGTGTTGATGCCTGTTTCGTGTGGTGGGACCAAGAGAGGTGATTAGAAAAGTATACCCCTAGATACTTATAAGCACTGGTAGTTTGGAGGGATTCTCCTTTATAAAACCATTTCTCGAGTTTTGACAGTTTTCCCCCATTCTTAAAAACAATAATTTTGGTTTTTTTCTCTGTTGACACACAATTTGAATTGCTCGGAAAATTTGTCTAATTCATCGATTTGTTTCTGTAAACCGCTAATGGTACTTGAAAACAGTACAATGTCATCTGCATTTGCCTTGTTGTGAGAAATCAACACTGTATGACAGGTTGAGGAAGGGATGAGAGAGAGAGTCTGAGGAAGGGGACATGAGAGAGGTTGAGGAAGGGGATATGAGAGAGGTTGAGGAAGGGGATATGAGAGAGGTTGAGGAAAGTGATATGAGAGAGGTTGGGGAAAGTGATATGAGAGAGGTTGAGGAAGGGGATATGAGAGAGGATGAGGAAGGGGATATGAGAGAGGTTGAGGAAGGGGATATGAGTGAGGTTGAGGAAGGGGATATGAGAGAGGTTGAGGAAGGGATGTGAGAGAGGTTGAGGAAAGTGATATGAGAGAGGTTGATGAAAGTGATATGAGAGAGGATGAGGAAGGGTATATGAGAGAGGTTGAGGAAGGGATGTGCGAGAGGTTGAGGAAGGGGATATGAGAGAGGTTGATGAAAGTGATATGAGTGAGGTTGAGGAAGGGGATATGAGTGAGGTTGAGGAAGGGGATATGAGTGAGATTGAGGAAGGGGATATGAGTGAGGTTGAGGAAGGGATGTGATAGAGGTTGAGGAAGGGGATATGAGAGAGGGTGATGATAGGGATATGAGTGAGGCTGAGGAAGGGGATATGAGTGAGGTTGAGGAAGGGGGTATGAGAGAGGTCGAGGAAGGGGAATTGAGAGAGGTTGAGGACAGATATATGAGAGAGGTTGAGGAAAGGGATATGAGAGAGGTTGAGGAAAGTGATATGAGTGAGGTTGAGGAAAGCGATATGAGAGAGGTTGATGAAAGGGATATGAGAGAGGTTGAGAAAAGTGATTTGAGTGAGGTTGAGGAAAGTGATATGAGAGAGATTGATGAAGGGGATATGAGAGAGGTTGATGAATGGGATATGAGTGAGGTTGCTGAAGGGGATATGAGAGAGGTTGATGAAGGGGATATGAGTGAGGCTGAGGAAGGGGATATGAGAGAGGTTGATGAAGGGGATATGAGTGAGGTTGCTGAAGGGGATATGAGAGAGGTTGATGAAGGGGATATGAGAAAGGTTGAGGAAAGAGATATGAGAGAGGTTGTGAAAAGTGATATGAGAGAGGTTGAGAAAAGTGATATGAGTGAGGTTGAGGAAAGTGATATGAGTGAGGTTGATGAAGGGGATATGAGTGAGGTTGCTGAAGGGGATATGAGTGAGGTTGAGGAAAGAGATATGAGAGAGGTTGAGGAAAGAGATATGAGAGAGGTTGCTGAAGGGGATATGAGAGAGGTCGAGGAAGGGGAATTGAGAGAGGTTGAGGACAGATATATGAGAGAGGTTGAGGAAAGGGATATGAGAGAGGTTGAGGAAAGTGATATGAGTGAGGTTGAGGAAAGCGATATGAGAGAGGTTGATGAAAGGGATATGAGAGAGGTTGAGAAAAGTGATTTGAGTGAGGTTGAGGAAAGTGATATGAGAGAGATTGATGAAGGGGATATGAGAGAGGTTGATGAAGGGGATATGAGTGAGGTTGCTGAAGGGGATATGAGAGAGGTTGATGAAGGGGATATGAGTGAGGCTGAGGAAAGGGGTATGAGAGAGGTTGATGAAGGGGATATGAGTGAGGTTGCTGAAGGGGATATGAGAGAGGTTGATGAAGGGGATATGAGAAAGGTTGAGGAAAGAGATATGAGAGAGGTTGTGAAAAGTGATATGAGAGAGGTTTAGAAAAGTGATATGAGTGAGGTTGAGGAAAGTGATATGAGTGAGGTTGATGAAGGGGATATGAGTGAGGTTGCTGAAGGGGATATGAGTGAGGTTGAGGAAGGGGAATTGAGAGAGGTTGATGAAGGGGAATTGAGAGAGGTTGCTGAAGGGGATATGAGAGAGGTTGATGAAGGGGATATGAGTGAGGTTGAGAAAAGTGATATGAGAGAGGCTGATGAAGGGGATATGAGTGAGGTTGATGAAGGGGATATGAGAGAGGTTGATGAAGGGGATATGAGAGAGGTTGAGAAAAGTGATATGAGAGAGGCTGATGAAGGGGATATGAGTGAGGTTGAGGAAGGGATATGAGAGAGGTTGATGAAGGGGATATGAGTGATGTTGAGGAAAGGGATATGAGAGAGGTTGAGAAAAGTGATATGAGTGAGGTTGAGGAAAGTGTTATGAGAGAGGTTGATGAAGGGGATATGAGTGAGGTTGAGGAAGGGGAATTGAGAGAGGTTGAGAAAAGTGATATGAGTGAGGTTGAGGAAAGTGTTATGAGAGAGGTTGATGAAGGGGATATGAGAGAGCATGAGGAAGGGGATATGAGAGAGGTTGCTGAAGGGGAAATGAGAGAGTATGAGGAAGGGGATGTGAGAGAGGTTGCTGAAAGGGATATGAGTGAGGTTGAGGAAGGGGATATGAGTGAGGTTGAGGAAGGGGATATGAGAGAGGTTGAGGAAGGGGATATGAGAGAGGTTGAGGAAAGAGATATGAGAGAGGATGAGGAAGGGGATATGAGAGAGGTTGAGGAAGGGGATATGAGAGAGGTTGAGGAAGGGGATATGAGAGAGGTTGAGGAAGGGGATATGAGAGAGGTTGAGGAAGGGGATATGAGAGAGGTTGAGGAAGGGGATATGAGAGAGGTTGAGGAAGGGGATATGAGAGAGGTTGAGGAAAGCGATATGAGAGAGGTTGAGGAAGGAGATATGAGAGAGGTTGAGGAAAGAGACATGAGAGAGGATGAGGAAGGGGATATGAGAGAGGATGAGAAAGGGGATATGAGAGAGGATGAGGAAAGAGATATGAGAGAGGTTGAGGAAAGAGATATGAGAGAGGATGAGAAAGGGGATATGAGAGAGGTTGAGGAAGGGGAATTGACAGAGGTTGAGGAGGGAGAATTGACAGAGGTTTAGAAATTCCAATCCGCCAATCTTCTAAGAAAATTCCTGTTTATATGTTTACCCAAATGTCTGGAATCGTAATAACTCGGTCAAATTTTCACATCCTTTGAAACACAAGACAAAATGTACAAATGTAGAAGATAGAAATTACATAACCACACAAGAATTGGTGTTATGATGTAATGACATATAATAAATAGTTTCGTTTTACATTTTGACGGAAAATGTAGTCGTTGTTTACCTTTCATAAGGATCTTAATGTTAATTATTAATAATATTAATACATTTAACGCCTAGTAACTGCTCAACGGCGATACAATGACGACCCAATGTATATGATTGGTAAATCTCAATCTAGTCATGTGTTTTCCCTCGTCGACTCACCGGAACAAGGGCCAGCTGTTCCGCACTAGTGAATAGTCAGTGTACAAATAAGTTGTTACTGAGCAGGCGAGTTTGACATTGCATGGTTCAAGGTAAGAAGTGTTTTTAGGGCTTATCATTCTTTGTATTAGACTGCAGATGCTCATAAAATGATTCCTCTTATTTTCGATTTAATTATCTCGCTGGTATGTTGGCAAGAAAACAACTAATCTTGTGTCATTGTCAACACTATCCTCGCGGCTGTGGATGTATATTGGAGGTAGTTATCAAGTTGACTGACATTGCGAGTCACAAGACAGAATTATTTCTATCTTCATTTAATGGTGTGTAGAAAGGGATATTACACTATTCATTCGGCACACGTGAGTGATTACTTTACAAATTGATAAAAAGAACCGAAGTTGATCACTGTAACAAAGTAAGCAATAGGTTTAGCAAAAGAACATGCTCTTTATATCTATGTTTACATCTATGAATAATTTACATAACAGGTTTCGTCAGCTTGTATGCATGGCTATATCATGTACATTGTAAAGCGGGTGCATTCGTTGTGCTCTACTTGTCTCAGTAAAGCTAGGGGCCAGGGGATTTTAAGAAAGGAAGATCTGATGTTACTTCTCTGATATCAAATGAAACAAAGTTGTCATACATTTGAAATGAAGGTGAAATGAGGTTAGGTGATTTGGAGCTTAACGCCGCTTTCAAAGTAGTTCATATACATCGCGGCTGCAAGTATTATTGCAGAGAGAAAGCCAACAACACTATTGTGGCAATGCATTCGGCTGGAACTACCGAACTATGGGTGGTACTGCGCTTGAAAAACCTTACATTGCAACAAAACCTAATGCGTGTATTACAGTCCTCTATTGCAGACTAAGTTGCCGAGCCTCTTTGAGAAATCTTAAAAAAGCCTGCTCGAAGATAAACATACCTCACAGCGCTGTAACATCCTAGTACCACGCTACTTCTGTCTTATTCAACATGTAGGTCGAATAGATGAGCAATGTAATTACTTGGTTTTAATAAGGTTGATAAATCCGCCAAATAACTGCTCTATACTGCATATATGACAGAAATATTTTAAAGGTATAAATATGAATTATTCCAGAATTTAAGATGGTCCTCAAGCTTCTTCTATGGATCCTGTGGGCATCACTGTGCAGCAGTTTGTCATCATTAACAACGTGTTCCATCTCTCAGAACGCAGATCACAATGGACTCGATGTTGACTGTCATGGCAGACATCTCACAGAGATCCCTAAACATTTCCCCGCCAACACCACCTCCATCGATCTGAGCTACAATGACATCAGCACTGTAAGCAACTTCAGCTTTCTGGGCATTTTAAAACTCCAAACACTGAATTTGAACCATAACGTCATAACAAAAATTGAACCTCTGGCTTTCTCAAACTGCAAGTCACTTAGAATCCTCTACATTAAATTGAACAATATATTTTTGAATGGCAGTGTTTTTGACAATTTGAGTAACCTTCAAGAGTTGGCCATAGACGACAGTTATGATGCTGAAATCTTCAAACCACTTTCAGCATTAACAACGATCGACGTTATGACTAACGTGGAATGCAGTTTTGAAGGATTTCAATACCTACTCAGTTTAAGGGTTCTTCAAATAGGCGGTAAATTCATTTGCCAAAACGATACTTTTGCTAAATTAAATAATTCCAAAATTCAATCGTTATGGATAGACGCACACCTGTCACAAATGGACACAAATGCATTGGCTCCCTTGAAATACCTACAGGAACTCACGTTTCGTCATACAGGAAGTGGCTTGTCAATACCTCTCAATGCTCTGTATCCCTTAGTTGGCAAAACTCTAACAAAGATAACAATGGAAAGTATGAATATACAAAGTGTGAAAGATCTGAAAGAAGCGGAGGAAAGAGCTTTAACAAAGGAAAAGTTGAAATTTCTATCCCATATTTGTGTTGCAGATCTCTCCCTCCAAAAAAATTCTTTATTGTTCATTGATTTCATATTTCTGATGAATTCACCCATAGCAAATTGTTTGAAACGTCTTACACTTTATAGAAATAGTATTCCTAATCCACCAAATATTGTGTATATCCTGTTCTGGAAACTGAGACAGCTTGAGTATATAAGCATATCTGACCAGTCACGGTTTCCAGGAGGAACAGCTTCCGTGCCAGACAGAATGAAATTGTCCGACATTTCATTGCAGGAAAATATTCAGAACCACGGTCAAGTAAATATTATATTTCCAGAAAATCTTACAGAATTTATCGGAAGCAGATGCTCCGCACACATGGGTGATTTCACATTTGACATAGACATTAAGAACGGGAACAGGCTTAAGAAATTAGATCTTTCCTTCAATGGCATAACTACTGCAAAAAATATTTTGGGGTTATCAAATGTTGATTATGTCGATTTATCTGGTAATGAAAGACTAAGTTTACCCGACACCTTCTTTTGTAATTTCAAAACAATCCAAACCTTGAGGATGACAGATATGTCATTACCACAAATTGTTGTAGATTCTCAAGGGAAAACGTTCTTCAGGTGTTTACCTCGTCTGAAAACTCTGAACATAGGCGGCAATCGTCTTGTACAACTCCCACCTGATTTGTTTGAGCTGAACACACTTCTCGAGTATCTTGATCTGTCACGGAACATATTCGTTTCAATACCAGTACATCTCAGTTTGTTGCCAAACCTTATCCTGCTTGATGTTTCATTCAATTCCTTTGGGTCTCTGGATCAGAAGACTACTGTAGATATAGATAATCATTATCAAGTCACTGACAGCCGTTTCAGGTTAAAACTCAAAGGAAACTTCTTTGAGTGCAGTTGCACCAATCTACCGTTCCTCTTCTGGTTATCGGAGACAGAAGTTCTTTCTGAGACAAACACTTATCTTTCTTGTATCACAGAGAATGGGAACATTACAGCCACAGGAGAAATAACTCACAATATGTTGAAATTCTGGAGGAAATGTAAGGGAGGTGATACATTGTCTATTAGTTCTATACTTGGCACCCTGTTCTTGTGTTGTTTTCTTGCCGCCCTTCTAGTTGACACCAATAAAACTAAATTTGCTTACATTCTCATAAACGCTCTGAAACACAAGGCTCCGAAAAGAAGGCGACAACATTTCAAGAAAGATGTGTATGTATCATATGCAGATATGGACTACCGCTGGGCCTGTCATGAATTATGTGCTATTCTTGAAGAGAGGGACTTAAGTCTCTTCATTTGGGACAGAGACGCAGTGCCTGGAGACTGCACTGCTGAAGTTATTACAGAGAACGTGAACCAATGCTGGAAGACCATCCTGTACTTCACAGAGAACTACGAGCGAGATGCCTGGAGTTACCTTACCACAATGGCTGCTGTGAACTGTGTGGACAATGTTAACCCAGAACGTCTGATCTTACTCCTGCCAGAGAATGAAAACCCTCGGGTACCGGAGTGTCTGCTTCAGGTTGTTCCAGAGAACTGCATCTTCTATGTTCCAAAACACATCGGGAGGAATGATGCATTCTGGGATGAACTGGAAAGAACTATCAAAAAGGAGACTTGAAAACTGTATTCTCTCATGAATGCCGATGATATTGACTGTCTGTCTGTTTATTTGAAATAGTGCTTGTTTAAGTGCTTAAAGGGCAAGTTGTGTAATTTCATATTCTGATCTATTACATAACTTATGATTTTCCGTATTATTGAAATTCAAGTTATGATATGTCAATGTATACTTATATTCATAAATATCTCAAGTACATTGTACATGTATTTTGATTTGTTTTATACTCAAGCAATTATGTTGATATTTCATATTGTTTCAATTGTTTATCTTCAGTGCCTAGAATCAATTACCCAGTGTAAATGAAGCATTTACCAAACATAGCTCTACATTGGAATAAGTTCTGGCTATAATTAAAGTTACCATAACATCCCTAACAACTTATCAAATGTTCATTGAAAAGGACAAAGAATATGTTTACAGTTAGATACTAACTAATAATGCATTTTTACATTTTTATCAAATTTTCAAATTTTACATTGTCCGTAGCAAGGCACAATCACAATAATTTATTCTAATTATATGAATATGATTATCATTATATACATGTATTTTCCCCCTTTAAGCCAAATCACTTTGTCTACTGACGTGTGTTTGTTTTTTGTGTGGATTAACATATTGGTAAAACTTATAGTAAAGTATTCTAGTATCTATGTAATGCATTGTGTCATCAATTCGATTTGCTTATATTATTCTGTATTCCTATATAATAATTGTCTCAAGGTCACGTACATATATCCTGGTATGTATTAGCATATCAATGAAAGGCTTATTTATTACCATCACAATATCAATAATTCTTTACATATTTGGATAACGGTTAATAATATTTGTTCAAAAATATTTTGTTTATGAAGCTTATTGTTTTCAATCTATGATAAGCATGGCAATGTGCAAACTCTACTGTCAAACCGATATTGTCTCTCGGACATGCGTAAACTCATCTTTGGCAAGGTATTTGATGATGAATGATATTCTGTAAGATTCTCTTAGTATAAGAAAAAAATAGCTTACTACATGTGAGTGGTACAGTTCATGTCAAAAGTAGAACTAATCCATTTACTTGCTAGTACATTCAGCTCAATTTACAAGCCTCTTCAGGCTATATATACATATCGACTCCCTTACAACCTTAAAAATCTTTACACAAAAAAGTACCATACAGATATAAAAAAAACTTAAAATTTTAAAATTATCTATTTTACTAAATTGTGACAACACATTTCATGTACGAGATGGTTTTACAAAAAGAGCAACTATCCTTATGAACTATATGCTAAAGGAACTATTGACGAGAAGGAAAATTATGACATTTGACAGCATTTAAATATTTGATGTATAGATTACAATAATGACAAATATAAAACACAAAGGTAAGGATGATTGCTTTATTTACAAGCCATATTTACAAAACAAAGCAGTCAAAAATATCAAAAAAGCTTCGTTTACTTACAAAGTTTAGCACAGCTGAAGTAACTGTTAATCGTAAAATGATAAAAGATTGATTTGTCTTGAGAAAAGTATACATTTTACATACAATTTATAGCTATGTACAAAACAATGCACTAAGAACATACTCAAATGCATATATACAACCTTCAAACAATAAGTGATATCTCGAATATGTGAAAAGCCAGGTTTAGTTCATCTTCCTATGCAAAGCCTAACACGCCAGTTTGTGAACTGTCAGTTTGTGCCTTGCTGCCGACCCTTGAGTTTCCTTGCTTGCTCTAACTTACTGTGAGAGAAAGCAATAGTCCAATCAGAGAGTACCTGGAGGTTGCTAAGAATCGCCTGAATATCAGCACAAAAAACTTAAGAGTCAGGAGCAAGGCATAAAACTGACAGTTCAGAAACTGGCGTTTTAGGTTTTGCGTAGGAAGATGGGTTTAGTTTTGGACGTACTTTTTATGCAAGCTGCATTCGGTCATCAGTTCACTACAATGTTACTCGAGTGATAAGGATTGTATCCGTTCACTTGATGAAAAGACATCTGACATTAAAGGGGCAGTAGCACGTTTTTAGAGGGAATATAGGGGATTCTTAATATTGCCTCATGAATATTTATGAGGCACGGAAAAGGGAGCGCGCGTTATCGAAAACGAGGCTAAGGCCGCTTCTACACCCGGAAGTAACATTCAATAGCATTGACATGTCGGTAGCTTTCCCTAAAAGCGCTTCGTTTTGGAAAATAATGAGCTATTTACAATGCCAAAAGTTCAGAAACGATGCAGTAATTAAATATCTTCAGGTAACACAGCCGATAATAGTATTTTACTCGCTGGGCGAGTTTTCTTGATTGATTCACAGGGCTGTTTACACATTGTGTGCACCGTCAATTTGATTCCGATGTTGCTAATTAATTTTATACGCTTTACAAACTAACTAAACTTTACACATATCCCTTATTTCAAGAATATTTCAATTATAATCTATTTACAAATTTCATTTGGGTAAAAAAAACAATAATAAGGTCTCCTCTAGTCTTCGATGTTTTCGAGTTACTTTCAGGTCATCGAGTGCAGGCCTTATGTAAACAAACTGCATCTACTTATTAATTCTTATACAATAAATTTATGAGTCATATCAGACTAAAATAATACGTTTGAAAATTTTCATAATTAATATCTTAACGTTTTCTATGTTTCTGATAACGCCCACATCAAGAATATTCTTATCTTAAAAATATTATTATTGCAGATTAATAATATTTTACATAAATAATAAGTGATACTGAGTCTACTCCTGCATATCTACAGTACATAGAATCATTTTTAGAAAATTAATGTACATATAGAACTTATTCTTCTCAGTTCTTCTATTGAGAAAAGTTGAATTTAAAATAATCTCAGTGAGATCCTTTTGTAGTTGCAAATTTAAGTTTGTAAAAATTTATATAAAAAAATTGTTTAATAAATGTTATGTTTATCATATGAGAGCAACAGTATAATGAGGGAGATCCTTACAAATTATTAGGAATATTATATTGAAAAAAAACCCACACAATTGCAGCAGCCTTTAAATAAGAAAAAAATATTGATAATAATTCTGATGGCATAAAGCTTGTTTTCAGCATTAGAACTGACAAATAAATGTTGTGGCCTAGGAACATATTTCAATCAATGCTACAAACAAATCTAAATGGTAAATTTAGAATACTGATAATTAAAAAATGTTAAATTTGGCCTGTGTTTTTAAACTATTTGTTTAGTTTTGTTGATACTTATATTGTTAAATTATTTTCTTTTCCTTGACACAGAACTAGCCATATGTTCAGAGTATATTAATCATATATATATTTGTTTATAGAGCTTATTCAAATCTCTGTTCTGGGTTGTAGAAATATTCAAGAAAATCACTAGAATTGATCTAAGACCACTGTGAAATCATGTTATATGAATTATAAAAATTGTAGTATATATATTAGAAGCAACTGCATGTACTTTATTAGATAAATGAGGGATATCTTTACATTTGGAAAATGGACATAAAAAATAAATTTTACAAAAGGAACAATTATTTAGGTTTAACAAAGTGCAACCAATTATTTTTGTGACATAAATCTTCACCAAAAGAGATTATAGAAACTGTCAATTTATTTTGAAGGTCTGAATACTTACTTCAAATTGTATTATTTATACCTTGCTAAAGGGCTGTTTTTTATAATGCTGAAATTCATGAATAACATTTTTATGTTCAAGCAATTTTGTTAGTATTTTATATTGTTTCAATTATTTATCTTCAGTGCTTAGAATAAATCACACAATTCAAGTAAAGCATTAACCAAACACAGATCTACATTGCCATAAGTCCTACCAGAACTCCTTTTAAACTAATCAAATATTCATTGAAATATTATTGAATATCATATCAATTCAAACAAGAGAATATGTTTACAGTTAAATAATAAGATATAACAATTTCCTTCATTTTAATCAAATTGCAATTTTCAAATGCTCCATATCAAAGCAAAATAACATTCTTAATTTTGAATATGATTATTAATATATACATGCATTTCCCTCCCAGACCATGTTTGTCTACTGTTTATTTGTAACTTGTATGGCCTTATATATTGGTAAAACTTAATAGAGTATTGAAGCATCTATATGTAATTCAATGTGCCAACAATTCAAATTATTTGCCCACAATAATAATATTTATTGTCTCAAGACCATGTATGTGTGCTGATATATATTAACATATCAATGAAAGGCTTATTTATTATCATCACAATATCAATAATTCTGCATTTCATATTTCAATCATGATGAATAGTTTATGTTTTAAAATATTCTGTTTAACAAGCTTCTTACTTTTCAATATAATTATGATGTGTCTTTTTCCAAATCCAAATCACACTTCAGCTGAGAAACAAACTAATTCATTTTGTTTGGAATAACGATAAACTCGAGCTTTTAAGATCAAATTTCATTCAAGAAAGTATTCAAGATTTACGTTCCCAGTCAACTGATTTTGCGTTTACAAACATTGGCAAAAACATTGATTTGATTGCACAAGCATTATGTACAGCTGCTTCCGACATGAAAAAACTAACTGGTAAAACAAGAAACAGAGATCAAATTTAGCATGATAGAGAGTGTGATAAATTGAAAAAAGAAAGATGCCGATTTCTTAATAAGATTCGCAAATTAAAGAATTATTACCTGCATTATTACTTGGATTTGAAATACATTCCTGCATGGAATTTTAAGAACAAAAGAGGCGGTCATTATTTTGTGCATTGTGATTTAAGACACTTACCGAATACTTGAAATTATTTATTTAAAAGAACATGGCCACGTTTAGTCAGTGATAATGTATCGCTGCACGAGTACCCGACAGCCGAAGTTCATTTAACAAGCCGTCTTTTGATTGGACTATTCTACTTCCGTGCAGTGGGTGAAAATGCTAGCACAGAAATTACGGCCTATGATGTCAAGGGAGGAACAGAAAGGTTTAGGAACCCTTTCGCGTCGGCCGCAACGCTATGAAGATACAAATGATGAAAAAAGGGACGATTCAATGACTTCTGATATTCTTGACGCACCAATAACACGTTATTATTACTAATTAGTATCAGACACCTTAAATTAAACAAATCATCCGGAATAGATTATATTATCCCAGAATTTTTCCTACAGGCTTTAGATATTTTACTGCCACATCTCGACTTGCTATTTAATGTCATCCTTGATAAAAAAAAATTCCACAATCATAGTTTATTGGCATCATTGTACCTATACATAAGCATGGTGATAAAAATCAAACCGAAAATTATTGTAGCATTACTCTTTTTCAGTGTATTCAGTAAAATATTCAGTAGCATCATAAATAAACGTTTAATATTCTGGGCAAATAAGATATCTGAATCCCAAGTTAGGAAAGGATATACAACTACTGATAACCTTTTTGTTCTATATTCACTTATTCAGAGATATTTGAATGCGAAAGTTTCTAAATTCTATGTTCTCTTTGTAGATTTTGCAAAAGCTTTTGATTCTGTACATAGAGCAAAATTATGGACTATTCTTGTCAATCATTTCTTAAGCAGTAACATGAGTATACTTTTAAGAAGTATTTATGATAACGTTAAGATGTGCGTGCGAAACAATAATCTAATATCTAAAACTTTTGGAAGCCAAATAGGAGTCAGACAAGGGTGTATCCTAAGTCCATTTCTATTTTCTTTATAAATTAACTAGCAATCAAAATTCATGAAAAGTGTTCAAATGGTATCCAATTACACCCGGATATAGTACAGTTATTTCTCCTTTCATTTGCAGATGATATAATACTCTTCTCAAGTACGGTACAGGGATTACAAACAGAAATAAATGAACTGGAAAAACAGTAAATAGAGATAAGACAAAAATTATTAGGTTCACAAAAGGAGGTAATCTTGCTGAGAACGAAACATGTCACTATAAGGGAGAAAACCATTACACAAACACATCCTACAAATATTTAGGAGTTTATTGTACAAACCATCTATTTTGGTCATTACATGTCAAAAATGCAACAACACAATGCAAGAAAAATACTTCTAGGTATCATGAAATATACACAAAGCTTAATTAAGCACCCCCACTTTTTCAAACAGAAAAACACTGCTAATAATAAACAAAACAAATGTACAGGCAAACAAAAAGGATGTTTTAAAAGAATGGTCATCCACCAGTGTGGAAACGAAAAAATCATACAGTTTACGATTCACTGTCACTGAATAACTTGGTATTTTTAAGTCAAAATCCAAGTTCCCTTAAAATTGAAAATGAAAGTCAATATTTGTTGCTGCAATGTGATTATTATCATTCTCTAGAGTAAATTGATAACTTTTTGGTAAATAACCCCATAGCAAAAGTCAATCGTTAAAGCAGTATAAACCTTACAAAATCACAAAATTATCAAATATCGAATTTAACGAAAACTGCACAAATACATTTATTGGGCACGGAGTTGCCTTGAAACGTCGTATGCAAATACAATAAAGTCGTTGTAATCCATCCTACTCTTTGTCATATTAAAGTAAAACGCTAGTTCATGGATATGAGATTATGAGAGCGTAACTTGAACTCATATATCACATTCTTGTTCTTCAAGTATGTAACGTTGCGCGGATGAGCGGAGCTGAATAGCAGATAAAAAAACTCCAAAGAAATTATTCTGAACAAGTCATACGTTATTGAAAGCTTGAACAATGCATTGGTTCCTCGGGAATACAACTTGAATCTTCAGAAATGAATCGGCTATTTCCGAGAATTAGAAACCTATCGGGGATTTCGTCTATTGTTTTGGAGGTCTCTTGTATTCCCGTAATAACCTCTAAGGAGGGTTTACATTGGGAAGTCAGGGCATTATATTCACGTATATACCGTCATATATAAAGGGTATGAATCTAGCATTTTTAGTACATGTTATGAGCAAAGGTATGTTGTTGGAACAGCACGCGATTGATAGAACAGACTGCGACCGACGTCACAGTTCTCACAATGCAAGTTGCACGTGCAACATGCTCCCGTACTGGGTATATATGACAGTACGTGTCTTCTCGGTCGTTTGTTTCGATCACATTCTGGAAGCAATATGTGGGTATCAGATGATGAAGATTTATTTCTCACTCAATCAAAATTTAGCCGGGAAGTGTCAATTTGTGTTCAATTTCCATTGTAATTGAATAAACTGCATTGTCCTTGTTATTATTTCTTTGCCACTTTTAAGTCAACAAGTTTTAAGCTGTGAGGTTTCACCACGACTCGTGAGGTTTTACCAATATTCGTGAGGTTTTACTAAAGGTTGAAATCTAACCTTGTGAGAGGTTAGATTTCAACCTTTGATAAAACCTCTAGTCGTGGTAAAACCTCATGAATCGTGGTAAAACCTGCTGAGAGGTTATTACAGGAAATGCAGTAACCTGAACATGAATAGAGAAATGTTGAGCTAGGTTTATACGTCAAAGAAAACACTCGGGCCGGGTTTTGGTAGACATTTCAAACACCCTCGGGTGGCGAAATGAAAAGTAAAACCTCGCAAGCTCGGTTTTACTTTTCATTTCTAGCCACCCTCAGGTGTTTGAAATGTCTACCAAAACCCGACCCTCGTGCTTTCTCCCTGACATGTAACACCTACTCGGGGGGTTGGAAGGTTTTTATATTCATATGTAACACCTACATGTATTTGGGGGTTGGAAAGTTTTTATATTTCAAAGTCAAAGGGTTTTATATTCCAATGTATAACCTAACCCCAAAGTCCATACTATCTTGAAAAAATCTACAAAGTTTCAATGCTTCCAAAGTGCGGGATCCGAACCCTCAACCCTCTGAACCGTAAGCACGCACTCTAACCACTACTCTAACGGGCCAGATAGAAGTGAAGGCTATGTTAAACGATCTATTGATTGAAGTTCAGATTTCAGTAAAAATAAAGGTCGGTCCTAAAGCATTATGATATCCAATTGCACTTGATTCCAATTTTAAATGCATACAAACATTCATAATTGATATTAACAGTGTTATACATTTTAACTTGTGATAAATTCAAAGGATCTTGTCGATTGTCATTTGTAAAACCTTCCACCTCGAAGAATGCTTTGCACGTGCATTTTGTGCTATGTCAATTTCAAAAAGTCGTTTGAACACACTGCTTATTTTGAAGGGAACTGATTTAATCGTTGTTTATTAGAATTAAAGCGACAGTATAAAGTAATGTAATCCAATAATAAATGTTAAAACAAAACGGCCAAACATAAATCCTAGATATTTGTTGTTTTTTCTCATTTTTTATGATCAGTCTAAAAATATGATTACAAATACTACAATATGGACAAATGATTGCGTTTTTTAAATAAATGTTTAATAACGGTATCTAAGTTAGTTAAAACCCTCGAATTCGGTTATGCTTGGGTTTCAAAACCTTCGGAAAGAAAGCTTCGCGGAAAGTAAGACCTCAAGCTTCGCTTTCGGTCTTACTTTCCGCTCAGCATTCTTTCCTCAGGTTTTGAAAACCCAAGCATAACCTCGTTCTCGTGTTTTAACCCTAACGTAACCACCAATTTGGTAACGTTTACACCGCGTGATTTAATCTTCCTATTTTGTGTCATGTATCACTTTGAAATATTAATGTACCCGTCAAGAAAACGTTTTCATAAATGAATAAAGAATGACTTTGTACTTTTATATAGATATTATTTTTGCAATACATTAACAAAATACATGTTCTCATTCGAACGTATGAATGTTTTTGATTGTACATTACGAAACCATACTTTTTTTCTGATTGATTTGGTACTATGAAAGTGCAACCTGCAAATTCATTCCGGAAAAGTAATAGTATTTTATACTGACATGATTGGGCATTATTCTAACCAGACCAACTTGCCACGTTGAAGTAGCAAAGCGTTCACGAGATATTTCTTTTTACAAATTTCATGTTAAGTTTGTTTCAAATATCTCATACATATCCTGATAAATAATTACGATTTCTCACCAAAACTAATATTGCAGCATCATGCTTGTGAGGGTTGAATAACAGGTAATTCATCTATGCTGAATAGGTCCAATGATCTCCCTGCGTATTCTCGAGGAGGCGGCGGATTTCAGGAATACACAAATCCCCACAAAATACATATATCAGGAACTACGTATGTAGATCAAGTCTTACCAGGTAACAATCGCCATATAAGGGAATTGTGAGGAGTGTTTGATTTGCTAATGTGCAAACCACGTGAGGGCATTAATCTTTTGCTACTTTATAACTTGTGATATGTTCTAGACGTCACCGCATATAGATGCAGTATACTTGTTGAAAGATTGATTCCAATTTTCATCTTTGGCATAGTTATAATACCCCCGACGGTCGAGGGTATATAGTCATACCAACGATTCCGTCCGTCCGTCCTCCCGCCCGTCCGAGGGAATTTTTTGTTTTCCACATGTCTTCTACTCGACTTATAGGGGTGTAGTGCCACATTACAAACAAATTCGTTTAATTTAGATATTTTTTTTACAAATTTCTGTGTTCTGTACTTAGACTTTTTCCAATATCAGAATTTGTCTGACCAATTGCAGAAAAACTATTCATCTAATTCATTTCGAATCTTGTCTTCTAACATAGTAGGGGGGCAGTGCCAATATACAAGTGATTCTGTTTATTTTTTTTATTTTTTTAGAATTTTTATTTTTATGTACATTTTCAATCAGAATTTGTCTAACAAATTGCTGAAAAACTATTCATCCGGTTGTTTTCAAAATTAGCACATGTCTTCTTCCCTACCGTGTAGGGTGCAGTGCCATATAGCGAGCGATTTTGTGACTTTTTAATTTTGTAACCTATTTCTATATTTTGTACTCAGTCATTTTCCAAGATCAGAATTTGTCTGACCAATTGCAGAATTCATAAAATATTTTTCAATTCTTTGTTAGTGGGTGTCAAATTCTGTGTAAGATGTCTATTAATGGTTTGGATAATGGGATGTCTAACTTTTGGGAAGTAAGCAGTAATGTTTTTGGTCTGGGATGCATGGTCGGGGGTATTAGTGAGCAACGCTCACCTTATTGCTTGTTTACAACTGTTTTTCTGTCAGTCTTTTCATGGGTTATATACAGATAAATATTCTGATCTTTTGATGGCTCTTGAAACACAGATAGAATTCCAAAATATTTGAATTTAAGGGGAGGACGTTGTGGAATGACGCAGATATTTTCATGTAGACATAAATTTGCATAATCCGTATTCTATTCAAAATAATATTTGTTAACACATCATCAAAAAGGGGGAAAAGTCATACTAAACTAGCCCCCTAGCTAGTTTAAATTTTGCTCTGAAATCAAGGTGGTTTAGGTAATTTTAGACCAGGTTCAGGGCAAACCAGCTTTGAACTTACCGATCGTGGTTTAACTCTAAAATTAAACCCGGACTAGCTTAAACCACCTTATATCTAGCTTCGAACTTACGGGCCTCAAAGTTTAATGTGTAGTTTTATCCCTGTGACAATAGTTATATTTGGCTAAACTTCAGTAGTATAACGTTAACAGTTTTCTCATATTTTCATTATTTTAGTTAAAATAGTCAATAACAAAGCAATTGTTATATCTGGAGTGGTCAATACATCAAAATAATCCAAATCGTCCAAGAGCACCAAAGTTTATTTTACAAAATAGGTGCTTGATTAATTCTTTGTGTATATATCCATATCTTAGGGCGATTTGCCTTTTAAAACTTGTTTTAGATTATTTGATGCTAAGGTTAGCCTTATACTCCTTTGTTGATCCTAAGTCTGGGGATTTAACATTTTGATTTACTAGAAAGGGTTCGTTTATATGCAATAAAACGATTCCTCTGCGTGAAACCTACTACTTCAATCATAATAGGTTAATGTGGCAGATTTCGATTATATGTGGAAACAAGAGTGAAAGCAATTAAATATTGGATAAAACTATTGAATGTGCCATCTTATTGATTACCCAATTTTTTTTATAAAATGATGATGTTATATGATGAAAATGGAAAGTATTATTGGGTAACATATGTTTAAAATGTGTTATGTTCAGTAGGATTTAGCCACACATGGTTAGAACAATGTATAGATTCGCAATCAAATTTTCTCATGTCATTTAAACAACGCTTGCAAGATATATATCTACAAGACTGGCTCCACAAATAATCAGTTTCAAATAAATGTTTCTATTTTAGACTGTTAAAACAATCCTTATGCAAGGGCAATTATTTATCATTGTTGAATGTAATGAAATTTAGAATTTCGCTTTCAAGATTTCGCTGCTCATCTCTTGGCTTATAAATTGAAACCGGTAGATATATTGGTTTGGAAAAATGTGTTATTTAAATGAAACTGAAGATGATTATCATTTTCTTTGAGTCTGTCCAGCTTACCTCGATTTGAGACATATGTATAAAAAATATTACTTCAGGAATCATAATCATAATCATTTATTAATTTGTATTACTACTACTGCATGTCGAAAATCTTTCAATGTTTCTGTACCATTCCTTTAAACGTAGAAAGAATGTTCTCTCTACTGCTTAATGTTTGTTTTTTTCATAATATTGACTATAGGCCTGTTGCCTCTTTCAATGCAAACAAAGATTGATATCAGATATCACACTGGGAAAGGTATTGAGAATTCGCGACCTCGAATGAAAAGGTACCAAAGGAGGAGGCTTCAGCTATATAATATGTAGGTTTGAGCTCTCTCGTGCCAGTATTAGCTGAGCAGTATTCCTCAAATGTGCATGGGGTCGATTTTAGGTTAAAATCGGCTATCAGTATTCATTTGACTCCAAAGGACGCAAAAGTCCATACAAATGGCAAAATGCACACATACATACGCTGTACGACTATATTTATTGATTATTCTTTTCAAGTGATCAGTGTTTTCCCTCGTCGAATCACTCGAGCATGGGCCAACTGTTCCGCACTGTTCAAAGGTTGTTATTTAGAAGGCGAGCCCGAGACTGACGAGTCTTAGCGGTGGCGAGGTAAGAAGTGGTTTTAGTTTAGCTTTTCATTCTTTGTTTTTAAATTGTAAATGTTCATACAATGATACTGAATGATTGTTTTGATTGTCGACTTCATATGCTCGCTTGTTTGTTGAACAGAGTACAACTTATCTTTGTTCACTATCATCGTGGATGACACTACTTTAGATAAAGTGACAAACTGAAAGGCATTAAGGCATGAAAGCATTTAAGCAGCGACCAGGGGTGTTCAGTATTACGGATATATTCAGCTAACTGGAATTGTAAGTGTATCATGGTGGTTAAATGTGGCTTAATGACCACAAGTTTGTGGACTAACGACTTGAATAGAGCCCCAGCTATCCGTTAGCTGTCCTTCATGACCTTACACTTTATAAGTCACGTTTTTGTTAGAAATTTTGTCTTACAATGTTTGATACACATTGGACACAGACTAAACTGTTAAAAACACATTTAACAGCTGAAATTACTTTAACATTTACTTGATAGACTCGGTTCTTCTCGCTTTATTCTTATTATTGTCATGCACATAGTAAAGCGGTGAGTGTTCACTATACAAAGGCGCTGTGCTCTACTTGTCTCAGTGAACGGGGTCATGGGGTCTTCAGTTCACTTCCTCCTCTGATATCAATAAAGAGATCAATAATGAAGAAACCGTTTCTTGTAACTATCTTTATCATGGGTAGCTTGTATACTCTATAGCTGCCTCAGTGTCACTCATGTTTAAGAGATGAACATGGTTACTTACATAAATAAATACATTATTCCACCCACTTTCTATCAGTAATGTCTTTGTGAGCTTTTTGTATTATAACTTTCATTTTATCAATATGAATGCTTTATCGATTTTATGTGTCTCATAGGCCTGTATAGGCCGGGCAGACGTTGTTTATGTATATGGCGTTAATTGTTATATACATGTATATGACATGTCAACATTTGCGTGATATTTATAAAACAATATCTCTCTCTCTCTCTCTCTTAAACGTTTAAAGATTTGAATAATGAGAATGATATAGCTTATAACGATCGTAGTTTCATACAAATGTTTAACCGTTTCATACGCACTTTGGCACCGTTTCAAAATGACTTACATACCATTTGGACCTTGTGTACGTGGCAACCATTCATGAAAGATCTTGTTCATTGTCGGTATCACAACTGTTTTCGTCAGAACAGTCCTTATATTGAATGCAAGGACTCTAATGAAATTGTCTTTTGAACTACACGAAATAATATATATATAAGAAAATACATAAGCTTTTGTCAGTATTGACTAAATGTAATCGGCTGTGCTCATGATTGGTATTGATTATCTATATGACTTAACTGATTTCATCAATGATGTCGGCATATTTCAATCAACACACTTTGTTTGCGAATTGTTGATAACAATTATCTCAAACAATTAACAGCTACAGTTTATTGAACATTATTCAAGTTTATATATTTCGAACAAGTATCTTGACAAGTAAGTTTAAAGAAATACCAAGAATGTCATGTGCATTTAAATGTTGAATTCCGAACAATTGTACTGTTTTGAGAAGCCACTGTCGAAAAAGAGCACAAATAAGACGTCCGAATCAGTCAAAACCAAGGACGAAATGGACGACTTGCCTTCCCCGATACAAATTGATAACTATGCTAGTAACTATTATATTACATACGTGTAGTTTTGAGAAAATTACTCAACCGTTTCATTATGATTTAAGCTTTTTTAAGCTAGATATCCCAAAATTATTGCTTAGCGTGGATTTCAATCTTAGAACCGTTTTCTTTAGACGTACAGTCACTCTATGAATAACTATATTTGTCATTAACGATTATTTTATCACATAAAAGTTATAGGCATACACATAAGTCAATAAATGACGGATTCTTCCGTCAGAGTATGTTAGTTTTCAGTACAAATATATGTATATCAAAATAATTTTGTTATCTTGATGATTTGATTTTAATGATTTGGTATTTGTTACCGATCATTCATTATCACACGAGGCGTGGCAGTTTTATTTTATTAGCTTTTTCGAAAACATGTTAAATTACATTGAATATCACAAATAAACTTTATTGGGTCACCGCGAAATTGTATTTAACTGAGAAACATTTTCAGAGTTGCAGCCTCTCATGAAACGAATTGGTATCCCAGTAATCAAAGTTTAAATCCTTAGTGTCGCACAAAATGCCAAATTTGTTTCTTTACGATTTTTTATAGCTAACATTTAGTAATGTTACAGTATGGACAAAAAGGTTGCGTTTTTAAATTTCTTGATATACCTTTATTCAATGGTTTTCTAAATTTGCGGGTGTGAAGATGCATTGACACTTATCTTGTAAACTAAGATTAGTTGCACACATAGAAAAAAGGAAATGACAAATATCCTCCAGCAGTTTGATTTGACATACCTCAACAAGGGGAGATGAGGTGCTTTAGGGGTTTAACGCCGGTTTAAAGTGTATTTTACTCATATTAGAGCCCATCACTATAGAACCATGGGTGGTGCTGCGATGAAATTCAGTGTAGCATTGCATCGAAAACTTAACTGCTTGTAGTATAGGGGTCGTATTTATAAAGATTCTTAGAATTTTCTAAGAAAAACTCTTAGAATTCCTAAATTCACACTTACCTAAAAGTAAGACATAGGAATCCATTTATAAACATTCTTAGAGTGACTTTTAGCTAAGAATAAATTTTAACTCTTTAAATATTGTTAAGTGTTGTTACTAAGGAAAATCGTCCTATTTTATATTTTAAATTTGTGACTGATGATAGTCAGTTAATGCTAAATGTATTATTCTGACAGTGTCAAAAATCTCATTACACAAGCCAATCATTAATAGTCAGAGGACAGAGTATGAAGAAGGCGGCCATTTTGTGTGAACACCTTTAATTCAATTTGTGTAAGAAAACGGAATCGCATGGCTAAACTTTACGTTATATATTTGAATTATAACTGCTCCATTTAGTTTAAATACATTGTCTTTCAATTGGAACCATTTATTTTCATTTTCCTGATATCACCTTATATTCCCTCTAAAAACGTGCTACTGCCCCTTTAAAAGTATGCCACGTTATGAACTATAAGATCTAAATCCATTCTTGTAAACTTAATTCTATCTTTTGGAATACAAATGAATTTCATTGTGAATATGATTTTTGAAAACATCATTATTTTTAACTATAAGACATTCAATCCCAACAGTAAAAAACATTTCAAACATAAATATTAAAAGGATGATTCTGCCTATGCTTTTTAAAACCCTGTCATTTGATTAAAAAATGGATTCTCTTTTACATTTTTTAATCTCTTATCTTAATTTTATTGATTTTTTAGATTTAATTATGTAATCTGAAATAATAAGAATTAAGATATTGCACTTATTCATTAGAAAAGCACTATGAATTTATGTAACTGAATTATATTATCTAATCAATGAAGATTGGAAAAAGAACTCATAGTAATAAATTTAATTAATATTGAACATATATAAAACGACCTTAATATATATTATGAAGACATAACATGGCAAATCAAAATCAAATTCCAGTTAATATTAGAGTCATGTTTGTTGACGTCGAGTGTTAGTAATATGATACACAGACACTTTATTCTAGGAGCATTAAATCTGCAAACAAGTCTTGCTTCAGTTATTTTGATTCCTATTCATTATGTGTCTTACATGAAGAGGATGTTGTAATAGCAAAGCTTATTCTGTCCAAGGTGAGGTATATGATAAGGTAACCTTTATGTCAACCGAAATGAATTTGCTAGGTATGCATTTGTTTTAACATTTTATCTGTTAAATTTAAGATTGTCAATATCCATCTTTTTGGGTTGAGTTTGCAACATACTAAGAACGTATGCTTAAGGTGCCATCTTTTCATGTTTAATTGATTTTGGGTAAATAAAAATCTTTTAAATAAAGTAGAAACAGTTATGAAACTGATTGTGAACAAGCTATTTTAGTTTTGATTTTTTTCGGTGTGTTTTCATCATAGAGTAACCACAACAATCATCAAAATGCCAAATAATACAGATTAATCTGCAAATAATCCTGGCAACAGGCATTTCACAATGATGCAAGATCCATTTCAAATCATTTTGTTATGGAAATGTAGTTAAATGTTGCCATTTACCTGTAAAAACATTCCAGCTGACACTTGGGTCACATCACTTAGACGGCCATTTTGGTGAGTAAAGAAAATTCTGAACTCCTTAAGAGTGCTATTGAGGACTCCTTACTTTTACGCAAGTTAAGAGTACTTCTAAGACCTAACAGTTTTTATAAATACCGCTTAAGAAAAATCTTATTAATTCTTTGAAAATTCTTCGAATTTTTGGCAGTTAAGAGTACGTTTCTACTCTTAGAATTTTTATGAACACGGCCCCAGTTCTCTATTGCAGGCAAAGTTGCCAAACCCCTTGGCGAAATCTCAAAATAAATTAGCTCAAGTCTCAACAAACCTCACTGCATTTAAACATCCTAGTACCGCTCCGTTGCTGCGTTGTTTTAGGTCGAAGAGGTAACAAATACAGCATGTTGGTAACTTGGTTTTCATGAGGTTGATAAATCCTCCATGTAAGTGCACTTACCCAGGCAGCACCACTACGTTGGGCCAACATTGGCCTATGTCTGACAGTGTTGGCAGACACTGATATTGGCAATGAGGCGTTGGCCCAACGTTGGCCGATGCCTAACATTGTTCGCTATACTGATGATGGGGAAGAGATGTTGGGCCAATGTTGGTCCTACACAGCATTAAGTTATGATGTCAATATACAGAAGTTTATCTTGACAAACATTTTAAGTAACTTTGATGTGCATGATGAAGCATGAATATAGAGCACACAGCCTCCCATGGCACATTAATGTGTAGTCAATACTTTCTCAAGTTGTGTTATCATACACAATTCACTTTCTGACATCACTTGTAATATTCATTAGAATTGTTGTTCATGTATTAAAACTAAAATATGAGAAACGACACAATAGTTATTAGTTACTCAACAATAATAAAAAAAAATATTCTGCATTGTATTATGTGCGAGAAAAGAATATATCTTATGAAAAATAATTTGCTTTCACAATATAATTATTTGATTCTGCTGTACTCAACCAACACCTCTCAAAAGGTGATTTTAAAAAAATGCATTCTTAACTAAGATGTCAGGTGAGTAAATGTGTATCATAATTGAGGCTAACATTTATGACTGTAAGTCTCCGGTTCGCCAAATATATATACATATAATATAATAAAATGAAATAGATGCAAACTGAGGACATAAAACATAAAGTAAAAAATATTATTTTGTCACTTTTCATCAATAAATATAAAGGGAGATTTTTTTAAATATCAAAGATATGATCTTTTTTCTTCTTCGTTAATACATCTTTGTAGCATTTTTCAATTATACCCTTGAATAAAATAATAACTCTTTTATTGCGTCCTCCTTAAGACCCTTCTTTCCTTTTACCCAAAATCTCAGTTAAATTATTCCTAAAATAAGATGAAAGTGTTTTCATGCCTCAAAAAACAAAATCCTGAATTTTTGCACATCTTTTAAAATTTTTGAAAAAAAATCCTTTTCCGCATCCAAATCCCACAAGTTTTGGTAGTTACCAGTGTGTCGTCTGCTGCAATGGATGAAACTGCACCTGAAGTTGGATCTAAAATGTAAGTTTTTCAGCAAACTAACAATCTTTTCATTGTTTGTTAAACATATGTAGGTATATTATATCTCTTTCCTTATGCTCATGTCTACTGTTATTTGTTAATAGACAAATAATTGCCGCAAAATGACAGTGATAGTGATTTTCATCATTGACTTTGTTGACAGTCAATGTTTAGTAATTTTATGATTTTGATGAACACATTTTGCTTGCTGTTGAACTGGTATGCAAATGAAGGTCAAGCAAATGTGCTTCTTCTTATATGATCATTGTGAGTAACAACAATAATGAATGCAGACTGAACATTATTTTTTTCTATTCACAGATATTTTGTATTATTGTCACATAAGCAAAGTATTGATTACTTAAAGAGTTCTTATGTTGTGAATGCTTCTATTTTGAATGTTGTAAATGGAATATATGCAGTTATTATTCCATGGAATAAATATTGATCATGAATATTTCATAGGATAGTGACTGCAGCACTCGCTATGAGGGGATATTATGCTACACAAGAAATAAATATTACTCAGCATGATTGGAGATTTTTTGCAGGATTATTTTATTATCATTTTCTTAACTTAACTCAGAGTTAAGTTTATTTATAAACCAGCAAAGCAACTGCATGTATTTAATTTCAAAATCATGATATTTACTGATAATATTTGATCTTTGTAGTTTCAGTACCATATCACTGTCAAAAAAACAAATCATTGAACAGATTTAAATTATCAACATTTACTTCCTTACCTTACTTTTGTCAATGATTATGATAACAGATTCTGTAATACCAGTGTTTTTCTTGGTTGATCAGCTGAGAGGGGTCATTTTGGCAATATTCAGCAGATGAGCCCTTTTGTAATGATAAAAATATGGAACACCTAATAATTTTAACGGACACCAAACCAGAAGGATGGACAAATATCCCTGGGACCACTCAAGGAACAACACTGTATACTGTAATTTAAAGCTTAGCCTGCCCTATTTGATAGGTTCATAAATATTTTTTTTGATGTCATTGTGAAAAAATAATTTCATGAGTAAAAACAATAAATCTATGTAAATGAAAATAGTGCACAAGAAAACAAAAATAATATTAGATATTTTGTAGTTCATAGAAATTGAGAACCACAGCTACAAAAAATGGCTTTTATTTCATGTATGAGAACTCTACTCTTTTCAATGACTTTTGTCTGTTCTTTTATAGGTAAATACACTTCTTCCAGAAATCTTTGCAAAACTAACAAAAACCAGTGTCTGGGAACAGTACTGGAATGGAAAGGAAAGAAAACTAGAGGATTTGAAGTAAGTATTCATTTGTGACTTGATCATTCAGATATCACTTCAAGTAACATTATTAATGGGTATTCAAGTACTGTTTCAAAGAAATATACATCTAGGGTTATTTTTAATCTTTTCAAAGTTAAATGCAACTGAACTAGATTTATCACATGTAACAGTAAGGATCCCTGTAGGATAATATTATTTTCAACTGATATACAAGTGTATTTACAATTTCATATCCTTTCATTTACAGATGTGCTGTGATTTGCAATCATAAATCCAACCACAAAACTGTTGAAGGTATTCTATCAGTGAAACTGTTTGCCAGTTCAAGAAAGTCAATGCCAAAGTAAGTATTACTTGATTTTCTCAGTTTCATTTTATTTCTTACACACATACAACTTTGCAAAAGAAATAATTACTTTTGTTACTTGATGTATTTGGTTCATCAATAATTCAATGAATTAAAATGATTGATTTTTAATGCAGATAAATTTCCCAAAATATCTGATTTAATAAAGTACTTAATTTATGTATTATTGTTCAGGTACTACCTGTTGGGCAGCTACAGGAAGGATTCTCCAACAAACAAACAAAACCTGAGAATGGATTGTATATGATATATATATATAAAAGTGTTATTAATGTATTAAAGCTGGAAATGTTTTTTTCTAAATAAACTTTATAAACTTGGAACTTGTTTATTTTTCACTGTATCACTAAATTATCAATATCAAAGTATAAAAATGTTACATTCACAGCTCAGCTGTATCATTTCGGTAGGTCGCAATAATACTATGCTATTTAACAAAGATCTGAATTTGAAAAAAGATACTGTTATGTTTCAGTTATGAAGAAGAACAAAATGCAATGTTTTTCTTTTCAGTCTTCACACCAACACTCACCTCAAACCTGCAGTCAGTCGATTCATAGTAGATATCATTATCAGACAAATACATCATAAATATCCTATATACCGGTAATATACAGAAACATGCAATACTAATACCTTATCTGTCAGTATCTGAGTCAATTAATTTTGATAAACTTATTTGTTAACTTAAAGTTTTGGACGACGTTATTGGTGTGAAGAGATTACTCAGAGATCATATGACTGGTTGCCGAGAGGAAGAATATGAAAACCCCAATCAAATTATTATTATTATTGAATAATTTGGTAAAAAATATAATATAAATGAAAATGACCATTGCTCGAGGGACCATGTTGGGCCAACACAAATAAAACGTTGGGCCAACACAAAAGAAACGTTGGGCCAACACAAAATAAACGTTGGGCCAACACAAAATAATCGTTGGGGCAACGTGGTAACTTGATGTTGTGTCAACGTTGAACCAACGAGCAAGGCCAACGTTGGGCCTATGCATTTAACCAACGTAGGGCCAACAACTTTGGAAATGTTGGCCCAACGTTGGCCCAATGTAGTGGTGCTGCCTGGGTAATTGTATATATAACAGAGACAGTTTTTAAGGAATAAACATGAATTGTTCCAGAATCCGAGATGGTCCTCAAGCTTCTTCTATGGATCCTGTGGTCCTCACCATGCATCAGTTTGTCATCATTAACAGCGTGTTCAATCTCTTACAACGCAGAGCACAATGGACTCGGTGTCGACTGTCATGGCAGAAATCTCAAAGAGATCCCTAAACATTTCCCCGCCAACACCACCTCCATCGATCTGAGCTACAATGACATCAGCACTGTAAGCAACTTCAGCTTTCTGGGCATGTCAAGACTCCAGGCACTCAATTTGAGCTATAACGTCATAACAAAGATTGAATCTCTTGCTTTATCAAATTGCAACTCACTTAGATATCTTCACATTGAATCCAACCATGTATTTGTGAATGGAACTGTTTTTGACAATTTGGGTAATCTTCAAGAGTTGGCCATAGACGACCGTTATGATGCTGAAGTCTTCAAACCACTTTCAAGATTAACAAGGATTGACGTTGTAACTAACTTTGAATGCAGTTTTGAAGGATATCAATATTTAATCAATTTAAGGGCAATTCATATAAGTGGTGTTTTCAGATGTGAAAATGATACCTTTGCTAAATTGAATAATTTAACAATTGAATATTTATGGATAGAAGCACACCTATCACACATGGATATAAATGCATTAGCTCCACTGAAACAATTACAGGAACTCACGTTTAGTCATACAGGAATTGACTTGTCAATACTTCTCAATGCTCTGTATCCCTTAGTTGGAAAAAATTTAACAAAAATAACAATGGACAGTGTCATTTCAAAAGGTATCAAAAATATGAAAGAAGTGGAGGAAAGAACATTGACAAAGGAAAAGTTGAAATATCTATCCCAGATTTGTGTTGCAGATCTCTCCCTGCCACACAATTCTTTATTGTTCATTGATTTCGAATTTCTAATGAATTCACCCATAGCAAATTGTGTGAGGCGTCTCACACTTAGTAGAAATATGATTACTAAAGGACCGATCGAGGTGTATTTGCTGCTCTGGAAACTAAGACAGCTTGAGTATATTAACATATCTGACCAGTCGCGGTATCCAGAAGGAACAGCTTCAGTGCCAGAGAGACTAAAATTATTCCATATTTCATTGCAGGAAAATATCCGGAGCAAAGGTGGAGTAATTGTTTCATTTCCAGAAAATCTTAGAGAAATTATCTTCAGCAGAAGCACCGCACATATGGAGCATTGTGAAGTTGACGTAACCATTAAGAACGGGAACAGGCTTAAGAAATTAGATCTTTCCTTCAATGGCTTAAGCACTATAAAACATATTTTTGGTTTATCAAATGTTGATTATGTCGATTTATCTGGTAACGAAAGACTTAGTTTACCAGATGACTTCTTTTGTTATGCGAAAACGATCAAAACCTTGAGGATGACAGATATGTCATTACCACAAAGTGTCATAGATACTCAAGGAAAAACGTTCTTAGGGTGTTTACCTCGTCTGAAAACTCTGAGCATAGGCGGCAATCGTCTTGTACAACTCCCACCTGATTTGTTTGAGCTGAACACACTTCTCGAGTATCTTGATCTGTCACGCAACATATTCGTTTCAATACCAGTACATCTCAGTTTGTTGCCAAACCTTATCCTGCTTGATGTTTCATTCAATTCCTTTGGGTCTCTGGATCAGAAGACTACTGTAGATATAGATAATCATTATCAAGTCACTGACAGCCGTTTCAGGTTAAAACTCAAAGGAAACTTCTTTGAGTGCAGTTGCACCAATCTACCGTTCCTCTTCTGGTTATCGGAGACAGAAGTTCTTTCTGAGACAAACACTTATCTTTCTTGTATCACAGAGAATGGGAACATTACAACCACAGGAGAAATAACTCACAATATGTTGAAATTCTGGAGGAAATGTAAGGGAGGTGATACATTGTCTATTAGTTCTATACTTGGCACCCTGTTCTTGTGTTCTTTTCTTGCCGCCCTTCTAGTTGACACCAATAAAACTAAACTTGCTTACATTCTCATAAACGCTCTGAAACACAAGGCTCCGAAAAGAAGGCGACAACATTTCAAGAAAGATGTGTATGTATCATATGCAGATATGGACTACCGCTGGGCCTGTCATGAATTATGTGCTATTCTTGAAGAGAGAGACGTAAGTCTCTTCATTTGGGACAGAGACGCAGTGCCTGGAGACTGCACTGCTGAAGTGATTACAGAGAACGTGAACCAATGCTGGAAGACCATCCTGTACTTCACAGAGAACTACGAGCGAGATGCCTGGAGTTACCTTACCACAATGGCTGCTGTCAACTGTGTGGACAATGTTACTCCAGAACGTCTCATCCTACTCCTGCCAGAGAATGAAAACCCTCAGTTACCGGAGTGTCTGCTTCAGGTTGTTCCAGAAAACTGCATCTTCTATGTTCCTAAACACATCTCGAGGAATGGTGCATTCTGGGATGAACTGGAAAGCACTATTAAAAAGGAGACATGAAAACTGTGTTCTCTCATGAATGCCGATGATATGGACTGTCTGTTCATTAAAATGTTTATTTGAAATAGTGCTTGTTTAAGTGCTTAAAGGGCAAGTTGTGTACTTTCATATTTTGACCTATTACATAACTTATGATTTTCTGTATTATTGAAATTCACTCTCAGTTATCAAGGAGACTTTTTTTATTAACCTTGCAAAATTATTTCGTAAATCTTGAGAAGATGTAATTATCGATGTTAACTTATTTGCAGGACTACACATATCCTTTCGACTGCCGATGCTATTAAGCATCTTTTACCCAATAGCTAGATTTCCCCTCGAAAAAAATGCTATATAGCAGTTTATCCCCGCTTTCACAACCGGAAGTAACATTAAAAAGAATTGCCATGTCAGTAACCTTTCTTAAAAAACTTTGTTTTGGTAAATAATGAGCTATTTACAATTGCCAAAAGTCCAGGATCGACGCAGTAATTAAATATCTACCTGGGCTAGTGTTGTTGATTGATTCACAGGGCTGTTTACACGGTGTGTGCATGGTTTACATTCTGATGTTGCTAAGTATACGCTCTATAAACTGACTATACCTTCCAGATATCCCTCATTTCAAGGATATTTCAAATATTATCTATATAAATATTTTATTGGGGTAAGAAAAACAATAACAAAGCCTAGTCTTTAGTGTTCGGGTCACTCTCAAGTCATAGAGCTCAGGCCTCTGTCAACAAATTGCATCTACTTGATTAATTCTTATATAATATTATGTGTGAGTTACATAAGACTAAAATAATACTTTAGAAAATTGTCATTATTGTATATAATGTTTTCTTTGTTTCTACTTTTGCCAACATTAAAAATATTCTTATTCATTTGAATTTGAGAAATATTATTGTAGATTTCATATTTTATATGGATTATAAGTAATACTACGACATATCTCTACAGTACATAGTATCATGTTTAGAAGTTGTCTGTACATATATTACTTAATCTACTCGGTTCTTCTATTTATAAAATTGTTATCAAAATAATCAGTTATCTATGTAAGACATTTTTGTAGTTGTAAAATTGTTTAAAGATTTAAAAAAAATATTGTTGAATAAATGTTTTGTATATTTATGAGACTCGACTGTATAATGACGAACATCCTAATATGTTATGGAAATATTATATTTAAAAAACCCCACCTATGCAGCCTTAAAATAGGAAAAGAATATTGATCATAATTCTATAAAAAAAAATCCCATTTTAAATTACATAAAATTTGTTTTGAATTGACATCAGAATTGACAAATAAATTTGGAAGCCATATTTCATTTTGTAATCAATGCTACAAAAAATCTAGATGTAAATGGTATAAATACTGATATTCATAAAATGTTAAATTTGGTCTGTGTTTTAAATATTTGTTTAGTTCTGTTGATACTTTTACTGTTTCCAATATTTTCTTTTCCTTGACAGTGAACCAGCTTTACTTAATCATATATATTTGTTTATAGAACTAATTCAAATCACTGTTTATATAGGTAGATATTCACTGGAATTGATCTAAAAAGCACTGGGAAATTATGTAACATAAACTATACAAAATATGTTGTATATAATAGAAGCAACTGCATGTTCTTTGTTAGATAAATGAGGGAAATCGTTACAAATTATTTTGAAGAATAATATTTTTACAAAAGAAAAGGTAATAATTTTTATTTGGTGTTAAATTTCTGTTCAAATTAAGTCATATCAATTATTTTTGATGACATAATTCTTCACCAAAAGAGATTATTAATATATTTTAAAGGCCTAGATAGATCTACATATTTCAAATTATTTTATTCATATCTAGCTAGAGGGTTATGTTTATAATACTGTAATTCATAAATATTTAAAGTACATGTTTTTATATGTTTTATACTCAAGCAATTCTGTTGATATTTCATATTGTTTCAATTAATTATCTTCAGTGCCTAGAATCAATCACCCAGTTTAAATAAAGCATAAACCAAACATAGATCTCATTGCCATACGTTCTGGTTATAATTGAAGTTACCACCACCTCCTTACAAACTTCAAATATTCATTGAAAAGGTTATTTAATGTCATGTCAATTCTAAGAGAAATTTTTTACAGTTAGATGAATAATGAATTTCCTTCATTTCTATCGAATCTTAAATTTTAAAGTTTAAATTGTCCATAGCAAGGCAAAATCACATTATTTTCCCCCTTTAAGCCAGATCACTTTGTCTACTGGTATTTGTTTGTTATTTGTGTGGCTTAACATCTATGTAATTCATTTTGCAATCAATTCAAATTATTTGCTCATATTTTTCTGTATCATTAATAATTGTCTCAAGGCCACGAACATATATCCTGATATATATTAACATATCAATGAAAGGCTTATTTATTACCATCACAATATCAATAATTCTTCTTTTCTTATTTTGATAATGATTCATAGTATTTGTTCAAAAATGTTGTGTATATGAAGCTTCTTGTTTCAATCCATGATGTGTCTCTTTTACGGTTTTGTAGCACAATCAAAGTTGTAAATCACAATCAAAATGCGTAAACCTGCCTTTACAGAAGTTACATCTGGGCAGTTACTGCAGTTTGTTCAACATTGGCATTGAAGATCGAGATAACAAACATAAATTACATTTTGTCAAATGATTATCATAAATATGCACTGATGTATATAGGAATAAAAAACTATAATCTCGTTTGCAAAATTTGTCGGTCGTTTGAATTTACCACGAATATAACTAACCAAAACAAAGGTTCGTTAGGGATATACATGAAATAATTACTTTGTGTCGATTTTATTGTCATTCAGGTTTTCGTCACTGGTGTCGCTGAAATACGTATCAATCAAACCGACAAAATCATTTCTAGCCTATAGAAACCAGAGAGTCGCATTAACGAAACGTGGCCAATTTCTCACATCAGGAAATAAGAAGCGTCCTTAGTCTCGTTTTGAATTTGAGAAGGCCATAGGTCGTATGCATGCATGAATCTTGAGAAGACCCTACAGCTGTTTTTCCACCGGGAAATGCTTTGGATGTACATTATATGTCCATTTTAAATACAAAGAGTGGTGAGAATACATTGTTTTGTTAAGGGAAATATATTTTTATTGCACTTAACTCAGAATCAAAGATGCGGTTGTTAACCGATTGTTAATCACGGTATCAAAGTTAGATACAAAAATCGATTAGGTTATGTATTGCATTGTAAAATCAGCATTGCTTTCGCTATAACTTATTTTTCGACCTTTTATCTTCAGGTTTTTAGATCCCAATCATAACCTCGGTCCTGTGTTTTATCTATAACGTAAGTCTTTATATTATATCTGAACGTTATCATCGCTAAGAAAGCAATCAGTCACCCAAACCTGTGTGTTCAAAATACGTATGCTTATGTGCTCCTTTACTATTTAGTAACAAATAGGTTTCCATTTGCCACTAAAATTAGTCTAAGTTGCATAACATGCAGTAAAATTAAGCTTTCTTATGATTTGACCATTCACTGTTTTAGTAAGTCCTGGATCTTATGGTGTGGCTGAGGAGAAAGCGGGATAACTTCTATAGAGTTTTTCCGATGAAAAAATCTACAAAGAAGCTTCTTTTCCGAGGGAAAATTTGGCGGGGGAAAACCCTAGTATATTACACCGGTACTGTTTTACTGTAAAACTGCCAATCCCGATTCAAACGTATCAAAGTATGGCCTTCTCAGACCCCGTTATCATCATATGTTGTTGCTTTGCCAAACCAGTTTTAAGATAAGGCGTCCTCAGTATCCATTCCGCAATTTGGCGTTTCATCCGTATTCATTTCATAGGCTTCATAACGCTTTGACTCTTTCTTTAACCAAATGCTTGTAACTTAGCCCGCTTTGTCAATCCTTAGCCCGAAAGTGAAATTACAACGGTTGTTGTCCATTTCTCATCTCTTTATATTAGTAATATAGTAAAGAGTGTTTTTGGATGATATTCTTCTTCATAAAAACGTTTCATCCATAAACATTCCATTAAGGCTTTTCATAAATAAATGGTGTTGAATATCAATTAATAACTTTGTTTACTTGAAGGAGTTTCAAATCCCTTCTAGCAGCCTCTCTCAAATCCCCTCCTCAACCTCTTTCAAATCCTTTTCCTCAACCTCTCTCTAATTCCTTACCTCAACCTCTCGCAAAGATCTTCTCTCAACCTCTCTCAAATCCCCTCCTCAACCTCTTTCAAATCCTTTTCCTCAACCTCTCTCTAATTCCTTACCTCAACCTCTCGCAAAGATCTTCTCTCAACCTCTCTCAAATCCCCTCCTCAACCTCTTTCAAATCCTTTTCCTCAACCTCTCTCTAATTCCTTACCTCAACCTCTCGCAAAGATCTTCTCTCAACCTCTCTCAAATCAACTGCCTCAACCTCGTTTAAATCCTCTTCCTCAACCTCTCTTGGAAAACATCTTGCACATGCGGAAACTCCTCTATGGCAAGGTATTTGATGATGAATGATATTCTGTTTGTCAACGATATCTTAGATTAAGAAAACAAATCATAGCCTACTATGTTGTACAGCTCCCAGGTAATTAATATTGAAAAAGTATGTCAAACTATGTAAGTCAAAAGTAGTAATAATCCATTTTTCTAACTTGTACATTCAGCTCAATTTACGAGCCTCTTCAGGCCATATATATATCAGCATATCGACTCCCTTAGAACCTAAAAATCTTTTTTTTTTAAATCACCATAAAAATACAAAAACTTATTGTGAAAATCAACCTTTTTACTAAATTTTGACTGCGTATTTCATATGGTTTTACAAAAAGAGCATCTATCTTTATGAACTATATGCTATAGGGAATATAGACGAGAAGGAAAATGATGACATTTGACAGCATTTAAATATTTGATGTATACATGTAGATTACAAGAATGAAAAACATTAAACACAAACGTAAGGGTGATTTCTTTATTTACAAGCCATATTTACAAAAAAGCAGTCAAACATATCAAAAAGCCTTCGTTTACTTACAAAGTTTGGCACAGCTGAATTCACTGTTATTCGTAAAATGATAATAGATTTATTTGTCTTGAGAAAAAGTATACATTTTACATACAATTTACAGTTATTTACAAACAATACTTAAATGCATATATACAACCTTCAAACGTTTAGTGATATTTCGAATATGTGAAAAGCCAGGTTTAGTATTGGACGTACTTTTACGCAAGCCGAATTCGGCAATTAGTTCCGTACAGTGTTACTAGAGTTACAATTCCTCCACATCATCCTTTTACAATGCGCAAAAATGGTGCCATTTCTATCATCTGTGGCGGTTACTCAATAGGTATAACGCTTTCGTTCCTACAGATGCATCAAATATTTAGCAACATGTGTTCTACCTATCTACGAGTCTAAAATGTATATTTCTCTGTTTTTCTCTATTTATTACAAAACCTTGTTTCCTATTCTCTTATATCACGTAAATGTTGACAGGTATATAAGACACGGACGGTGATTGCTCTCTATCTACTCATGTATGTACTCTGATTGGCACTATGTGAATATACAGCAACATCATGGTTTCATTCAGACAAAAATGTATTCCATAGAATTAGTTCTCTTCCAACATTGAACATAATGTCTATTGATATATATTTACAGATGGATTGGTGAATATGTTAAAGGGGATGGTACGACAGATTTTTTACATTATTTACATAGAGCGTACTACATGTTAATTCTATACACAATTCAAGTTACATACAAAAACTAAAGAAAATCCCGCCACAAACTCATTACGTTACATAAGCCAAAGGATTCCGACCTTCTGTTCTCGATCTTGACAGTTTGAGACCTCCGCGCAGGTCGGTCATGTGACATTGAGCACGTGAATCGGGTAGAGCGCACCCTGGCGGCGAGTTCCAGGAACAGTGGGAGGAGCCGGGCATCCAGCCAGCGTACCAGATATACCCCCCGGGGAGGGACCAGGGGGACCAGGGTGAGGAGGAAGGGGGTTGATCCCGCAGAGGGGGGATCTCCGGAACTGACGTCGGCGCCATCTTGCGCTCCTCTGGAACTGGAAAGAAGAACATACGATTGAAAAAAGATATAGATCAATTTTGGAGGATTTATCGACGTTGCAGTTTTATTGACGTACACAAAAATAAGAAAGACCAACCCAATGCTTATAAATTTTGCACTGGAACTGGAAAACAGAAGTTCGAAAGCTTGAAAGAAGATGGAAAAGAATCTGACGTTTCCTTCGGATGTCATCTTCGGTGTCCTGGGGTTGAACATGAAGTGTGAGCTGGAATTGCAAACCGTTTCCCTCACCACAGGATAAAAAATGGGTTGTTACATGTGTTTTAGACATGCTCTATCGACGTATCATAGACTTGCACATGATGGGGGTTAAGAGAGTTCAACGCAGTTTGAGTTGAGTTACGTGAAACAAACCAACATTCTCCGGGTCCGTCAACTAAATTAAATGTCATAGAACATAGTTGAATAAGATCGAGTTTATTTCATCAACAGTCAAAAACATCTTGATACAAGCTATGAACCTGAATGAAGACTTACAATATTGAAAAGACTACTACTGCTTGACAAATAGTGACTTGCAAAATTATATATTTGACAGGGTAGTATTAAACTTACATGAATTTGAATCCTACACCTCGACTTGTTCACGAAAGCATGAATCGTATAAATCATCTATTTTCCTAATTTTGGACCACACATTATATGAATGAGATTAGGCTCTACCTGCAATCCAATTTGATACTTAGTATGCGGCTCGCTGTGCGAGTATACAGCATTCGGCGGCAGGTATTCCGGTCTAGTATGAGATAGTTATACAAAAATAGCAACTGTCTTTATTTGTATTGTTCACGAATGAAACTGGAGATCTTAAAAGGGATATTCTATCGGGGTATTTATTGTGGAAACGAAATTCAATGAGATGTTTCAGTCCATGCATGTCATGCTTTTAGTACATGGTTATAGCACAATCAAGTGAAACTTGTTACTGGGGTTTAAATTTTTTATTAATTTTTGACAACTTGATTAAGAAGACACAGGGGGTACTCGACTGTACAGGTAAAGCGGAAGTTGCACCTCTGCAACGTCCAATTCCTCACTGTACAGTGAAAACAAAACAACCCCGACTCCACGTTCACGGTTAGTTCTAGTTAATACGTTGTTTATAACAGATTTAAACTGTCTTGGTGGACCAATGAAGCTTTACTGCTTTGTAAACTACTGCATTTATAATGTAACATAACTTCGGTCTCTGCATAATGATGATTTTCAGCTGTCCTTGAGATCGCGTTCGAAAGCCTAACGAAAATATGTCTAAATTTGCCAATCACAGCAATTTAGATGAACGGAGTCATTCAAATTAACCTTTCATATGTTGATAGAATGTGGATATCGTTATATAAATGCCAAATCAAGTCTTTCTGACTGTTTCGGCCAAATATTTCGACTAAAATTAAACTGTACGCTGAAGGGACGTTGCGACTGTCTCGGATGCTGACTGTACGGGAAGTTGCGCATTTACAGAGTATCCGAGAAATGTTATATGTTTATAAAATAACCATTGCATTTAAATCCACACGACAATAATGGCTGTAATATTGCTCAAACGGCACTAAACACCAACGTAATCAATCACTATTCAGAACTTACATGCATAATAGTTTCGGGGGGATATTGGTGAATGTGTTCATATAAAATTGAAGATACAAACTACTTTTATTTATAAAGTTATGCGACAATAAATGCTATGATGTTAATACATTTTCGGAAGATAAATATTGCTACGTTAAACGTTTATGCAATTGTATACTTCACGGTAGTTTTAATACCTGTTTTCTTCAGTCTTTATCCCCGTGCAACTTCCCTCATGCGTATGAGAGGGCCTCATAAGCTCAGATAATACTCTGAAATGAGGGCCTTACTTACGTTTATAAGGCCCTCCATCCCCAGATAATACCCTCCCACCAGGGATATTATCTTGTAATGTTACTCATCTAATATAACCATTAACGCTGAGATGTTTATTTTAATATTAAACTAAGTCAGTTTAATGAGAAACTCATATATAACCATTAACGCTGAGATGTTTATTTTAATATTAAACTAAGTCAGTTTAATGAGAAACTCTTATGAAAAATAAGTCCAAATTCAACTAGGATTGACGCGTCAATACTTATGTCTTCAAGATTCCTGTTTGACCTTCACACAGTGTGTGACCTTCACATGACGTTTTGTCTTAGAGGTAAACAGTAACTAATACATTATCAAAATTACCAAATTTCACTTGATATTCAGTGTTAAAGACTTTTAAAAAAAACCATGTTGGCCAATGTCAGCTATGACATCATTCTTCAGAGAATATTATTCCTAGAAGCAGAAACAAATTTGGTTGAATTATCTATCACCGTTTGCCAGATACATGTGATTAAAGACTGTAATTTAAAGTTGACTGTTTCAGACCCCTGTATAATGTAATGAAACCTAACACTTTAACTATTGATATTTCACTCATAAGGTATACCAGAAACAATGTTGGTCTTGTTTATCCACATACAAAGATGTATATTTTGTTTTGATAACTTAAATAGTAATGGAGTAATGAACTTTGGAACTTTAATTGTTGAAAACACTGAAATTTGATTAGTTTTAGACCCCTACTTCATGTTGGTCCCTCTAGCTCCTTAATTATCAACATGTTCATGATAAAGTGCAACATAGCAAAGGAAATGTGCCAAAAATGAGGATTTTCCAAAAACATCAACGATAAAATTTCTATCTGTAAAAGTTTTCAAACTAAAATTCTCAAAGTAAAATAACCCTCGAAAAATGTTAAAATCGCCGAAAAATATAACAAATCTCTTTATGTCAACATATTTCCTTTAATATTAACTTTTATATAATAATGACATGGAGGGAACTTGTTGAACTATCATTGTAGAACAGAATGCATCAAACAGATTGAATTCTTGACATTTCCTTACCGAGTAGTGTCCCTTTGAACGTGACGCATGAAAATCCTTTATTTCAAAAGATCATTTTTGAAACTGCTGTAGTTTAAAAACCGCTACAAATTGATACTTGATATGACCTATTTATGTGTAGCAATCTCTCAGCTTTTCAAATGAGCTATAGCATGCGTCTGTTTGTACTTCCGTTACTGAGGAGAAGATTTTCAAAGACGCGTACCGTCTGAACCGCGAAATTTCACCAAAAATTAAGTTTTTCGAAAATAGAAAAAAATCTATTTATACGGCCGGAAACTGCTATGGGCTTAGTCGATGGAGAATGCATCTTCCTACGCAGAGCCTAAAAGACCAGTTTCCAAACTGTCATTTTATGCCTTGCTGCAGAGACTTGAGTTTTCTGTGCTTGCTCTCTACTAAGTTTTATACAATTATCTCCCGTTGTTACCGAGAAATTAAGGTTTGAAGTTTTGACTTTAACCAAAATCGATATTCAGAAATCTGGCTCGTGCATTTCTAAGTTAGGTCATACTCTTCAATCCCTGAAAGTTTCATGAAAATCCGTTGGTTGGTTAATAAATCCACCTTTATGTATTGGGGACATGTATCATAACGTACCAACTCCCCGTACAGTATAACTGTTATTATATGTAACTCCCCGTACAGTGCCGGTGCAACGTCCATCAGGGCGTACAGTCTATATTTTGTCTTGTTTCTCTTTAAATGTAATGAAATAAGCATTGATACACCACATGGGCCTTTGAATACGCATTATGTTACTGTATAAGTTAAAAAAATCATCAAATGACCTCTACATAGTCCGCAACATGAGTTAAACAGTCAATTTCGCGATCGCTACATTAGCTTCGAACGGGCAGTCACTTAAATGGGCAAGTATAACAAGAATTGAAACATTATCGTAATTATGCCTTTAGAAATATGTAGAGAAATACTTAAAAGTTTCATATTTTACACGTTTCAACTCTCAGAAGGTGAATATTACTAGAACTAACCGTGAACGTGGAGTCGGGGTTGTTTTGTTTACACTGTACAGTGAGGAATTGGACGTTGCAGAGGTGCAACTTCCGCTTTACCTGTACAGTCGAGTACCCCCTGTGGAAGAGAGCATGAGCGAATTTCATTTCCCTAAAAATACCCCGATAAGACTGTCCTTTTAATTATCATACTATGTATAGTGTTCTCGGCATTATAAAGCCCCGGATATTTTCGGTATCCAGTATCCGGATACCGATGCAATTTATAAAGGTCAAGGTCGGAACTTCTTTTGAAATTTCCGATGTCGTCACAAGCGTTTAGTAACGGGAAGAGACACTAAAATTTAGATAATACACTGCATATACTTTAGTTCAACAACTTACAAGGTACGTGTATGTTCTTTGTTTGACCAAGCAGTGCGAAAACACTGTCATCGCGGGTGCAATGAAACCGTCAAAACAGATTTATCACAGGTACCAAAGGCAGTTCAAGTCGCATGTCCAAACACTTTATTTGCCAATTTTTAGTGTTCTTTACTTAAAGCTTGTTTCTATGTTTATATGTTTATTTTTATATGTTTATTTTCATAGGGTACATGTAGGCCATAGGCCCTTGGTACACGCTTGTAAAGTTTTAATTAGAAATCAAAAGGCCAACTTTTAGTTTAGCTATACTTAATGTTCGTTATCTTAACGATATATGCTACTACAACTAATAATTAGCGGAAGGGAAGCAACTCTTGTCCCTAAGTACGATAGACTCCTGTTTTCAATGAAGCCTATATAAGCTGTGACATAGTATGGGTTCCTGCACATGTAGGTCTCCATGGAAACGAGAAAGCTGACCAGCTTGCAAAATCGTCCTTATCCAAACCCTACGTGGATTTTGAGGGATGTATATCCAGTCCCAAAGGATATCTATGCTGCTGTGAATACAACAATCTATGAACAGTGGCAAAACGACTGGGATAGGGGCAACACTGCCAGACATATGCACAGCTCATGCCCTAAAGTGGTTAAGCACGCTAAGATTCGTCGACAAAACCGGAGAGACGAAGTTATTCTCACTCGTTTAAGACATGGCCATTGTGGACTCAATGCTTACAAGCACTTTATAGTCAATGATTCATCTCCTTCATGTGTTCATTGTTTTAATAATTGTCCAGAGACTGTCCTTCATTATCTTGTTGAATGTGAGGGACATAAAAATCATCGTGAAGAACTCAGAGAGGTTGTTATGTCCAAATCAAATAATTTCTCACTGAGATCTATTCTTGGTGAAAATTTGATGTTTGGTGAAGTCCAAAGATCAGTTTTGAATTTTGTCAAGAACACTGGCAAATATGATCTCATATAACATTTTATGCTCAATTTTAACTTTTAAACGTTTTTAACTCTCAATAATCACTCCTACTGCCGGGCGCATGTAGGTCATCCTTGGCCCAAACTTCGCCCTTAATTTCACCTACCTACCTACGTATACCTGAGATAGACTCTTCCTCTATATAACGCAAGGTGAAAGAACGTGAGTTCGAATTGGCCAAAGAGACGTTGATATGTTTTTCATTCTAACATAATCGTTTTCGGAGGATTTCTTAATTTTGGATAACTTTTGATTAATGACAATATGACTCAAACGGTAATTAAAAGCATATATGAGGGGAATTACGTTTTGTCAGTTCATCGCCACTGTCATTACACTGTTCGTTTGCATATAACAATACAATCTTAAAACAACATCAACAATTGAAATAGAGTATTATCAGGCACTTTTTCGAATACAAATTTAGAAGGAAATTGTTAGGTAAAGAAATTATCATGTTCGTGTGTTTTGGGATCGTAAATACCCTGCATTAGGAATAATTAAAGAGACACAGAGTATCTTTCTTAAAATTTTATTTGGTTTTGATAAGCTACAAAATATCTAATAAGCTAATTGAAGTTCATATCTCATCACTGGACTTGCAAATATATCCATTTATGCATAATATCTCTAAAATGCTTGATTTTATGGAAATATCAAGAAAACATCTAAAATACGTTTAATATTCGAAATAATGCATCCAAATAATCTACCTATTAGTTACAATACCTAATAAACACTATCGAATCGAATATACTTTCCTGTCAGCTTATGACAAGGTTTCAAAATTACGTTTTGCGAATTTGCTCGCGCCACTCGAGCCACATTGTCCGGTTTTCAATGAAAATCCCGACTTTGAATGGTCGTATTTTCGCTCTAATGTACTGATTGACCTTTAGCTTGTTACTTTCAGTAACAGTTAGTGGTTCCCGATGTAATAACATCGATTTCAAAATTTGACATATGTGATCCTATCAACATACTCTGTGTCTCTTTAAACACTATGCCAAGGCTCGCAAAATTCAATGTTTATTCCCAATGCATCCCCAAACACGACGAACATGATAACCTCTATATAGCCGTTTTTTGTTTGTCCGTAATGTAAAAAATTCATCTTACAATACAATAACTACGTAAATTATAAGTATATGAATGTTACCTTCACTTGGTGAAACGTGAACTTTCGGTGCTACACCTTTCCTCCATTTCGCCCTTCGGTTTTGGAACCATACCTAAAGAAGAAGAAATAGATTGTTTTCCAGCCATTCAAACCTCCCTTTGATCAAACATGTGGCATTTACCTTAAATCTCATTGTACAGTTAATTTCAAGAACAGAACTATATTATATCTACCTGCTCGATTTGTCTTAAAGGTCAAAAAGGGGTCAGAAAAGGAGACCGTAAATTGAGAATTGAGGAGGTTTACCTTCTTAAAGTAATTTACATTTTAATGAAAATGTTTATCATTCGTCTTATGGTTTGTTTTCAAATAAGAAAAAAAATATCGCTAACATTTCAATTCGAATACCGTCGTTATGACTACGTGATATTACAATTACTCAAAACTCGCACCTGCACCCTAGTCTCGTGAAGCCCGAGTCTTTGCGCGAGTTCCTCTCTGGTGACAACATCCGGGTATGGAGCTCTCCGGAAAGCTTTCTCCATCTCCTCCAACTGGAAAGGCGTGAACGTCGTCCTGGAGATGACCAATCAGAGTTAAAGGGGAAGTAGCACGTTTTCGTTGTAATTTTACAAATTATTAATCAAAAGATCAAGTAATAATGCAGAGTTACATGTTTAAAGGAGGTTATATGTGAGTCCACCATTTTTGTTTAATGACAAAGAGAAAAACGTTCTATTTTAACTATTTGTATACCGTAAAAATGATAAAATACGAGTATGCATTTAGGAATATTCACAGGCTCATGATTTAAAAAAACCGCAAAGCCTCTTCATGACCAAATTTTAAAACAATGATTCAATTGTTTCACTTCACGTTGTAAAAAACTGTAAAATTGTGAAACCGTCACCCTCCGACATTACCCCAATTCGGAAGTGATGATGTGTTGATAAAGGGGATGTGTAAATCGAGTTCCTAATCTACGATGTAGACACTACAAAATTTTAAGTTTAAAGTTTAAACAATATAGTGTATTTATTTATTTATTTAGTGTATTTATTTATAGGCATTTACCTATGTCGTGGCTTCTTACAATTCACCGATTGGCTGACTGGTTTATCGCTTGTGACGTCATCTCCATCTTGTCTGACGTCATCACTGCTGTCTTCCCATGTTCGCATGACGAGGAACGTTTTCTCTCCTATAAACAAAGGATATATATGGTAAAAATTATAAAGGCAACACAAATTGAATACAAAACTAGACATCAGTTTACAAGGTGACAGAAAAAATAAATGTGGACAACAATATAGATAAATTAACCCTAATGTAAAGGATAAGGGTTAACATATAGACATACAATTAACATATAGATTAAAAACAATTTATTGACAAAAAGCAAGTGGTCTCTTTAATTTCTCAATGGCTGTGATATCAAGACTTGCTCGAAACCTTTGTCATTTCCTTAGTGTGTACTTTCATTTATAACCAGTAACGTTCATGATTGGTGCTGAATGGATTTTTAATAAAACAATTGCAATTGTTATTTCTATCCCACCATTATAATGATCCTACATTCCTGTCTCGTTTTGGTTTCCAATTACATCAATGAACGGTATATATCACTAGGTTCATCTGAATGAATGACATAATAACAAGTCACATAACTCATGTTAAATATGAACTTAATTTTAGAAACAAAATTACCCACTTAATTCTCATTAAATTCAATTTTGGTAAAAGTACAAATACAGCAATTCAAATAGATGAATAATTTCATTTCACACAGAGGCAACCTATAACTCAGTGACTCATCGCATATTATCTGTATTGTCTCCTTACAAATTGACGTCAATTACACCCCTGACTGAATGGCAACGAATGGAATAAGAACAAAGTACTTATACCAGAGGGTATTCACACGTTTTTAATATATCCATCATTGACATTTGCTAGTCTAATTGGCCAATGTTTGCATTTTTTTCATAAGTTATAAAAGATTGTCTCTTGACATTCAAAAAGCCAGAGAGATAATTATTAACATTTTCATTATATCATTCCATTGAAAGATCGACCATGGTGGAGCATCAACACGGGTTAAAGTGAAATGTCAGATAAGATACCGAGGATAAACAGAGCTATTATACACCGATGTATGTGGTGATAATTGTAAATTACAGAAAGGCATTCGCGAGATGGCAGCATATGAATTTAAATTAGAAGGTAATATACGCCGTTAAGCAGGGCGGTTTAGAATAACTGCCCTCTAAGTACCGAATGGAACGTGCGTTAGAAGAGTTTGTAGAAAGAGTTCACATTTTGAATTGGCTCTTTAATTTGTTTAAAATTATTGAATAAAAAACCTCTTTGATAAACGAAATGTTGTGTTTGTTGAATATGCGTATGTCAACCTTAATGACTTTTTTTAAAGGTCCTTATCATTTCGCTAATAAATTTTGATTTTCAAGTAACGGTCCTCTATGATTGAATTCATTTCATCCCCAGGCTGTATATGTTATATGTGTTTGTGCATTTGTTATTAGAAAAACGGGAGATTTCTTATCAGCTGTTGACGAATCTGAAATCTAATCTGGGCCCGTTACTGTTCTCGAAGCACCGTGCAATTAGAGTTTTAAAATAGTTAACATTTTAAATCATTACTTTTTTCTTGAAAAAGAAAATTAAGATCATATAATCATGCATATGTTGTAAGTCATGGCGACTTAAATTACCAGTTTGTAATCACCTGTTGAACATGTACGTGCAGGTATCAATTGGATTGAGCGTATTCATTGAACTTTTAGAGTTCGACATATGTTATCTCTTAACATGAAATACACGAACATTTAAAGGGGGAGTAGCACTTTATAAGGGGGAACAAAGGGTGATGTCAGGAAAATGGAGATAAATGGTTTCAGTTGAAAGACAATGTATTAAAACTAAATAAAGCAGTAATGAATCAAATATGAAATTAAAGTTCAGCAGTGTGATCCCTTTTTCTCATACACAAAGAAAATTAAAGTTGTTCACACCAAAATGGCCGCCAATGGACTTTATGTTAAACCTTATGATTTGTTTTTTGACTATGGATGATTGGTTTGTGAATTGGGAATTTGAAACTATTAAAATTATACATTTAGCAGCAATGTACAAATATCGGTGAAAAATTGAAAATATAAAATTTGAAAAAAAACGTGCTACTACCCCTTTAAAAGGCAGCTTTCATATTATAGCAGTTGATGTCGGACAACTTAAAAGTAACTGTAACAAATCTGAGTTGCTCAAAAAGTCAAAAGTTTAATATTTTGTGCATCATGATGCATTTCAAGGTTTCCGTATATTACAGTGGATATTGATAATTAAATGTCTTACATTGGAGTAATTATGATTATGTCAAGCAAACATACGCATCGCTCAATTTCTCTGAATTCTTGAAACAACAACACTATGTAGAATGGCATATTTGGAGAAAACGGTAGTAGTTAATCACTATCAGGATCAGCGAACAATTGATTGGAAATCGTACAACTGTTTAACATCTTCCATATCACGAGACTGTTTGATATCTCAGCAACAGGATGATGCACTTAACTTCAGTCGACGAAAGACTTATTGAGATTATTCTGAGATGGAATGTTAGTTTGTTGGGAGAATTGATAATGATACAAAAAATCTATAATTCTCTAAAATTCACCTTCATGTTACATTTTACAAATTTGCAATTAGAACTTGTGATAAATTGGACACAATTGACATTTACGAATATAATCAAACTCTTTCTGTTAAAACTATTCAACAATTTTACATAAAACAAATCCTAAAGGACGCGGAGATGAAACCTGTGGGATCACTAAGCAACAGTTAATAATGACAGCATAAAGCATACATTTAACCAGGAAACCCGTATTTGCCTGCCCATTATGAAGAACATGGCTTAGATTAGGGGAGTTTCGCTGATATTAACAACCAAAACGATGCGGGCAGATGTTAGCTTTGTTAGCGACCATTAGGCTTAAAGGGGGCGTGGCTAGGTCAATTGAAATTGGCACGTGTTGGTGGGCGGGGTTTACGGTCGAGGTGTCATCTTTAAATAGTCGTTGATGGCCATCCTTTGTCCATGCTGACACTTTAGTTGCTCGCTCTTGGTGATCAATTTAAACAGCCTAATTTACAAGTGGTTGGCTCAATCCTCCAATCTCCTGATAAAATGTCGAAGGTATACATCGTATATGTGGTGACCAAACTAGAAGTACGGCTTTGCGTGAAACAACATGATTTTGTTATGGAAAGGATTTCTTTATTTTTCTAAAATGTTTTAATAAGTTTTTTTATCAACTTCATAAAGTAGGATTTAACTAAAATAGTGAAATTCTTGGAACTATTTTCAATTGATGGTAAAGAATCCATACCAGAATGTCTTGAAATTAGAAATAATGATTCCAAACCATTTTTAAAGGGCATTATTATGGCAAAGTTAATCCCAAATGCTTATCAAAACGTCAACGCTGATTTTATAAGGATGACATGTCAATATGGTTATTACCGTATGGAGAACTTATCATATCATTCCTTTTTAATCAAATATGATGAATATATTGTACTAAACCCTTCAACGTGCAAACTACTTTGATGATTATCATTTCATATAATGAATTTGAATTGTTACGTTCAATTGACATACGTTGTCATTGGATGTCTTCTGCCAATAAAGAACTTTCATTATAAAACATTTCAGAATAATTGATTTTTAACACGGAACTAGCAATCTGAAACCGTCATACCTTCGTGCACAAATGAATGAAGTTTTGCAATGTGCGTCAAACTCAAAAGCTAATTATGATATATGCGCCGGTTTAGAAGAAACCTTTACGGTAGTGTTCCTGAAACCCGAGGTAACTGCTAGTTTTTTTATAATCGTATTTGAAGAACAAGAGAGTGCAACTGTTCCTTTAAATAAGCACTTGTTGGTTTAGTTACGTGACTTTATGTGATTCATGTGACAGTTGAGCGATCATGTTGCATGTGCATCTGACAGAACAAAGATCATTACGTCTAATTACGCTCAAATGTAATGCACTGTAATAACCAAGTGTAGTTTAAACGATAAATGAAGTTGATGGTACTCATATAATTTGCTGATATTTGTTCCCGCATTAAATAGATGAGTTGCAACTACTTAATTATGCTTGATTAAATGATTTTGTACAGTTGCATTTATATTGCAATTACATAATACATTGCATGAACATAAATATTAATTATCTCATCTTGCAGTAAAATAATGCTTAATTAGGTAATGGCTGATGTCGTGTATATTGCTAAAGTAAATATAATTTATTAGGACAGAATATCAAAAGCGTAACAATTGTATATCTTCTATTTAGCAAAACCATTTACAAACAGTGTTGCAACAGTGTCGGCTCAGGAAGCGAAGTTTTGATTTTGTCAGACTTTCAGGACCTTGTGTGGCGGCAGGCGTTGATGGTTAGGTATAGTTTAACTTTTCAGGTTTCCTCCTGAGATACGTATTTAACACAAACAAACAGTCAGTATTTGCAGATACAGTAAAGATCAGACGTCAACTTAACAACCGACGCTGAATCACACGGAGAGACGGGGGCGGTAGATCTCGTCCTTGGCTATCATTTTGAGGACAGACTAACAGCACCTTGCTGTGATGGTTACCATGAGATGTTAGAGAATATACTAACTTTCCGATTAACAGTAAGAAGGACAACAAGACATCTCGAGAAGAATAACTATGTTCTTGCTTTCTGAAAAACGGCTTGTATATTGGTATATTGTTCATTTTCCTGTGTTATTTTTGTCTAAATATAATTTCTACTGCTACTACTATAATACTACTGTTACTACTTCTACTGCTACTACTCTGCTACTACTCTGCTGCTACTTCTACTACTGCTGCTGCTACTACTACTTTTACTACTACAACTGCTACAACTGCTACCACTACTACTACTACTATTGCTGCTACCGACAAAAAGGTTCCTTCCGGGATGATATTTTGAATGAGATATGTTTTTCTTATATAATTTATTAGTTGATATTAATAAATTTAGGATTGTCAACTTAATAGAAAAAGAAATATTCGAGAGTAAAACGTATAAACTTTGGTTAAGAAAGCCTCGTCATCTTTTACAATCATTTATAATTGTCAGAAATCATCCACAGAAGAATGCTTATTTTACGTTAAACTTTCAGATGCAACTCACAACTTACTTCACAAATAATTTGCTATGTGCCTAAATGCTTAGGCTTATAAGATTTAACAGTATATATAGTTAATGAGATAAGATATAAAGATAAGACCATTAAGATCAAGTCCGCTAAGGATATACTTTATTTATCAACATTAACTTTAGGAGCTTTAAAATCTGTAAATGTCCATATCACAATGCATCCAAATATTACAAATAATAAATTCAGTTTATGCTGTTTGTAAACATTAACTCGTGTTTTGTTTCCAGATTAATGTGTAGATTAAATACCATTTATAGATTCCTTTGAATTATTGAAAATTAAGCAAAACGTTTAGTTTGGTTTTTAAACATGTTGTTCATTTCGAAACCGTAACTCCGAACCAGTATATAAATATGCAATCGTGAGAGGTTGCGAAGGTGAGATATTATAATAAACTCATTTATCATTCTGATTTTAATAACACACATATGTAAATAGTTTTCAATCCGGCGAAAGGTACTTTCTAACGAAGTATTGAGCCTTGACCAAATGGCATTGAGTCTATTCGTCTTTTAAATTAAATAGAATGGGTAAATAAACTTGATCACCCGTCGCCATGAAGACAGGCTGCTTTATAGCCATTAAGCAATAAAAATATCTTATATGAAGACGAAGGAAAATCTTTCAGAAATTACTTGAACAGAATGATAATCTATCAATTAATACGACATTATATTTGATAAGTATTTTTAATCGTTTTCATCAAAACACAATTGGATTTTTTTCTTTTGATAAAATCATCGTCATTTAAAAATACACTTTTAAAAATATGACTTGAAACATCAAAAATCAAAACAAATTCAGTTATGAAAAAAATTGAATTACATATATTAATGACAATTGATTGTAAAATATTTATGAATAAACATGCAATTACAAAAAACACAACCTCGATTAATCACACTAACTAATTAATGAAATTACAAATAATTAACAATTAAAAATCTCATATCACAATTACTGCATATAACTGTAACCAGCGAATGTAAAAAATCGTAGTAGTTAGTTAAATCAATGAGCTCTAATTAAACATAAATCTATAAACCATAATCGAATAATACGAGTTTAAGAATTCATCTCCATTTGAAACCAAAAATACGGTTAAATTATCGTATTTTCATAGATATAAAGTAAATATTATAAAAGTTGGTAATTACTTATCATTAATATTGATTAATTAAAAGCATACCTGATTGTTCCTCTTCATGAGTAGATATCGGTGAAACTTCCATGACGTAGACGTTGGTTGAACCACACGTGCCAACTGCAGTGGACTGTTGCTGTTTCTACACGTTTAATAGTCTAGTCTTTCCTCGCCTCGTATTTATGTATCAGCAAATAGTCGGGGAGAAACCATCGTCAGTAATAACCGTCTATTAGCTCTCAATTGAAGGCGAGTTCTATGTGGAATGACAATGGATATTAATTGGTCCAAAAGTGCTCAATTACAATTTCGTCACAGCGGAAGTGGGTTCTTCAAATCGAAAACGAGTCTTTCGTCAACAGCTTGTAAATAAATACCGACCTCGTAATAATTTAGGTGCTTGAGACAGTTCCAAAATAGACCATTTTTCTAATTATGTTTATAAAACGGGCGCCATGCCGCTCAGTGTCACGTCGGCTGCAAGGATCACACGTGACGTCACAAAGTTAGTGTCCCTCATGAAAGATCATCATGTGCGATATTTGTAATGATTCAAGTGTTAATGTACAACTGTCCAACAACAAATTACACATCTGCGCGTGAGTAATGATGTCTCCCCTAACCTTTGACCCGATCCACGAACTTGCAACGATCCGGTGACACACGCCTACAATAACCGGCACATCCTATACAAATTAACACTTGTAGTGGACAACGAAACTTTGTGTGCTTTACAGCCGGTCACAAAAGTCAAACGTCAAATAGAGAATTCAGCACGCTTAGTCACTGTGCGGATACCCGTATCCTACCTCAAAGCTCTACTAATTTGGAAACGAATGTCTGTTAAGTGGTTGTTTAAAGTGATTTATTTAAAATCTGACTCTCCATTGAAATAGTCACTGCTTTATTTGTTGCAGGAATATCTTAAATTGGGTAATTGGACTGGACTCATCAGTCACTCGAGATGGAATGAAAATCTAATTTGATTTGGTTTTGATAAGATTACAGATGTTTTCAGGCTAATGGGCACTGTGTCGCGTTTTCCTTGGTGTTTTCAAAATTACCTTTTCATGAATAGTAGTTTATGCTTTATATGCCTCTCTGTAGTGTTAACCATATAATCACTATATCCGATTAGCCGTAGACGTAGAACATTATTTCGCGTATATTGTATAAAGCGAGCATTGTGCACTTGTGTAAAGGGGCATAAGCACGTTTATTCCAAAAAAAAAAATATTTCCACTGATAATTGTACATAAATGCGAAATTTAGTATTTGATAGTGTCAAAAATCGCATTACACAAACTATTCATCAATAGTCAGAGAACAAATTGTGAAGATTCACATAAAGTTCATTGGCGGCGATTTTTGTGTGATTACCTTAAAGTTTTAGATTACACGGCTCAACTTAACATTATATATTTGATTTATTACTGCTTCATCTAGTGTAAATAAATTGTCTTTCAAATGGAACCATATATTTTCATTTTCCTGTAATCACCCTATATCCCCCCAAAAACGTGCTACTTCCCCTTTAAGACCTTCTTTTAATGATTTTAATTATATAACCTGTTTAATAGGACAGAAACACCATTCAGAGGGATCTCGTGGTACCGATAAAAATGTTTTACCTAAATGTTTTGAATCAAAGGTAGCCTTTCTAACGAGCATACCATATACGGTTAATCTACGCAAATTTATTTCCAAACGGTGTTACTTGATCCTTTCTTCGACAACTAGGCGAGTAAATTTTACACATAAACCTTTGCACGAATATTCTCTTCTTGTTTATAATAATACTATAAATAAAGATGTTTGAAGTCAAACATATTTAGGAAATATGTTGCCTATAAGTATGTTAAATGGATGACCATATTGAAAGGATTTCATGTTCTGATGTATCAATGTTTCAGCTTTGCGAAATCTCTAATGCAAGTTAAGTAGTAACTTTTTATCTATAAAAAAAAACAATTGGACCACTCAAGTTCTTCAAAATTGGGATATTGTTCAGTTTTTAGTGAAAACAAACAATAACTTATTCAGCTTCAACCAGTCTGTAACCATTCTCTCCCCACAGAGGCAGCTCAGTCATACCCGAGTTAACTCGGGTATGACTGAGCTGCCTCTGTTGGGAAAGAATGGTCTGTAACTTGATTAACATAATTCGTCTCCTGACAAAAAATCATATCAGATTTGGCTTACGTGATACAAAAGCGGAAAGATTTTCCTTTTCTTTGTTTGAGAGGCATTTTAGAAGTTGGAAATATCAAGAAGACAAGGAGTTTATTGATTATTAACTTCTTTATTGTAGAATGTAGCGACGTTTCGGCATAGATTAGCATTGAGTTCAAATATGATAAATAATCGATCATCTGAACATTAACCAAATCATCAGCAACTAATAGTGCTATGCAGTCTAAATCATCAGCAATGTCATTACCTTAAACAAGGAGCAGAAAGGACCAAGAACTGACCCTTGAGGGGCCCCTGCTTGTAAATTACTCGGCTTGGACAATGGACAGGCCTCCATCACAAAAGCGTTTTTACATTGATTACTTATATAATCGGCTAACCAGCGTAGCAAAGAGCCGTGATTTTCATACCTTTCTAATTAATGGATGGAAAGTTGAGTGACCAGACTGAAAACTGATTTATATTTGTACCATAATTGGTTTGAATCGAAAAAAAGTTGCATATATGTTTAAACATTACTTTCTCAAATACTTTCCCTATCCAACTGATCAGGAATATAGGTCGATATTTTGATGCTTTAGTTGGATCGCCTTTCTTTAATAAAGGCATTATGCTTGCTTCCTTGTATATACATGGGTAGCTATTACTCTGTAGAGATTGATTAAAAAGCACCAATCGAAAGCCTGCTGCCTGTTGAACATTTGAGCACAGTTTGGTCTAAATCCATGCATTAGTAAGAACATTTTATCACTGGTACAAAAATGACAAAATATTATGCTTGCTTACACAGGGATAGGTACTACTCTGAAGAGATTGATAAAAAAGAAGGCATAGTGGGCGACTTATTGAGTTTACAACCTTTAAATCGAATATATGACTAATTCTGTCAGATCTAGAAGCTCTTTTGAGATTTTATCATGTCACTTCATTTACCTGGAATGTTTGAATTTGACTTAGTCAGTAGGTAATTATGGTATGAATACCCGAAAAGACCCGTATATATTAATGGATTTTTATTAAGGTTATTACTCTGTATAAAACGATGCATTTAGATTTAGAAATGAAAACATTACGCTTCATATTTATCTGATAAAGGCTACATAAAACTTTATTAAACGTCGAAATCATCATGAGATTTAAACTTTACATAAGTCATTAATCAAATCTCGCCTTTTGTTGTAAATCTTGCGCATTCAACCTTGATGGCGGCACGTGTTGCTTGTTGACAGTTTTGTGTCGATCATTCTGATTGGCTAATATTACGTGAAGTGTCCCATCATGCTTCATTATCACAGCAAGAGCGCTCATCAAAATACGGAATAACGTTTACCTAATTACTCCCCGTGTAATAGCAGGAATCTGCGGGGAAGTGACAATTACTCAAACGAGACAAGTCTCTCCGAAACCATTAAATCAATTAATCCATGTTTAAAAACCTCCTAAAACGCATGCCTGCCTTTATTACTTAATAAATCAGCAATTATCATGATATTATCTCATGAACGATGATATTCATATATTCAGATGTACGAACGTTGTTGACCGTACGTTTTTTTCCTGTCGCAATCTGTCGTTTATCTGTCGCTGTGAAGTTATTAAGTATATTAATCATATTTATCGTTTATCATTTGTGATTATAAAGTGGCTCCATATTATCTGTCTACCCCGCCCGTATCTCATTTACAATTAATCTGTCAATCAAATGGTTATGTCACATTTTTAATGCAAACTTTCAATTGTACATGTTTGATAAACAATATGCAATTTATAAAATCGGACAAAAAAAGTTCTGTGATTTAAGATGAACATTTTTAAACGTGAGTGGAATAAAGAATACAATCATTTCCATTCTATTTCTTAGAAACGTGAACAAATAATTTTTGAAATTCATCGTTAATGCTATAGCTGGTTATTATGATATAACTCTAAATTAATCGTTTTAATCACCGGGGGTTTGAAATGTCTCCTCTGTGTAATCATGTTCTTCAAAACATTTTCATGCAATGATTATCATTTGCAGGGGATCAAAATGATATGCCCATGCCATTAGAAGAAAGAACATGCTTCCACTGTACAAACGAGATAGAGGATGAGTAACACGTGCTGATGCACTGCCCACTATGTAGTAAATAATAACCCGGTACCGAGGGGATATGGAAATAACCTCTGATCGGGCTAGGTTATTTTCCATAACCCCTCGGTACCGGGTTATTATTTGACTTACACTCCCGCGGAAGACTCCTGGCCTGCAATGGTTTCAACTTAATTTGTTTATCTACAATTAATTTTAAAATGTTTTACTGAAATCATTTGCGGGTTGATCATGGCTTCATAAGAAAAAATATTTAGAATACCCCCAGATTAGGGTTTTAGAAATAAACGCTTGATTTCTTACAATAAAAACTGTTTTATTACGGTGTTTCAACTAAATTGGTTTACATACAAATAATTGAAAAACGTTTTAGTGATTCATTTTGCGGGTTTGATATGTCTTGATAAGAATACTATGATAGACTACTTACAATACCCCCTGCTTAGGGTTTTAAAATTAAAAACTTGATTCCTTACATTAAAAATTATTTTATTGCAATATTAATTTAGATCTATAGGGAAAAATGAAAAACCAAACATGACACACACAAATTTACACCAACTGACATGGATCCTCGGTAGCTCAACAGGCAAATGCCCTGCTTGACAACATAGATGTCACTGGTTCGAATCCCACTTTCGTTGTTCATAAATCTAACTTTCTTGTTTGATTAAATATCCAAATTTTACAAGTCCAATTGTTTGCAATTGTTTACAATCTTATAACCGACCAAGGTGGTTATGAGATAACCAACCTACGCGAATGGAGTTCACGGCATATAACATTCAGCTAAAATAAAGGCAATAACTTCCCAAGTGTTGTAAAGGGTAAATACCTATAAGAAGGTAGTTATGAGTTGAAACCAATTGAAATAAGAAGGGATATAACCGCCCAAGGGGTGTAAACTGTGGTATTCGCTTTCTCCTTGTTAGTCAATGTATGAATGTATGTGTCGGTTTTAGTGTGTTAGCAGATTTAAAAAAACCTATGTTTAATTCTATCCAGCCCCGTAGTGTTGTATTATTCAGCCAAAGCCTGCAGTGATATTTTGAATCTCAGAAATAAAACCCATTTTATATGATTATATTTATTGTTATAAATTGCATAATCATTTTATATAGTGTACATATATATATATATATCTATTTACCATTTCCCATTACATAGCTATGTATATACAATCCATATTCTCTCATTACCCTAATTGGGTGGCTCATGTATTTTATGTAAGATTTTTAATGTTTTTAATCTATTTAATGTATTAGGTGAGACTTCAATAAATTATCTGTCTGGCTGTATGCACCGCTTTAGGACAACTTATACCATTTTTTTCAACTTTTGATTGATCAACCTATCACATATTTTCTCCCATGACATATTCTAATCTACACAGCAGCTATCTGCAGGTGCGAGATATGACAAATACATGACATGGTCTGTAGTTATTATACCCCCTTATTAGTTGTTGAATGCGGGCTCCAATTCACTAATGAGGTTTAATTGAGTTTGATCAGAGAGAGCAGAGTCTATGGATAAAACAGCAGAGATCAGCGGACCCGTTTCATTACCATCTGATAGCACGGGACATGAAGGTGACTGTCACGGGATTACAAGCATCCGTACTTTATTGATGTTAATGAATCTATAATTAAATTGTTAATGTGACACTTTAGAAATAAAGGAAATGGTAAATTATGATTATACTTAAAGATTAAAGTTATAACTTTCATCCTCCATTTAATATGTACACTAACGTGACTTAGGAAATTTATCTTATCAATTCCAAACTGAGCTTTTAAAGGGGCAGTAGCACGTTTTAGGGGGAATATAAGGTGACGTCAGGAAAATGAAAATAAATTGTTCCAATTGGTAGACAATGATTAAAACTAAATGAAGCAGTAATAAATCAAATATATAAGGTAAAGTTCAGCCATGCGATTCCTTTTTTTTACACAAAATGAATTAAAGGTGTTCACACAAAATGGCCGCCAATGGATTTCATGTTAATCTTCATACTTTGTCCTCTGACTATGGATGATTGACTTGTGTAAATAGATTTTTGACACTGTAGAAATAATACATTTAGCATTAACTTACAATTATGGGTGAAAAATTTGAAATAAAAAATTATCAAAAACGTGCTACTGCCCCTTTAAGGACAGGGTGTTAGATTTTCAGCTTGTCTTTCTTTTTAACAAATAGTACATACTTTGCGTGTGTGATGGGGGGTGGGGGGCTTGGGCACACAAAATTAGTATGTCGATATTGCATTGTTTTAATACAAAATGCGAAATGGCACAAGTTAGTATTCAGTGTAAACCTTAAATATGTGTGACAAGGAATGAGCAATGGAATATGCTAACATGTAATATTCAAAAATATTACTTTATGTCACATTATTTGTTCAGAGAAAGAAACATCTCATGACTCAAACCTCTTATCTGAAGTCGAAAAGGAAATGATAAAATAGCAAACGAAAACTGCCGGTGGCCATTTGGGTGTAGGTATCTTTAATCATTAAAAGTTGGGGAATGGATCTGCGTAGTTTTAGATTGTCATTTTTGGTCTTTTATCTACAGTTCTTAACATTTAATTTGTCGCGAGAACCCACTGAATTTCTGCCCCATTAATCAAACAAAATTCTGCAGTTCTGTCGATCCTTGCACATATACGATAAATTTTCATTTGCAAGCTTATTCAAATTTGAAGCAATATATTTACCCACGTGTTGTATGACTAACAGGGAGCAATTTGATTCATTACAATACAGCTGAGAGATTTACAACTTGACCTGAATACCCATCAGCTGCGTGGATAAAGTTCAGTCCGAAATTCGTGTGCTAATTGTAGCTGAAAAGTTCAGAATAGCAATTGATATCATCGTTAATATCTATTGTCATATTAGGCTAAGTTGTCTGCAGATAATAAAACTCATTATAGAAAATATGATAACTCGATTCAGGAGCTAATACAAAGGCGAAACATATTTGAAAATGATTTCAAAATTTTTATAAAATTATTGAAATGGCGCACTTACTTTACAGGCATTTACTTTAATGGGCGTATTTTTGTCAAATTGCTACAATAACAAGATTTCATCGCATGTTGTAGCTTATGTCGTTTAGCTGGTAGCGGTACAATATGATAAATACAGGTCATTTCCTGAAGAACAGATCATATTACCCTCTACAATATCCCGGTATAACCAGACCAAAAGCCTGGTTTAGCAGTTTAAGTGATACTCGTTGTTATCTTAATATAAAGGACTGTCTCAAGTTTGAAATGTATTTAGATGATATTACTAACAAGAACTTTAGAATTGCTCTTACACGATTTAGGTTGAAGTTGTTAATTTTAATTTAGCAAAATATGTGTATCTTGTACTGTAGTCATTTAAATAATATGTTAAACCATAGCATTTCTTGGGCTTTGCTATATATACTAACTATCAGTAAAAATATGTATTCTGTTCACCATGCTGAGAAATTGTTGATTTACCAAATTGTTTTTTTTGACCGATTGGTCTAATAAAGAATCTGTCTGTCTGTCTGTCTGTCTGGTATCGCTGACAGTGACAACTGGTTATTTCATGACTGTGTTCATCACGATTATGTAGAAGCCGTAATGAAGGACGTTTGCCAGGGAGTTTCAGGCAGATATCTTGAGTTTCCAGATTTTAGAATTGTATATATTCAAATAATACCCATGGTTCTATCTTCAATATCAGAAGAGATGTGTATACCAAGACAAAGGCTATAGTGTTAAGTAAGATGATTTGAACGAGTCGTATATCAAACTATGTCGTGGACTAGACGAACAATACGAGTCGTATAAATTACTTATACTACGACCAAAACAGCGACATATATCATTCTCTCCCCCACAGAGGCAGTTTAACCCTTATAGTGCCCAGCCTTTGACGCTATGCGCTCACGCAGTGCCGCTAACTTTTGGAGTTAACTCGAGATTTTGGTCAACATTGTACAAAAAATGTCGCTGAGGCGTTATCTTTGTTCGGAAATTCATGAAATTTTAAGTGAAGAAAGCTGAGTTGTTTACCATTCAATCAATGTAATTTTAAATCATAAGTGACAACAATAAAAATGAATTTAATCTAATTATAAACTTCAGAGACGTTTTTCATGCAAATGTTCAGCCGAGGAACGTTAGCATACCCTTGTTTCATCGATTGTAATTAAATTGCCGTTATCTACAAAGTAATTAAATTGTCATTTATCAAGAAAGCGGATTTCAGTGATCACGTTGATGTGTTTACTTCCTACATGCGACCGATTGTTCACGAAATAATACAAGTTATCTTTTTATTTTCATTTGTTGAACATTGTTCGCCGTGACGTCATAGACAAACTAAGTGCAGTAAATGTACGGTGCACGCAAAGTCCTTGCAATTTTTCCACAGCCGGTGCACATGACTGAATTTCCATCCACAGAAAGTTATGGATTCGATCTTGAAAATGATATAATTTTCGGAAACATTAGAGCTGAAATTATGTTGCTATCACAAGGTCGAAAACAAAAGCAGTTTCAAGCAGACAGAATCATGATTTGAGTCGCATTTTTGCAAGCGCATAAACAACTCAATATATATTGTTGTACAATAAACTAAAACGATGAAAAAATACAGATTATCAAATTAGAATTCATAAGCAAACTATTGGAACAGTTTTCCATGTATGTTCTAACAGAAAATTCAAAACGATCGATCAGACAAAAGCGCGAAAAATTAGCGAGAACACATCACGGCAGTTTTGGTATTGCGTAATTGGCAGAATTCCTTTTCCACATAGATTTAACATTAGCATGTATTTTCAATCTCAATCACAGTTTAAATTGTGGTAAACATATATATAATATAACCTTCAATAAATCCATAATATATCAAGCAAATTTGGTCACTGCCAGACGTATATCAAACTATACTCTCGAGTTAAAACAAAAAAAGGAAAACACCAGCTTGGTTTAAAAAATCATAAAAATCAAAATTAGATTTAATAACAAATCTAACTATAATTTACCCTGAATAACACAAAGGAACGTTGCAAACTATATATACGATCAACTGGATATAATGTCTTTACTTGACATGGAAGAAAATGACTAAAATATTTAAAGATAAAACAGGCCTGCTTCCCGAAAACGGCCGACTTGATTGACGGGTCGTCCACTCGCGGCTTTATGCACGATGAAATTCGCGCATTAAATATGGTGGGAAGGTTGTCGTACTTCAGTGTTTACTCTTTAAATTTCTCGGGTGCCTAAAATTTATCAAGCAACACTTTTATCTATAATGTTCTTCATCTGTATCAAGTTTTTCGAAAGCCAACATTGACGCTCTTCAGCGTCGTCTGTTACTGGCCACGCCCCTAGTATAGCTCAGCGAACAATGGGTTCCAATTTTGAGATCATATTGGTGAATAGACCAGTAACTTTTTGTTTTTTGATCAAACTTTTATAAGCACACAATTTGTTTCACATTCTCTATTATATCAGATGTTGTATTGCATCCAGGGATTCATTCATAAATTCATAATCAATGACAAATTAAAAAAACTATGTTCTTAATATATTTCAAGAAATTAATCAATTTAAAAATCATATTGAGACTAGATTAATTTTGCATAATTTTTAAATTAAAATATCGTAAAAACTCTTTATCAGTTGGACGAAATAATTCAAATGAAAAAAATAGATTGTTAAAATGGGATTGAATTAATAGAGAAAATAGAATAAAATATAATAAAAATCGAGGATGTATACAGAATTTTTTTTATATTAATGTATTGTTTTTCAATAAACATGCATGTTGATATTCATCATAGGCCTACAATAGGAAATGTGCGATGGCCCTTATAAATTGAAAACATGCGCCCTGATCACTGGGGTTTTTTTCATTTGAAAGATTTAAGGAATACTGTATAATCACTTTCCATCTGATAAATTTCAGACATAATTTCCAGAATGCCACTTCATTTTATTCCTGTTCAGTATTTTTGTAAGCGTATTATATTAATTAAGATATATATATGGCTTTGATAAATATAAGAAAATGTCAAATTCAATGAGAAAGACAGCAAAACCAAAGTTCGACATGACAAGAGTCAGCCGTCATCATCTAGATTTTTATTGCCAAGGTCACTGTCATTGTAATCAAAAGGATTTTAAAAATATTTTTTTTATTTCGGCAACGAGGGATTTCCCGTACTATAAATAGCGCTAATGGTCACGAGCAAAGTAGACCGGATATGACGGCAGAACATGCGAAGACGTCACGACTCGCGTGTCTCGTGCTGTTCACCAGACGACAGGTGTTTGTTCCGCGCCAGAATGAAGGTTCGATTTGAAGTTGAAACAAACTCTCGTAATCCTTGGCTTGTTTATTCCTCAAATAAATCGATTAAAATCATCCTCAAAGTTTGAAATAAAAAATATATGACAATGACATATGAATGACACTATTTTGACATAATGATTGTTATTTTCATAGGAAGAAATCATGGTTAAAATATATTTATCCAGAGTTATTAACGCTATGGAAATGACTTTTGCAATCCGTTAAATTTTATTCTATATTTAGCACATTTCGAGGCAAACACAAATATCAAAATGGTAATGTGATGTACATTTTCGTTTCACTAAAACCAACAGACGTCCGTACCAAATTAGCTAATAGAAATAAGATCTCACGAAAGTGGTATCTACAATGTCACCGCCATTCTGTCAACAAAACAGCCGCGCAATGCAACGTGTACTACATTTTAAAATTATACGTTTTGCAATCTTGCACTCATCAAATCATGAAAACATGGACTCATACATAAACAAAAATTAAAATGCTATCTTTCGATGGGATTTTCAGGTAACGTTACTTATTTGTTCGATGTAAACGGGCTGTCAGGTCGCGAATCGTTTTGAAACTTTTTTGTACCGATCAGATTTGTCTGTGACCCGAAGTGTTGGACTGTTTTACTATGCGGCCCCGCAATTTTGGGATTTACGATAATTCAAATGATACGCATGACCTGTACATCGTTTATCAACTGTAGAAAATGTATCAGTCATTACATTTCTCGAAACATCATGGGTGTAACAAAATATCCAAATTAGAATCAGATGTAATCTGTCCACTGCCAGTATGACTGGCCATTTTGTTTATTTCCATTCAAGAGCTGGCAGTGACGTAATGCTGGTTTGCCAAATACTTCTGGAAAGGTCTGCTGCATATTATTGCTAATTGATTACCATATTCGTGTATGATATCGATTTCAGTACCCATATAGTATGTTTTGTCAAGAATTTACATTTGAAAAAGAAATCTAGGAGCAAGTAATGGATCATAGTAATTTTCCTTTGTCAAGGAATGATGGCCATTTTTACCAAATCAAAAGTAATAATTAATTAAGTCGGTTCATTAATTATTAGAATGCATTTTCCATTGTCAATATGTGATTTCAAAACTAGAGATACTGTAGATTTTGGTAATACTTGGGATTTTTCCTGTTTCATTAAATTTTGTCTGTTATACTGGTGAATTATTTACACTAGTATTTGAGAAAATTAACCCCATCGGCCATGCCCAAGGACCAAATGTGTCCCAAATAGGTATTTTCATAAAACCAAATTTCTCTGTTAATATCAGGTTTTGTAGTACAAAAGTGGTATCAAATTAAATCTAATTTGACAGTGATTCTATAAATGTGGGTTTCAGTTAGAATTGGTTGAGATATTTTTACCCATGCATTGAAGAGGATTAACCCCTATCGGCCATGGTCATGGACCATATGTGTCCTTATCATTGTATTTTGTTAAAAACTTAATATCTCTGTCAATATCTGGCCAAATAGTGTAAAAGTGGTATCACATTGATGACTTTGTTATGGAGATTATTTAAAAACAGGTGTGAACTTCAATTGATTGATATAATTTTTCATTTGCATTGTAGAAAACTACCCCCAATGGCCATGCCCAGGGACCATATGTGTCTCGATAGAATTATTTAGTGAAAAGCATTATATCTCTGTTAATATTGTGTTCTATATTGCAAACGTGGTACCAAATTGAAGCTATGTTTATATAGATTCTAAAAAAATGACTGTCAACTTGAATCGGTGCAGGATTTGTTCAACAGCCCAGGCTGTATATTGGGTTATGGCTAGGGACCATATATGGTCCTGCGGCATTATGGGGAGTTTGGGGGGAGGGGCACATATATGGTCCTGGGGCACTATAAGGGTTAAGTCATGTTGATTTAGCCTCTGTTAAAGTATGCCGAAATCCCTGGGTTCCGGCAGTTTCCCCTGGCGGGAAAAAACTGCATCACAATCCATTTGATTTTTTTTAGCAAATGACAACGCTTCTCGCATGGAAAGGGTGGTTCATATTACAATGCTTTTGCCTTGATTCAGTAGCCAAAACGATGATTTAAGAACGGCGTCGCTGATTGCACAACTAACTTTGATTGCCTCCAATCAGGCATCTCCCATTCTATCCCACAAAGTCGGCGTAATAGAACAGAGGCTAAATCAACATAACTTCATCTGCCTCTGTGGGGAGAGAATGCATATATAAGAGAAAACATTTTTTTAAAGTACAAGACGGATGTGCCATACGTAAATGCGTTGAACTACATTGTTTATTATGTGAACGTAATTTTCCGGCAATCCGATTGGTCGAGAACCGGTCCCGTGACAGTCGACAGAAAGTGATATTGACTTGACCCCCGTGACCCCGAGTCCGACCAAAAGTGATATTGACTTGAGTTACTAAAAATAGAGCCGATGACGTCAAACCGTTGTTTCATGACGTCATGCTATTGTTATCATGACGTCATTGACCCGTCCTTGCCAACAATCGAGCCAAAATGCCGCTCATTGCTGTAGTTTTCCATTATCTTTTGTTTTTTTGATCGAGACATAATTTAAGAAATTAAGTAGCCCTAACCATCATGTGTTTTGCAATAAAGTATAGTTTTGCCCTGAACTATATTATAGTTAAAGCATGAGGCCGAAGGCCGAATGGTTTGACGTTATAATAGTTCAGGGCAAAACTATACTTTATTGCAAATTGTAACATGACTTCGGTAAATACTCGTTTCTGATTGGTTGATTTGAAGAATTTGCCAGTGTTAAATGGCAATGAACACCCGCAAATTGGCTGAGGCGAATCACCGCGAAAGGATACATTATTTGGTCCACCTCAACATTAAAACGTTCTGATTCTTCCAATATTCGTGACCGATTCACATTTTACTGTTGTTGCTGTCATTTTCTAACTTGCGCATTCCCGTAGATGCCAAAAATCCTTTACTATTTGCTTTAGTTTTATGTAACCAAACTTTCTTAATTGGCTAAGTTTCTCCTAATTTGCCGCCTTGAGCCATGCGGCCGGTTTCTTTCGAATGCCGTTCCCATGGCACGACGTCACAAAGGCCAACGGTTATGACGTCATAATGATCGCGTCACCGTCACAATGGTCTAGGCGAGTTTAAGATATTTGTTCAGTCGGGTTTGTTCCTGTTGGTTCATGAATTATATAACTGTTTTCTCTATCGTAAATTTCACAGTGAAAACTATATGATCTCACCGTTATGAGTGCAACTGGTTTGCAATATTAGAACACTATTTTAATGTCTATAACACTGGGAATACCTTCTTCTTTATAGCTGCGAACACCTATAACAATAATGGATCAGTCGTTAGATCCTTTCAACTCAGAGTTCCCTACGCAAAAATAGAGTTCGCTCTTAAAATGCTTATAACTAACGGTCATGTTACAATATCGATAAATAGTTGCGTTTGTAAAATTTCCGGGATTCATTGTTATTCAACACCCGCAAATTTAAGCGTTTAAAACCTCCGGCTAACGCCGTCGGTTTTAAACTAAATTTGCGGGTGTTGAATAACAATGAATCCCGGAAATTTTACAAACGCAACTATTTATCTTTTAAACACATGATGGTTAGGGCTACTCTATTACTTTTCTAGTATGTCGAGTTTTACTCGCTTTAGTTATGTCTTCTCCAAATATAAACATATTTTATAAATCACGTCCGGCCGCAAACTGAAAATCCTCGATCGGGGCCATACCTAGTGACGTCATAGCCAATTGTTATTGACGTCATGGGCCATTGTTTCGTGACGTCACTCAAAAACTATACTTTATTGCTGAATAAAGGGTTGGCGGCGCCTTTGATCTTTACGGGAACATTACTAGTGAGTTCGGTCAATACCTGTTTTTATAGACCCGAGGAAAACAATATCGACCTCGGACTTCGTCCTCGGTCAATATTGTTTTCCTCGGGTCTATAAAAACAGGTATTGACCTCATCACCAGTCTATAATTGTATAATGTTGTCTTTACCACACAACGTGCCTCATCACGCTTTCAGAAAGCTACCAAATATTCTTTATTTCTAAGCTTCTGAGCAACTAGGCATCCGTGTTTTGAAAAAAATATCAATTGGACCGCATTTGAGGAGAAAACTACGATAGGTTGTAGAGCGCATGGGCCATGCTTTTTTGACCAAAATTCATTTAGCTGTTGTATCTTGACAAAATTCAACAACTTTGACTTGATAAACACACTTTTAACATGTTCATACCAAATTGCCTCTGCAATACATTTCTTTAAATTAAAGAGACTGTTTTTGTATGGAACGCGTTTTACAGGAGCATATTATGAGGGACACCTGAGTTTATTTTAATTTTATCTCGAAAGCAACCGTAATGATATTGACTAGACTAAAAAGGGTAAAACTTGTCTTTTGAAGAAACTTTTTGCAATTTTGTGTTTTCATTGAATATATTTGTTGTCAGGTACTCTTGATGAAGAAGCATAAATTCATTTACTAAGATGATTTAGTTAATACCTTTGACAAGGTTCATTTTCGATTTTTGATGATTAATGCAAATTTCCATCTTTTCCTTACAGCCGTAAGAATTGAACAGTATACTCTCATGACTATAGTCGTAGTCTTGAGGAAAATTAGCATCTTTTCTAAATTTGCATGTTTTGGCATTTTGGAAAGAATATATGCGAGATGTTTTGAATAAATTACCATGCATATTTATCTATCTGTACTGTTTAACAGTAAATTAAAGTTGTCTTAATGGTATAAATGTAACTTCATTTTCATCCTAATCGTTCATTGCTAGTTAATGAGGTTTCTGTTACTGATCATGTGATAATTATTTCAAATATCTGAAAATCCAAGTCATGTTCCTCTCGGGTAAATGATAATATGCCGTTAATTGATAGGGCTTTGGTTTAAGAGTTGTTTTTGTCAAACTATGAAAGGAGACTTTATAGCGTATAAGTCATCAATAGGATGGAGGCAATAACGTCGTAAAATTAAGAAAATTTACAGTTTATTTACGCTTCTGATAGTAATCTTCAATTCTACATGATTCGATTTAGCTTTACATTCATAACTTATGGTCGTTTTGCAGATCAATACACATGTCGCCTGTTCTGGATAGAAGAATGTTTCCCCTAAAGGTCATCTTGGTCTATCGTTGGTCATTCTCTCCCCACAGAGGCAGATCAAGTCATGTTGATTTAGCCTCTGTTATATATCGCCGAATTTGTGGGATAGAATCGGAGATGCCTGATTGGAGGAAATTAAAGTTAGTTGTGCAATCAGCGACGTTGTTCTTAAATCATCGTTTTGGCTATTGAATCAAGGCAAAAGCATTGTGATATGAACCCCCCTTTCCATGCTAGAAGCCTTGTCATTTGATAAAGAAATTCAAATGGATTGTGATGCGTATTTTTTCCGCCAGGGAAAACTGCCGGAACCGACGGATTTCGGCGTAATAGAACAGAGGCTAAATCAACATGACTTGATCTGCCTCTGTGGGGAGAGAATGATCGTTTGTGTAAGACGAAGAAATGGTCAGCAGTATTTCTCATGTTAAAACGTCTTCATCAATGGATGACAAGGTTCCCGACAGAACCCTTTCAATTAACATAATACAAAAAACCCGAATAAAAATTGTCTCATCATTGTTTGTCGATATTTGAAATTATAGGTATTTGTCAAACCGTGTCAGTGCATGGCAAATATTGTGATACATACTGTTTTTAGTCTGTCTTGAGAATTGTAAAAAGAAAGTAGTTCAGGCTGTAACAATTTGGTTAGATATATTAGGGGTCTAAACAATAGAGTCGTTGTATACCGTATTTCCTCTAATAACCGCCCGGGCGCTTTTTTTTTCAGCACCCCTTTACTCCCCGGCGCTTATTGGAGGTCCGGCGCTTATTTCTTTCATAGAAAATTGAAGTTTATGCTAAACAGTATTTCATAACGAATATCTGTAAAAATATTACTAAGGGACATTAGTTCAATGGTTTGGACCCGGCGCTTATTAGAGACCCGGCGCTAATAAGAGGCCCCGCGCTTATTTTCTCAACTACCTATGACCCCCGGCGCTTATTAGAGGAAATACGGTAATTTAGAATAACGAAGCATACTAGTGATATTCTAAGAACTAGAATGTAACTCAACGTAGTAAAACGGAAGTCATATCTGAAAAAGTAGTGTAATCACAAGTTATACGGGGAAGGTTCTGTTTAGTACTTTAATAACTAGGTTTAACTACAATTGACTAACTTCATATCTACAATCCACTATGTACAACACTTAGCTACGTTGCATGATACGTACATTTATGTAAAAGAGCTAACCTTTGATTATTTCAAAATAGATTACTTCTTTCATTACACGAACATGGTACGTATGTTATATCACTCCTTATTTTATTTCGAAATATTTCCTTTCAATTGGTAACATATATTTTCGGATTCTTGAGATTCCTCTCCCTACTAAAGAAAAACGTTGCTCCATTTAGAATTCCCACCCATCCCTTCGGTTAATATGTGCACAGCTGTTGCTGTTCTCAGAAAAGTGGGCGTGGCTCTCACATTCTTCACTCATATCAACTGCCACTAATTAACTAAAAGACACATGGTGATCAGCATTTAACACATCTACATGCACAGAACTATTGTCTGTATAGACGCCAATTCCGGCTGATTGTTGTAATAGAGGTAATGGCTGTTCGTGATTAGAGTACATTGTACGTGCACATTACGCATCATTACAGACAGATAGGCAGACAGATATTTTATAACAAGTCTCACCTCATACAAACAAACATATTCACTGATAAAAGCAAGATAAAAATTTTACATGAGCCATCCCTTATGAGATTATGTGAGACTATAAAATTTTGATACTTTTGATTACATCCCATGTTGATGGCTGATATATACTGGACAGATTAAGTTTGGGATATTGTAATCTTGTAATCATTATTTTATCAGGTGAGCCCTGACAAAAAGTTGTAATATTCATTAATTTCAAAATGATCTGATAATTTTTGTCAATTTAATGCCATCGCAAACTCTCAATAACAGAAAAGTAGAATTGGCTACTTTATTAAAGATTCGAAAGTAAACGAGTTTCCAAACCATGAAACCTTTTTTCATTACACGAGTTTCTTTGTGTATAAAGTTCCGCAATGAACGAGAGAAAAGCGGGTTTGGTATCAATGCAGTATTTGAATTGCTACCAGTTGCTTCAAATCTTGCTTGGCATCATTTTAGAAAGAGAATTTGTTAAAGTTTCCTTCACGAAATTTCTTCCTTCATTGCAATAACCAGTTGTGTCAGAAACATATCGCGATCGTTTAAAAGGAACCTGTGAACATCTCGAAAATATTATAGGCAATTTGTTATTGAATGAGCAAGTCTTGTCAGGGAAAATAGGTATTTACATTTATGTACAACTAACGATGGCAAACTTTTATAAAAGAGTCATAACTGTTTATGTATAATTACGCTAATGTATATAGACAGAGAGACAGAAAACATATTACTGTTCAGAAACATACATTCATTGTTCTGATAAAACTTTACTTGTCAGAAGCTGCAGGGGTTCCATACTAAGTTGATGTAGAATATGTCTGGCGGTTAGCTTATTTAAGGCCACTGTGATGTCAAATATGTTGGATGAAATGTGAAAATAATGGTTACAGTCTCGTTTTTTTCTCGGAAAAGCAACTGATAGACCATAGAAGTTTCTGCAGACGCAGATATTCATCTTCTATACGTCAGCTGTAGAAGCGCAAGTAAAATTTCGGGTATTTGCCTGACAATCACAGTGTTGAAAACGCTTGATCTTGTTAAGTCAGAAATGATCTAGAATCGTAATATATAGACGAGGAAGATAAGATTCATTAGTGGGACATGTTTTTAGAATAACAAATTGCAAATTTTAATCAAAAGTATCGCTGTGGTTAGAAAATGTTGCTGTTGCTGAAGATGATCATATAGATAATGAACAGTGAAATGACGCTTTGAGGATTAAGGTCGTTATCAATAATCGAAAACCGGAAAATGACGGTCACGAATGCGTCCAATATTACTAAACAAACTTATCTGTACCTTTCTACGCGAAACATAAAACGCTAGTTTTCGTACTGTCAAAAGCTCATAATACATATTTATCATAGAAATGGCTCCGGGTCACTTTAAGGGGGAGCGAAGCATCACAGAATATATGTTTTAGGGCGCGGCCTTTATTCAGGGTCACATATGGTCAAGAAGTTTTTTTGAATCAGTATTGTTAGTGAAAGTCGAATATGCGGGAGAGGTTTTCTGTCGGGCGGTCAGCTATGCCATGTCTTTAGCCCATCGGGCTTTTAAGGCCAGATGAGCTATACTTATGTATGAATGTTTATTTTGTCTTATAAATAGTTGATTAAAATCGAAAGTTTTGACATTTTGACTCTACCGGGACACAAACTCGTTCCATTAAAGGGACCATATAGGCTAAATGATTTTTCAAATGGGACGTATAAAATACATTCGATACTTGAGTTTGTCTATGCGGCCTGTATATTTGAAATTGTCATTTTATTGCATTATGGGTTGCATATGAACGTTCGCTGAGATGACGGAACTAAAATCAGCATAAAAGGCAATTGGGAGTGTATGAAACTAAAAAATTATGAAACATGGACTGATACATATGGCTTGAGACTTCATCGATTATCTAGGGCGATTCCTTCGATGGTTTGCACCATAGCACCCGATAATCATCATCGTCACCGTCGCGTCACCGTCATCGTCAATCATGGTCATCATCGTCATCGTAATCACCGTCACCGTCATCACCGTCATCGTCATCGTCATCGTAATCACCGTCATCGTCATCGTAATCACCGTCACCGTCATCGTCACCGTCATCAAACACGTGTTGACCTGTTAGGCCGAAAACATAAACATGAGCTAAAAGCTGGAATAGGTTGGAACGCCAGTTTCCTCAACACAATACTTAAGTGTGTTTTTGCAATATTTCAAAAGGTTCGATTATCAAATCATTGCAGCACTTTTTTGTCTTATTCAAGTAAAATAACTTTAATTCATATTTTCCCTTTTGACGTCCGAGGGGTGATATAGTGTAGAGCATCGGGACATTCAGCTCGGTATCACAGAGGAATGGCTTGATACCGACCAGGAAGTTAAATATCATCAAAAATAAAGATGAGCTCGAGAGAAAACAACAACTTTTAATGATTTTTTTTTCAAATTTCTTGACCTTTACCTTGTCAGGTCAGACCTGAAAGTGACCCTATTGGTAGATATGTCTTCAACTTCCGGTAGTGACTCACTCCCGCTGATCTTTTAACTGCCGCTAGGTGGAGTTGTTGTCTGACATTCTCCGTGTCCACTGACACGACAGGCGAAATGGTTTTGTATTACTCGGGGATTAGATGAATCATTGTAACCATAGGGCACTGACTCCCATTTGACTCTTCTGAAATGTCCCTAAGTTTATTATGAGGGTAATTGAGGAAAGAGGGAACGCTAATTAACGAGATGAATATCAATATTCTGAAATGGTTTGATACTTTAAAAGCACATTGCTATTGTTTGGAATAATTGTTACTTATCATTTTGACTAGTAGATATATAGTATCCCATCTGGCGTATCCATAACTCAACAATCAGGTATCCTTAAATTTCATTATATGAGGAATTCAATAAAGGAAATCGACAGTGAAATAGATGGTGTCGCAAAGCTGACAAACGATTGCTCTGTTATACCAGCAGCCAAATGGATCCTCGGTGATTATTATTGATATTTATTAATTAACTATCAATGATATGGCACTTATACAATTTATACGGCCTGCACTAAACGAATCCAAAACTCGGCCAATACAGGAAAATTGTGCCAATACGAGCAAAACAGGGCCAATACGAGGAGACTGGGCCAATACAACTCTGAGCATGCGCATACACACAAATGGCGCGAGTCCGAAGCTATCGCTTCAAAACTTTCAACATATATGACATTTCATCACTCTCATTGATAATTTGGATTTCGGTAAAAATAACCTCTCTAATGTTGTGCAAGTAAATTATTAAGAAGTAAATTAGTAAAAACGTCATTAATCAAGTTTTTCCGTATTGGTCCGGTTACAGATCCTCGGTATTCTGTATTGGCCCTTGGCTTCGCTTGAAACTTGATTAATAACATTATAACATATACTGTGTATGTATAGTTTTAACCGTTTAATATATATATGGCTCGTAAATAAGTGCTAGCCAATATAATTAATACTAGGTTCTTATGGCTACATTTTTTGTCAATATAAGATACCTGAGAGCTGAGTAACAACCTCCAGAACGTATTCCGATGGTAGAGGAATTTGTTTCTTCCTAATTTGTACACTGTGTTATTCTCATATTGAAAAAAGTGATGAAAGAAATTTAATTTTTTTTATCTTTGATTACAGGGATCACTTCATCTTAATATAAATTTTGGCATTTTGTATTATCTTGATTAAACATTCCATGACCAATGTCCATGTCAACATTAGGCCTTGGTATCTGAGGATTAATATTGACGTAAACCATGATAACTAATATACCTCATATTTATTATTTTGAACAATTCTTTTCAAGACTTCTACTCGTGCACTGATCGTATTGCGGGGTATGGTTTCCTATTTCTACGGGTGTACAACTACTTTCCACGTGGAGCCTAATGTCGTTGTCAAGCTTGTGTTTTACCTAACGTTTTAACACAGTGAATAGAAACACGGAGAATCGCGATAACATATATTTTATGGGCGCTTCGTATGTTTCATGTGTACACAAGTATAAAGCGGTTTAGATGCTATCGAACTGATTGATAATATTATTGTCAATTATGTAGACCGACAAGTAAAATCGATCGTCAGTGAGTTATATTGGTAACCTTCAATCATATTGTGAAATTTATTGAGGAAATCAAATCAATTTAGATTTGTATTGACTGGTTCACAATAGTGTTAGTTGTTAGTGGTTTAGTATAATAGTTATCATAAGATTGTAAGTTGCAGTGAATGGGACTGAAAAGGCTGTTAAGTTTGTTGGTAATTATGGAATTGTCAACATTTTTTAATCAATGATATTGTTTATCATATCAATATAGCGTAGGCTGCTTTAAGCTTGCTAGCAACGACTGTACGTAGTAAATGGGAATACCGTAGGACTTTCTAAACAATTGTGCCAAAAGCCTATCTATAATTTAAATTATTAATTATATATCTATATAAGTTAATTGATAATAAAGGTTTGAAATTGAACTATTGGGGAACATTATTTTAACTTGTATAGTGTCTTCAAACCTCCTCAGGAAATACAATTTCTACAAGGGTTTAGAGTCCCGGACCCCCTCTCAAAACATCGGGAACTAATAATGTACATGCATTCAGGACAATCAAGAGTTATCATTGTTTTGTCTGGAAGCCTTCACTCAATCCCAAAGCATTTTAAGATTCCTCCTGTCCTTGATACACAATTGTAGTTCAATGACCCAAGCCTGTGCCCATCCTCGATTACCCAGGGGTCTATGCTCCGATACTATATATATATCCACATGATGTGGATAGTATCGAAGCATTAACCCCTGGGTAACCGAGGATGGGCTGTGCCATGATTTCAGATAATTTGACAAATAACAATCCTTTACACACCTTCAAAACATTTCCCAATACCTTGGTATGCGGTGACAACAGCATATCAATGTCTGCGTACAAATCGCTCCTATCAAACCCTGATGTGTTAGTGTAAATGCCTCGTATTGATATCTATAAAACCAGTCGATGAAATTACAATCTAAATTGATCAAATTTATTCACATCAAACAATTACGTCATTACATGGATATAATGTATCAGGCATTTTGATTCAGGTTCCTTTAGTTTTGACTTTGTATTGGCTGTAAATATATATAATATAACATATACTACACGAATAAGAAGCTTTCAGCGATACCATCTACATGATTGTTGTCAGTAATTTCCTAGTAACTCGGTATTCCTTGAATGGAGCCGAATCCCGCAAGGGGCCAAAACCCATTATTTTCAAAGAATTTTACGATATTACCCGATTTTAACCTCTCATTAATGCTCAGTCAACAATACAACAAACATTATCAAAATCATAAATTGTCAAGAGAAAAGTTGATGCATTACTATAACCTTAACTAACTGGGAAGACCACCGGATCACGTCTAACGTGTAATTTAACGGTAGGCTAGAATATAGGATCGTGCGGATACAGACAGCCTGACGTTGCAAAACGATAGATATGAATATTGTTTGTTGATAGGCAAATTCGATATGGCAGGATATAAAGGCCAGGCTTGATAACAAATGAACGTTATTATAACCTACTTACGAGAAACAAGCAGATACAATTTTATTAAACATATTATTTGTTCCCATAATAGCAGTATTTCTTGTTGACAAGAAGGCACTAAGCCACACTCAAATGGGACCGTATTTATCGTTAGTGGAGGTTTATAGAGCAGTTAATTCATACAGGGGAACTGGAATGGGTTGGTGTAAGGTTTTATGTCTCGTTGTCGTAATTGTATTGCCTAATGCACACAAAGTGAAAACGTCGATAAAACGTTGCAGGCTTGTTTGCGAAATTTACTGTCCTATCTAAAACGGACTGAATTGTTTCCCCCTCCCTAGTTAGTTTTTCTATGCTTAGCGTACATGGGGCTACTGGTTTCTATAGTTTGAAAATTTGTTTGAAAAGTGGATCATTTTTGAATTTTAAATTTTTAATCAGATTTTTTTCAGGAAACTGTCTTTATCAAGCTTTTGACTACCAGAGATATATCTTCGACGGCAATAAGATAGAACAGTAGCGTTAAGATTCTAAACCATCTTACATCACGTGACTTGTATTTTAAAACCCTGCCATCTTTCTGACATCAAAGCTCACTACAGAAATTGCATCTTTCCCAATACGTCCTTCCAGTGCCGAAATCTAATCACTGCTAGTATTTCCTACCAGTAGATCAGTGAGAGTGTTTGCTTGAAATACACATCTTTAATCATGTGCCAATATAGTAATTATATGAGGGACAGTTTACACATGTTTCTAAGATTCTTTTGGGTTGTATAAATAACTTTATTTGATAGAATCATTAAAATAATTTAGTGGTCTGTGTTGATTCGCATTGTACTGAAAGAACCATGTATCTGCTTTCATTACGCCAATAAATATCTTGATTACGTACAAACTTAGAATCCTGATAATTTAAAAGATGTATATAAACAAACTGTGCTTTCGACATGCTCTGTCAATAACTAAATATTCATATGTAATCAAAAATATACTTGATTAATGATCATTTGAAACTATAAATTATTTGCCTTATCTGCTATAAGAACCTTTCTTAATTTTCTGTTAGATTAGATGTTTTCGTTGTCATATATCAAGATCATCGAAAATAGTCGATTGAAAAACTTGGTAAACGGTAAATTGCTTTATCGACCTACACAAACTAGTTTACGTTCTCACACATAAAACATAAAGATATTTTTGTCCCGTGGCACTCGTAACTTTTGGCGCCTGCTAGTCCAAAGTTTACAGCGATTTAAATCAATTCCTAGGGCAAAATTTGGCACACTGCTTTAGAAAATCGCCACATGTTTATTAGCTTGTCACAAGTTCTCCAATTCTGGTATTGAGTGTCCACGCAATTCAAATGCCTCTAGACATTCTTTTCCTTACTTGTCAATTGTCAACACAGTCTGATTAAAATCGACTGTGATTCGAGGAAAAAAAGTGTAAAAATGTTATCTCTTGCGGGGTTCGAACCTCACCCAGCCCGGCTTTCCTCTCACTCACAGTCTGAAGGCACCCCTATTACGCGCATGTTCTGACACAAGCTCATCTAACCAATCGAATGGAGCGTAGTAAAAGCTTCGATAACATACTAGGGGCAGGTAACTCCAGTGTACCATTCGTTATACATAATCGCCGCTAAACGCTATTTAAAAACGAGGATGCGATTGGTTAGCTTACGACTGAGTTTGTCTGCGCTAAACTAAACTGGTTATAGCGACACGCGATAGAGGTGGATGCATTCAGACCGAGACGGAGAGGATGATCCGAAAGGTTCGAGCCCCGGTAGAGACAATATGTTTTAAATTTTATTCCTCGGAGCACGGTCGATTTTAATCAGACTGATTGTCAACATATCTTATATTTGTTATACGTGTCTGCTGCTGCTGTAAATGCTGTTCACCATCGTGAGATTTTCCATCCGTTGGGTAAATATGCTCCAAACGTTGATGTGTATGTAGACATGGGATGGATCCCTCCAATTGTAAGACAATGGGTGTGTATGTTTAGAAACGACTGTCGTTTTAGAAAAATCTCTTTTAGATTAAACAAGTGTGTTTATGTGGTCGAAAATTGTGCGAATGGGCGTGTGAAAAATTGAAACTATCGAATGAGTGCAAAGTTGAGAGAATGAGACATGAATGTCGAAACTGAAACTAGTGCTAATCATGTAGGTGAGTGTGTGGAAGAAATATGTATGCAGAAGTATGTTAGTTATTGGTGTGAGTTATTATGTAAGCCAAGCGGTAGAACGGGAATGTTTAAGGATGTGTATGGCTGTGAAAGTAACGTGAGTGTGAGTATTCCCAGGTTAATTACTCGCCTGTGTAAGATACCGCAGTGTAATATTTATACGGCAATATTAAACTAGTGTAATACCACAGTGCAAGTATGACGTCACAGTAGTTGTGACGTCAATGTTAAGTTGTGTTGTCATTGTGGAAGCGTGCCGTCACAATGGCTGCGAGTTGCGGAAATGTTCGTTTCAGCAAATTGTCGCCGGTTTTGCTTGATTTTGAGGGCAAGTAATAAACAGAATACTAAACTCCCTTCCATTTAATACTATGCTTATTAAACTCGTGAATGATTTGGTATCAAACTCGCTTTCGCTCGTTTTATACACAATCAATAACTCGTTTAATAAAAATAGTATTATTTGGAAGGTCGTTTAGTATCCTCTATTTATACCGCTCTGCCTTTTCCAAATTCAGATCAGGTACTACTCCTCTGCATTTGGAAACCGGCTGATATACGACTAAGATTGTGAATGAACGAGTATGTTTTAACTGTAGTGAGAGTGTAAAGGACGCCGTGACAGACATGTTATTTTACATTGCCCCGTGTATGAGGATTTGCGTGAGAGTTTGTGTAAACATGTTTGTTTTAGCTATCCCAACCTTTTAGATCTATGTGAAAAGGACAAAGTTATTATACTTTTTAAACACAACCTGTATTTTACCGCAAAAACCTGCTTTCTTATATTACAAAGAAGAAAAAACATCTTATTTAGATATATTATTTTAACATTATTATTCTATGATTTTATGTTTATTTTAAATCATATTTATGCCGTTTTAGATCTTGGAATGTATATATTTCTTTTTTACTTTTAGTCTCTCAGAACCCTCAAAGGGTGACTCGCTTTTATGTTATTTTTACAACCAATTTTGATCGTGTATTTTATGGGAGGTGAGACTGAAGAAATATCTTTAGATCTCTATCTGTTTGAAGATAATTACAAATAAATTCAAATTTAATGATTATTTTCATTTCAACAAAGTTTCATGCTCGGTAACTTAGAGGTAACAGTTCATATAATATTTAATATTCTTCGTACTCAGGCCATGGAGTTATCGAGGAAGCTTAAATAATCGGTACCTTGGCGTTACCTACTTACTTGAAACCATGCTCAATGTCTCCTGACTGTTGCTTTTGATATATATATATATATGTTGTATCTTATTGCAATAAATCCAATTTAAAGATTATTTTTCATTCCACAATCTGCCACGCGAAATATATGTTATATAAGGTTTTCTTTTTTTCTTTGTTACATGACTTTTACATATATCGTGAGACATTTGTAGTGACATAGTTTAGATATGTGCACACGAAACTTTTGCCTTGCAATGATGTGGCGTAGTAGATCTATTGTCCATGATATCACTGAAACAGACCTTCGCAAGGAAAACAGACCGTTTCTTGTTGTTCGCTGAAACAGACAGAGATACTTAAAAGGGCAGTAGCATGTTTTTTGTACTTTTGTAATTTTTCACTTTTAATTGTACGTTAACGCTAAATGTATTATTTTGATAGTAAAATTCCAATATTCAATAGTCAGAGAACAAAGTATGAAGATTCACCTAAAATCCATTTGCGGCCATTTTGTGTGAACACCTTTTATTCATTTCGTGTGAGAAAAACGAATCGCATTTGTATTATTGCTGCTCCATTAAGTATAAATACATTGTCTTTCAATTGAAACCATTTATTTTCATTTTCCTGACATCATCTTATATTCCCACAAAACGTGCCATTGCCCCTTTAAAGTAATAAAACACAATACCTAGTTTGAATTGATGATATATTTAAGAAACTATTTTCGCACTAAACATCGAACTTCCAATAAAGCACAGCACACGTCAGCACAGCCCCGTCAACCTAATGTATTAACCTGATTTTACGGGTTGACTGTAGTCTCAATAGCGTAAATTAAGAACTGTATCAGGCTTAAGGTGTTGAGTTTTATGCATTGTCAGCAAACAAGAGTGCCAATTGCTACTCATCACTCACGCTAAGGGAAATTTGTTAGATTTTTATTTTCCTATTATCCTAATGTGTGCATCTGGATATAAATCATTTAGAGGTTATATTCTTAAATCCGTGCTGTGATATGTTAATGAACAGATTAATTACTTCATAGCGCTGATTTTGACTTTTGTCTTCGTTTCAGAAAACCATTTTAAGGCCGAGACTGAATGCGTTTATTTCATGCTTTCACGCAATATGGTCGTTAATGGTGAAGCAATGCAGACAACATTAAGCCTACAATCGCCGTGTTATAGTGGTGGGATTTGTAAACTCACGGCTTGATTAACTCAAGATATGATCATTCGACATCTTTTGCCTTTGAAAACTAGCGAGTACATTATCGAATGAAATAATTTGTTCGGAATGAAAAAACCGGAAATGTACTAAAATAAATTACAGTTCAGGGTCGTTAGTACCCTTTTTTCTATTTGTCACGTCAGAACTTTTCAAAACACTTTAATTTTACACTGATTTCTTGTCAGAAGGTTTTCAATGACCTCATATTACATATTTTAATCTTGAGTCAGTAAAGTCATTTACTGATCATGATGTCCTTACGTTTATCTTACTTTCTAATATATACTTTCCTTTGTTTTATTGTTCCCTAGTGGTGTTTTATTTCACATTTATACATGTCAGGTCCTTAAACAATTGTACACGGTAATTTCATAGTCCGTAATCACACAGACTGGCTTTCTATCGTTATTGACAACATGCAAACGACCGGAAAAACATTCTGCAAATCTGCAATAATACTCTCTTTTTGCCTAAATGATGGGTTACTGTACAGTTGTCAGTGGCAATATGAGTTTCCAACTATGCATTTCAATAAACATGGTGCGTTAACCTCCTTGGTCAGGCTATACACTGTTTCATGGAAGGAGATTTATTGCTCTTTAGCTAAACAGTAAGTTGCTTTACAAATGTCAGTGTCGTGCTATGTAAGTTAATTGTAACCGCTGGTAATACTTCTGCTATTAGCCATATGTTTATTTCTTTGAGATGTTTGAATGAATGTTAGTTGAATAGGGACGAGTTCTATGGATATTCTAACATCTTTATTGCAAGAGGACAATGTTGCGGTGTAGATGCTAACACAATTATCAAACACATATCCATAGAAGTCTTCCTTAAGCAACAGTTTGCCTTCCGTTTTAAAATTACAGCCACGAACCAGATACAACGTCAAACGTTACCAAGCTTTCGTTTACTTCATAACCTGCTTTTTCATATGTACATCGCTTGCAAACCCGAAACCACATACTGTATTAAATTGCCTTGAGAAAAACTGTAAATGCAACAGAAAGACGAGGTGTAAGGGAATTGCCTTGCAAATTGGATCTTAAACATTGCCTACATTTCACATCTGCTCTCCGACAGTTTGTTCACTGACTTGTGTGTAATAAGTAAAACGTTATTAACTTGGAATTCAAGTCCAATTCTTCAAATCTTTTTTTCATATGTCTAACATACCCATTCCAAAACCTGCATATGAGATTTAAGTCAGTGGTTAAATTCAATTCTTACTTTTTCATGATGACAGAATGGTCAAAATGTTTCGAAATTTAGTTTCATCTGTTCTAGAATAAAGATGTCGATAATGAGTAAACACTTTACTGTTTCATTACTGTTTTGTAGGTAAGGTTCACACTTGCTAACCAGTACTCAATAACCAATAGTTACATATACTTGTGTTGATTATCTTAGTATATGTCACTTAGGAGATAAACCTAATGTGTTTAAAAATCAGAGACATGTTATATACTGGATTGAAAGCGAGTAAATTTTAAAGTGAAACCGAACGCGCAGCCTAGGATATTTGTAGCTTTTATCAAATAGTGTTGCGATATTTGATATAAGAAGATACATTGTTTAGATCCTCAATATTTAAGATTATCAAAGTAAATTTAAAAGGTTCAAAAGAACTTTCGGAACGTTAATCATAGCAGCATGAACGACAAGATCTACAATGTCAAGAACTGTAAATGTCAGCAATGCCCGTATATAAGAAATTTATGAAGTTTTAAAATGAAGATTAACCTCAATATATAGTATTTCGTTCTTTTTAAATCATGGTATCCTAAAAATCTGGACGATTGCCTATAGTCTACTAGTTCAGCTTTTTATATTCAACACTTGCCATTTTTCATGACGATGAACCTTTAATTTTATGCCAAGCAATAACTTTGTCAAATGTTTCATATGATTAGCCTACAAACACGACTTTCATTACAACAGTTTCACATGAACGTTACAATACAGTATAGCTCTTATCATAGAGATGAGAAAAGAGCTAAGAAATTAAATTCATCACATTGGTTTTCTGCCAAATGATAAAGCTATTTCATGTGCTCATCCTAACTATTACCATGGATACAAGAGGCCCGTGACTCTACGTCTCATTACACAAGGATTATCTCGTAGTAAATTATTTGCAACTTGGTAATATTCTTGTCTTTAAGCACGCCCTCGAGCCCCGCTCACTTGATATAACTTGAATGAAGTGTTTTCATTTTTTGGAGTAGCTATAGCATATTGATCAATTTAGCCTCGAATGTTTGAACAGCTGTTGTTTATAGAGGTTCTGATTAAAGGGGCAGTAGCACGTTTTTTGATAATTGTACATCTTAAACTTTTCACTGACAATTGTAAGTTGATGCTAAATGTATCATTTTGACAGTGTCCAAATTTTCATTACACAAGCCAATCATCCATAGTCAGAGGACAAAGTATGAAGATTCACATACAATCCATTGGCGGCCATTTTGTGTGAACACCTTTAATTCATTTTGTGTAAGAAAAAGGAATCGCATGGCTAAACTTTACGTTATTTATCTGACTTATTACTGCTTCATTTAGTTTAAATACATTGACTTTCAATTGGAACCATTAAATTTCATTTTCCTGACATCACCTTATATTCCCCCTAAAAACCTGCTACTGCCCCTTTAAACAACTCCAAATAGCATTGATATCATAGAATCATATGAACTCAACTTTTCAATATAGATATAGGAAATCAATCCACCTCGTAGTACCTTTATAACAGTGTCTGTAGGAGTAAATCTACCAAGAAGTATGTTTGATGAAATATAATTAGGATTGGTAAAATTCGGGCAAACGGATGTCTGATACATTCACACTTCCTACTTACGTTTCTAAAAGGTCCATACTGTTGATAACATTGCTCATCTGATGGGATCGGTCTATTACTCAGATAAGCTGCAAAGAAGAAGTCGTAGAAAGCAGCTGTTCTTTATCCATTTACTAGCTGAAGGAAATGATGAAGAAGTCGGTAAATAAGTATTTTGATATATGTGAAATCATTATAATGAACAAAATCATTGGTAAAACATTCTGCTGAAGTGTTGTAGGGTAATAAAGTACAAGATTTAATAGACATTCAACTTCTCTTTCACAGAATAACCAGCTGGACTCTTTGAATATAATAGTTGGATATCAATTGAATCTTTTGTTTGCAAGAAATACAATACGGCATTCAGAGTTAATCTTTTCTTGCAAAAGCCAACTCACTTTTATAAGGACCTTTATGCCTTTGAAACATTTGATGTTTGAAATACAACTTTACCTCCAAAATGTCGCTGAAAAGCTAAGGACTAATGATAAAATGATGTCACAATTTTCAATCTAATGATATTTATATACGTATTTTATAGTTTAGACACGTTGTATATAACTGGATCTTCGTTGGTTGAAACATTTTATAAAAACTAATAATTGCAGCCATCATAGTGTTTTACTCTCCCACAGAAGTCAGAATTTTCTAGATGAGGCTTATTCAATCGTTCATGTGAACGGATCAGCTACCCTATTATGGTTACCAACAGCTGTTGAAACAGTCTGAAGTAAACGACACAAAATATTATCTCTTTTCAACCATTATGTAAACCCGGATAACCAACAAATATGATTTAGGACGTAATTAAATATAAGAACGTACTTAAATCGGCATTGAACATATATGTCAAAGAATTCAAAGTTGATCAAATTTGAAAGGCGTAGGGATTATTTGCAATCAAAAAGTATTTTTTAATTTCTGCCACCAAAAATATTAATGCAGCTTGCTAATATGTTTTACAGATATCTGAAACGTAAAGATGAAGAAACCCCATCAAGTTTAACATGTCATGGAGGACCGGAGGGTATAAAGAATAATGTCAGGAAAATACAAATTTGAATTATTTGCTCACAAGAAAATTCCTATTTCCTGTTTGCGTCAAACGTTATTCCTTAAAGATATAACAGTTTCTGGATTCCAAATAAAGTTCAGCAACAGCTAAGATTTGAGGCTTTCTGTCTTTCCAAAAGAAATTGATTTATGAGACTAACAAATAACACAATCTTATACCAACGCTGATAATAGGATGTTTGTCTGTAACAAAGAAAGTAGCTATTGATGACACCAAGAATAACACATTCTTACACCAACGCTTATTATTGGAAGCCAATGCAATCTGTAACAAAGAAATAAGACATTATTGAGACAAAGTAATAACACACTCTCAAAACAATGTTTAGCAATTTTGCAAGTATTCCTGTCATTATTCATGTGTTATTCATAATTGTAAGTTATTTCATGTCTAAAAATCCCCTCAAGTTTCCTTCTCAGCGGAAGACAAACCAATTATCCATAGTCAGAGGACAAAGTATGAAGATTCACCTAAAATCCATGAGCGGCCATTTTGTGTGAACACCTTTTATTCAGTTTGGGTTAGAAAAAGGAATCGCATGGTTAAACTTTACATTATATATTTGAATTATTACTGCTCCATTTAGTTTAAATGCGCTGCCGTTCAACTGAATAATAAATTTTCATTTTCCTGACATCACCTCATAATCCCCCTAAAACGTGCTACTGCCCCTTTAAAATAGATTTCAGCAATGCCTCTCTCGCCTTTTATGTTCAAAGTGTTGATAAACCCGTTGATATATTAATTTATAATTCAATATATGTATTGGAAATTTTGAGATTTCTCCAATTTTGATTAAAGGGCGTACTTTTGATTAATTGTTCGCCTGTTTATAAACAAATTCATGTTGACTTTTATTTATTGAATAAAACTATATCTGTCTATAATATTAATCAAATCGATTTTTGGACGTCACAAAACAACTAATTAAAGTCAAGTAGAAAGACACATAATTCCAACTATGCTACTAAGCTCTAAGCCAAAGAATAAACATGTAGCATGGTCTCGTTGAAAGTATTAACCCACATGCAGCTAAACAATTTAAGATTATTATGTTCTTGTCTTCATGTCCCTTTAACTAGATCATTACTTCAGAAAGTGTTTTCATTACACTGAGTAGGGACTAGAGTAGAACTTTTTAGACTAGAATATTTGAACAGCTTTGAGTTATTGAATCTGTGGGACCTTTTTTCTTTTCAGGTGCTGTTTTATCACCAGTTTCTGTCTAAAACCATTTTATCATTTTAAACACAAAGTTGTTTGAGCCAATGTTAGTAACAAACTACTAACTCATTCATTACAAAGACCATGCACAATGTAATAGCCATACAATGGCCACTGCTTTAAAACGATATTTATTCTTTAAATCGTTGATAATGCTTTCCCCTTGTTTTTTTTTAACTTGTCAAATGTTGTTTTTTTATTTGAAAAAAGGATAAATGTTTTTGCCAAAATTTCCATAAGGATCAATCTAGAGGACTGTTGTCTCAGATCACTAATGATCAACATTGAACCAATCAGAAGAGTCAGACATCATGATGTCTTTCTTCTTCCTGTAAGGTTTCATTTCTTTATAATTAACCTATTAATTATTTCCATATGATCTTTGACTCTTTATAGAATTTCCTGAAAACAGCGGAACCAAATCAATTTCCAAATCTGACTACGATGATAATATTTGCTCAATTCGTTCCATCAGCAACCACTACACAGCATAAGACCTTATAAACATTATATAATATATAAAATCAAAACGTTTAACATATTAGCTCGTTCAAAAGTCGGGGTGGGGTATGGGGTGTCGATTCCCACCACGGGCTCGGCAACTTTGCAGTAGAGAATTTCAGCGAAGTACCAACCAGGATTTGATCGAGGGTAACACCCCAATTCATAGCCACAATAGTGTTGCAGACTTTCACCGAATAATACAAGCAACCATGATTTGTGTATTTGGTGAAAGAAAATAAATCCTAATAATGTTCTTCAAATTTTTGAATTTCTGTAATTTCGTTTTAGAAATGATACAATGAATGTAAATGGAAAATATTACTTCAGAGATAAAAACTGTATTGTTGTACAATCAAAGAAACAATAATAACACTATAACAACTAGATAAAGCTCATTCTCTAAATAATGAAGCTTATTACACAACCATGCAGATGTAAACGGAATAAGCCAGCAGATTGTGGCTCCGTCACAACTAACAGCTGTTCAAACACTACATGGTTAATGGAACAAGATGTTATCTTTACTTCAAGTGTTTAGTAAACATTTACTCAAGGGAAAAGGTTCCAATGACCTTATTAAAAATAATAGCCGTCTCTTAATATTTATGCATAGCGGTGACCTAGATATCAAAACGAGGCTAAGCCCGCAAGCTTCTAGAATGGATGACGGCCATTGCCGTTTTTCAAGTCGGTGTCCGTTGCAGTATTTCGTGACTAGCGTGAATGTAAGATCATGAAAAAGAAATTATATTTGCAAATAGGTCATTTGCCGTTTTTACAATGTTTTGAGGATAAACTTGTAAACGATTATTAAAGTTTTCATTCATCACACTCCTCGCTCAAAAGCAACAACATCGCAGAACGTGGACTTGCTGAGAGGGGTATTCATCGAACAGTTTCCATTTTTTTACAAATTCCACGGGGAAAATAAAGATGAAAAACAAATTTTTCTTTTCCGAAGTAAATATAAATTTCCTAAAACAATCGATGGCTATCATATTAACAGTAACTATTTAATCCTTTGATTTTATTGCCGCTCGTGTGTCATTTCGAACAGTCGATCAACATCCGGGAGGGTTGGAATCTGACTGTGACATGTCTCATTTGCAACTTTTTCGTCAGTCAAATTTCGTTTATCGTGCAAGGCATAATGTTACTCATCGGATAGTTTGTATTTACCTCGTATAGCATCTTCATGAGTTAACCTTGCAGTTGCAGAATGACAGACCGGATATATACGAGCCTGTAGATTCAGTAGAATCAACCGAGACTCCTTACCTTTCTGTGCAAGCCGTCAACATGATATGCTATAATTTATCAAGGATTATATTGATTGTATCGGCATATTTTCATCAACAATGTATCAACAAACCCATACTTCAAATGTAACCACTGCTCCAAAAAATAAAAGAAAGGGCTTTTCATTTCATAAATGTGATTTTTTGAAATTAATTTTAAAATGCAACTTTCTATGAAAATGTTTTATTATAGTCAATATACGACTTGAATGGATCATCAATTACTAATGTTAATCTGTAAAAAAAAATTTAATTACACCAGAAAGTTATCTCCATTCATGCAAACGTATTCCTGATTTAAGAATAGATGATGTTCCACTCTAAAATTATATTCCCTTATATTGCACAATCATAAGGCTTAAACTGTGTAAAAAAATACATAGAAATTGAAATGAATATGATATGAATTAGTTTTGTTTTGTTAGGAACTAGCAGTAAGAAGGGTAATCCAATTTGAATTATCAAAATTGTTTTATTAATGAATTAATGTTATCAATTTGGCTATGATCAGTTATGCTTTTCAAAATTGCATTGATATCTGACAAAACAAGAATATTTTAATGTGGTTGTCTTTTCATAATCATTAAAAAAAATTAGGGGAAATTTATTTTACTTTTGGTCAAATTAAATGTTAAGATTTAATCATACTGAGAGAGTTCAGGACATGATCATTAACATTATGATGATTTTTTGTTGCATTCTTAATATAGCTCAATGTCATAAAAATGTCAGTCAGGAATTAATGTTTTGATTAAGAATTTTGTATAATTTTATAATTTCCATCCAAGGTAAAAACCATTTCAATAGTTTGAAAAATATTGTGTTGATTTGATTTGATTTGAAAGCTTTCAATTAATAAAAACATACTTCCTTAAAAAAATAAAATTTCACACTCAATGATTCTCAATCAACATCAGTAAAATGCAAATTATACCTTCTGATTGTGGATTGAGAGTTATATGCAAAACTGTGATTTATTGACAAGATGTACATGCATAGTTACATGAATAATTTTGAAATGGTATCAAGAAAATTACACAATGAATTATCTAAAAAGTTTTGACCTATGTTTGTCATACATTTGTATCTGTAGTACATACATAATATTTTAAAGCATTGTTAATTCTATAATTTAAAGAAAGTTATACATTAATCATATTACAAATCATTCATATGAAAACAAAAATTGATTCAATACATTAGGCATGAAATTGGTTCTCATTGGTAGATACAACATGTACTTTCATACATGATAACTATTATCTCATTATCTGAATTTGAATCTGAATTAAATTTGATAGGTTTACAATTTTGCTATAACAATTATAATCAGCATCTTATTAAATCTAATATTTCTTGAAATTACTTACCTTGATATTTTTGTTTATTTGATAAAAAAATGAAATGACATTTCAGTTGCCAAACTGAATTATCTGGGTGGGACTGATATAACTTCCACTGTATTCATCTTGTAGGTCGACTGTGATTTTGTAACTAGCTACATGTAAGTAGACAATTTTTGAAAATAATATCGATGTATATCATATATTTCACCTTGGAAAATTTCTTCTCAGTAACAACTTTCACTCAAATAATTCAGCAATGGCCGGGTCACTAGGCAGTAGGTCCATGACTGTCAAAATCAAAAGTGACCGAAGGCGTGCGTTTTGAATAACCGTAAATAAAGATACATCGGGGGTTTGGGGGGAAATCCCAAAAATATTAGTCCAAGTCATCATCAAGTTTTCATGTTGAAAAGAAATCAGCAATATGATGTTTAGAGATACACAATCGGACTTCGATGTCACGTTTGTGAAAAGACCAAAACTTTACGTTCGCGATCGACGTCGTTTCACTGTATCCTAAACACTAAATGAACGTATTTTTGGAGATAGAGATATTGCTTTAGATCATGCTTAATCTTTATCTAGAAATAAACGTTCCAAAATGAGAGAAAACGACCTTTTTAAGTGGCATGTCGTGATCGGGTAATCCACTTCCGGGTTCTTGTTGCTTGATCATGCGGGCTTAGCCTCGTTCTGGATAGCGCATGAATATTCATGACGTAATATTAAGAGAGATCTATAACTCATTGATCACAAACAGACTTGATTTTTTTGTAGTGTTACATGTTTGAAAATTGAAAGGATAATAACCTTTTACAAGCTCATATGATTAATATTAGTTACTGACATGTTTGAATCATCAGACGTTTTGGTTATCATTCACATGTACAACAGTATATGACAAGAAGTTGTCTTTTCTGCACAAGCACAATTATGCAACGCTGAGAAAACAAGAGTGTCAGATTTAGTCAATTTGAACTCAGGTTGTAATTTCTCAGCGCCACATAGTGATCATGAATTCATAGAATGATCTTGATAAGGTTATTTAACAAGCTTTCAAATTATATCATTTGTCATTTATTCTTTATAGTAGATATCAACTGAGTATGCAGTGACTGACTTAATAAAACTAAACAGCTTTTAAAATATGACATCATTGTTGACTGCACTTATAATTATCTTTTCAAAACATTGTTTAATGAATCATATGAATCATATGAATCATATGAATCATTTTTATCAATACAGTGTAAAGCTCAAAAGTAGATTACTTATTCATTGAGAATCTCTGAAATTATTAAGTATGTTGAACAATGCCGGACGCTTGTATGAAATCGTCATCTATTCAATCAGAGTTGTGGATGCCAGAAAAAGAACCATTGACATCAGAACAAATCATAGGAATTAACCATTTCCTGTTGGTGCCAGACGATATTCCTAGAACTAAGAAATATCTCGTTTGATAATAGATTTGATGATTGGGCACAGAGGGTAGGCGTGCCTAGCAATTATTTATCAGACAGATAACCACTTATTTGTTATTCTCCTTGTCATAGATGTTAACGATTTAGGAGGGGCACTGGATACAGATTAGGGATGAGTGTGTTTTGAACAAATCCATTTTACAATGTACATATAAATAATTATCATCCAAAACTGGGAGAAAACTTTTGAGAACAAAGAGACCTCGGAGATATCATTTTTAAAGTAGATTTTGAACAATGCCCTATTGACGTCACTTACATGACTAAGGATGGGTATCGTTCCTCATCTCTTCATTGCAATAAATGCGATAGTGGAAAGCGTATGGCAATACGTATCGAAATATATTAGTACTTTTCAAATTCAAGAATTTGCATGCTATCTTGTCTAAATATAAGCGTTAAAACAATAATATCATCAATTTCTCAGGAAGCAGCCGTTTTGGCAATGGAGATTTTCAATCGCTGCTTATGACCTGTACATATTTATATACTCATGGAAATGAATAAAGGAACACATGAATAACTTTAGACATTTTATTGTTTCTTGTTGTGCTCGTTTTAAAACAAATTTGCGATCTTGGAATTGACAAATGTCAGTATCTGGTGTATCCTCCATGTTTATTGATCACTTCAGCACATCTGTTTGGAACACTCCGGATAAGTTTGCGAATTACGGCCCTTGGAATAGCAAGCCATCTTCAACTAGAGCATCGTACAGCTGGTCACGGTTCGACCCAAAACATCCCACAGATGTTCGATTGGGTTTAGGTCCGGACTTTTTGATGGCCAGGGAAGAACTCTTACAGCGTGGTGTGTCGGACATTAAGTTGAAACTCGAGCGGTATGTGGTCTTGCGTTATCTTATTGAAACTCAAAGTTCTGTCCGACACATTGTTTGAACGGCACAACAATGGGTAACAACACTTCGTCTCGATAACGTACACCTGTAAGTCTTCCACCTACACGCAACAGATCAGTTCTTCCGCCGTACGTTATGCCACCCCACACCATCACTGAACCTCCGGCATACTGATCGTGCTGTTTTACAGTACATGCACATAATAATAATAATAATAATAATAATAATAATAATGAATTTGTTAAGCGCCTAATGTCCAACTGATGCTGCTCAGTGGCGCTGTCCAGAAAAAGGGGAAAACTAGTAGGTAGCACGAAAGAAGAGTGTTTTGAGCTGGCTCCTAAATGTTTCAAGTGAAGACACTGATCTCAGTTCAGCTGGCAGTGAGTTCCATAGAGCTGGCGCGGCAGCACTAAATGCTCTATCTCCCATTGATGTTTTTGTTGTTGGGATTTTCAGGTCACCTCTTTTCTCAGACCTTAGAACACGAGTTGGATGGTACATTTGGATTAAGTCTTTGAGATATGCTGGTGATTTGATGTCGTAGAGGGTGGAGAAGGTAATGCAGAGAATCTTAAACTGTATTCTCTTCTTTACTGGAAGCCAGTGTAGCGACCTCAGCACAGGGGTGATGTGTTCTCGACACTTGGTCTTGGTGATGATCCTGGCCGCTCTGTTCTGTACGAGCTGGAGATGATGGATAGCTGCTGCTCCAGACACAAGAGAGTTGCAGTAGTCCAGTCGGGAGATGACGTATGACTGGACTAAGAGCTAAGTTGTGTCCATGTCCAAATAGCGACGAATTTTCCCTATTTGGCGTAGGTGGAAGGTTGCCGATCTTGCTGCTGTTAGTGCATGGGACTCTGGAGACATTGAAGAGTTGAAGACAACTCCCAAGATTCCTCACTTGGGGCACTGGGCAGATGGATTGATCTCCAACAGACAGGCTCATGGCGTCGTCTAAGTCGAAGCTAAAGCGGGATTCATCGCTGAACATGGTGTATCGCAAGTGCCGCATCTGTCGACGTCTGTGAGCGGCGTTTGTGTAGCGCTGTCATCTTCACACCTACGACAGGGCGGCGTGACTTTAGGCCAGCAGATTTCAGCCGGTTGCGAACAGTTAGATTGCAGATTCGAACACCAGGAACATTATTAGTTACACGGCGTTTTGACAGGGTGTACGGGACTGTAAGACCCTTGTACATTCTGTATTTTCCTGAGGCGGAGCCGAAGGAAATGCAGAATGTACAAGGGTCTTACAGTCCCGTACACAGGAAATGCAGAATGTACAAGGGTCTTACAGTCCCGTACACCCTGTCAAAACGCCGTGTAACGAATTTATTACCCTTAAGATCTTTTCTTTCAACACAGTTTACCCATTTTCGACCAAAAATAGTCATAACTAGACTGCGGTCCAAGCTCAGCACAGTGTGAACATCAAGAGTCGCGGTACGGAGCTAGCGGCAGTTATATAAAGGGAGATAACTCTGTGACTAAAAATATCCGAAATAAAAGTGTTGTTAAATGAAATAATTAAAGAGAAACATGTGTTCATATTGAATGAATGTAATAACACAATGGAAATTAACAATGACAGAACATTAGAATCTCTCAATTGATGTTGGTCATTGTAAATTTTGATTCTGAAATTCTCTGTCGAGCGGTGTTTTACTTGCGCATTCAACCTGAGGTCAAGGTCATCCGTATGACCCGTTTGGTATATCACGTGACAAATTTGACGGGGTGTACACTTCGTACACCCTGCCAAATCCGACTACACGGGTATGTATGCTTTGGCTATTGACCAATCAGAATTCGAGAAATTTATCTTAAGGGTAATAATACAAAATGTAGTGTTTATTTTGGATGACGATTTAAATCTGTCACGAAGAGCAATAGGTCTTATCTGACGATCTTGTCTACTGGTGGTTTTTGGCTTGCCTCCACGACCAGGTCTCATTTTCACGTCATTGGTTTGCTGATAGAGATTCCACAGACGGGAAATGACGCTCTTTGACTTCTGCAAGGTCCGATCTGTTTGGCAGATAGACTGTCCTCCTATGAGTTGGCCTTTTGCTTGCCATTTCTGAGCAGTCGTTAGATACTGTCGTGGCATCCTTCACGGTTGTAAAACAATACTGACGTCGGACACCCGGTCGACTTATTATACCCATGGGAGTCATGTTTTGCATGTTTTTGTTGGGATGCACGTGCATCAGTTCCATGTTAATATGCGTTTGCGCGCACTAAAACTTACCATTTTCACGTTCGGGAACATGGCAAACGATCTCATCTAAAAAAAAAACATATTTCTAATTGGACCGTTCCCTCATTCTTTTCCATGAGTATCAGGTTTTTTCAGAACACGTCTTATTGTTAAGATCTTTCGTTAAATCATGTTTCATTTGATTGTGTATTTTTGCAATTTTAGATGATATTGCTCATTTATAACGTTCGATGTATTGGATATTTTCTGAAATATGTACTGATTCATTTCATGTTGTTCCTGGATCGCAATATACATTTATATATCGATAATACCGCGCACCCTTATTAAATATGACATCATAATATTTTTACATCATTAATCAATCACAATGCTATGACGTCATAAACATGATGAAGTCACAGATCTATGACAACAAAGCACTGAAAGCAAAATGCCAGTTTTGTGGATGATACATAGCATCTCAACCTCGTGTCTTCTGTTATCCAAAGTATCAACACTCGGCAAGCCAACTTGTATCAACTCGTGTTGATATCAGAAGACATGAGATTCTCTATATACATTGTGAAAGATATTGTCACACAAGATCACAATGCTTATGTTAATGTTCTCCCTTGAACCTTATATGAATACATACTTAATACATACAAAACCCAAACATAGTAAATTAAACATAAACTTGCAACATGATAACATATAAGCCAACATCATAACATTCAGAATTGTCATCTTGAAAGCAAGTCATGTTGTTAAGCACATCATTTTAAGTCTCGAAGTTTCAATAATATAATAATAATATACATAATAAAAAAATAATAATATAATAATGTGATTTTAGAGCGCAAATATCTTAATCTGTTTCATTTACTCCGTTAATATACTTTCCAGCGTAAATGGTAATTACACCCTAAACAAGTTTGAAATGGAACAAATTACTTATCTACATCTATATTCTGCGTATTCTTTAAAAACCTGTTGTGGTCTCTTGAAAAAGATTTTGAAAGAGATATGATAGCTAAAATGGAAACTAACTGATCAAGTAATTACTAGGTATACAGACCCTTTTGGGTGGTAGGATGGGTGAGTGAGTTGGAGTTTAACGACACTTGGTGAATATTCCATTTAAGGCGTGTGTATACTCAGATCATGTAGTGATATTGGCCCTTTTACACAAATCATCACGGAATCATTACGGAAAACGGAACCGTTTGACTAACACAATTTAGTGAAATTCTTCCTTTATACAAAATATATTTGTTTTGTTGTTACATTATGGTGTTTTAGTTATATGAACATGGCATGTCCTTAAACAATTGTACAAGATAATTTCGTGATCTATGTACACGCAACCTGCCTTTTTATCATTATTGACCACATGCTAACGGCCGGAAAGACATTCTGGCAAATCTGCAAATATCCCTCATTTTGGCTGAATGATTACATTATTTAGTGTGTGGCGGTGTTCCAACAAACAAACATGCTGTGATAACAATCCGGGTCTTGCCGAAACATATGTAATAGAAGGAGATTCACTTCTTATTGGCTAAATGTCAGCATATGCCGGTAATAGTTTCCAACTATGAATTTCAATGAACATGCTGTGTTGAAATCTCTGGCTCTGTCCAAACTGTGCAATGGATTAAGATTCATTACTCTTTGGCTAAATGGTTGGTTGCTTTACATTTGTCAGTGTCTTGCTGTGTAGTGAGAATCACAGTGAGCATTTGTTTGAGTTTTTTGGAGAGGTATTTATTTTGAATGTTAGATGAATAAGAAAGAGATATATGTATATTCTAACTTCTATGTTGCATCAGTGCTACGTTTCAGTGTTGAAACTTACACCATTATCATGCAACAATGCTTGTCTAATACAGCTGATATCCGAAAGTTTGTTCACTAACCCGTGTGAATAAGTAAAATATCATTCTACCATGACATTTCAAAATCCTAGAATTTCATTGGTTTATTTCTATGGTCGAACCTACGTTCGAACTGTGTTTTTATAATTTTCGTTGTTTAACGTAGATTCGATACCGTTGATGTTACATTCGAAGCCTCACGCTGACGCGTTCGTCTCCGAATGACATCATCAGGTATCGAATCTACGTTAGACCACGAAAATTAAAAAACACAGTAGGTTTATCTCCTAATTTAACTTCGAATTCAATGGATGTCAAAACATTACTTAATCTGCCCATATTGATAGAATTTTCCTAAATTACCATTCCAAAACTGCACGCATATGAGCTTTAAGTCAGCAGTGCAATTTTATTCTTATTTTTGCATGATTACCTAAATGATAAAAATGTTTCAAATATTTAGTCTCCTCTGTTCTAGTGTGAAGCTTTCAATATTGAGTAAACACTTTCGAAGACTGTTTTATAGTTAAAACTGCAAATTCTGACAACTGTTACTTGCTAACCAGTATTTTATAACTATTAGTTACATTTATTTGTGTTTGTAATCTTATTTTGTCTATGTCACTGTATATTGAATCATCTTCTGAAATCATTCAACAACAGCATTATCACATTCTTTTTGCGATGCCGCGGAGATGCCCAACGTATGTGATATATCAATTAGAACTGGAAAGTATTGGAAGCTTATTGATACAGCAGCATTACGTCCTGTATTGGTCAATGTTGTTGTATGAAGTCACTTTATTGTGAAATCACCTGGACGTCAATGCAGTTCTTCATAATCTGCCCTAACTCACTCAAACGTTGATAATTTCTACAGTTACCATTCCCAAACTTAATACATATGAGCTTTAAGTTCGTGGTTAAATTCCTCTTATTTTGGCATGAGGACAGAAAGGGATAAAACTTTTCTTGAGTTTCCTCTATTTAAGAGGAAAGATTTCAAAATTGGCTAAATGTGTTTGATTACCGTTTAGTAGTTTAAGTTTGAGTACTTGAAATTTTGACCATTGTAAACCTGTAACCGGTTAACGTTAAAAACGAGTTGCATAACATTTAACTGTGTTTAAAATCATAGTCTGTGTCACTGTATATTGAATCATCACTTATAAATTTAATCCACAAGATAATCACATTTTGTGGCCATGCCACGATTATTTTAAGATAGATATGATATATCCACTAGGATTGGATCGTATATGAATCTTTTTGTTAGAGCTGCATTTATGTTGGTCTGTGCTTTTAATCGATGTGAACCTAAGTAACGTTTAATCAATAAACATATGTAATTTTTTTACTCATTTAAGATGGTTGGTATTTTAAAAAAGCTGGACAAATTCATAGTGCATCCGTTTAATTACATACGACAATTGACATTTTAACAAGAAAATGAATACTTAGATTTGTGCCAGACAATAACTTTATTAAATGGGCTCAATGTAAGCAAACATACAAGAGTTCCATGACACAATAGTTTCACTTGAAAGGTGCAATTATATTTACCCTTGTCATAGAGAAGCTAAAGTAGTAAATAAAACTTAAACCATCAGATTTGGCTCTCTGCAAACTGATAAAGATGGTTCATGAGCTTATTTTCATTATTACCAAGGTTACAAGTGTTTCATGACTGAACGGTCTCATGACATAGGGATTATCTTGTAGTAAAACTTGGTAATATTCTTGTCTTCAAGCACGTTCTCGAACCCAGCTCACTTGGTTATTACTTGAGAGAAGTATTTCAGTGTTGTGAGTAGGGATAACATATTGATCAGCTTAGCCTCGAATGTTTGAACAGCTGTTAGATTCTTACCAAAGGTTTGGTAATTTGCTCCAGTTTCCCCTGACAACTAGACATTCTCCTATGAAATAATTTTGCTGACGTTTGCTTTATTTGATAAAAGACAGACTTTGATTCGTTAAATGTTGTACAATTTATAGATTAAACACATTAGTAGACATGACAAGACAAATAAGTTTATTGTAATTTAGGCTTCCGGTCCATATACAAATGATACAAGTTTACAAGGTACACATACAGAAAAAGTACACATATACAGAAAAGGTACACATATGCAGAAAACAAACTACAGTGCCTTAATCCCATAACAATCTTTATATGGTTTTAGTAAAATTTGGAGGTGACTTGGAGTTAACATCGCTTTCAAGATTATTTCAATTATATCACGGCTGCTAGTATTGTTGCAAGAGAAAGCCCCATATGCAATTGTAGCTATGCATTGCGGAGAAACCTGCGGGTATTGGCTGGAACTAGATATTAGGAAGGTTGTCCCTTTTTTTAACGTAAGCATTTAAGTAGATAATCGTAAGGTGAGGTGGTGTTGACTCTAACGCCGCTTTCAAGTTTATTTCATTTATATCACGACTGCTAGTATCATTGCAAGGAGAAAGCCTGCAACGCTATTGTGTTTATCCAATGCGGTGAAACATGCAAGCATCGGCTGAAAGAAGCGAAGAACCGTAACCTTACTATGTGTACAATAGTTCTCTACTGCAGATAACGTTGCCGAGCGCGAGTCCTTGGCTGGAATCAGTCTGATTAAAATCGACTGTGATTAGAGGAATAAAGGTGTAAAAATAGTATCTCTAGTGGGGTTCGAACCACATCCAGCCCAGTTTTCCTCTCATTCACAGTCTGAAGGCACCCCTATTACCCGCATGTTCTGACGCAAGCTCATCTAGCCAATCGCAAGTAGCGCAGTAAAAGCTTCGATATCATACTAGGGGCAGGTAACTCCAGTGTACCATTCGGTATACATAATCGCCGCTAAACGCTATTTAAAAACGAGGATGTGATTGGATAGCTCACGACTGGGTTTGTCTGCGCTAAACTGGTTATAGCAACATATGATAGAGGTGGGTGCATTCAGACCGAGACGTAGAGGATATCCCGCATGGTTCGAGCCCCGATAGAGACAATACTTTTTTGATATTTTATTCCTCGGAGCACGGTCGATTTAAATCAGACGGGGCTGGAATCGAACTCCGAACGTCTTGATCTAAAGCCGAACATGCTTACCACTGCACTATTCCGCCCCTGGAGATAATGGTAAATCTTACCTAATGACAATATCATTGATAACAAATTACAATTTAATATCTGTAATGAACTTTGATAGTCAATGACAAATCTTTTAACCAATTATTGATACACTGGTATTATACATGACTATGAACAGAAGGGTCAACAGAAAGTTGGTAGGTTATTCTTAGTAATGTTGTTTTATCAGATAACAAATAACTATAGCCTATAATGAAGAAAAGACATTTGTCATATTGAAGTTTTAAGTGTGTAGTTTTCTTTGGATCATTAACAACATATTTTATTCTCTCAAAATAATCTTAAAGGAAATTACTCTCCTTTTCTTTAAACGTGTTAACGTGAAATAAAATATTGCGTTTATCTGGTTAGTTGTTATAATTTCAAATACATTTCAGTCAGATGACAGTCAATATACACATTAAAGATAATAATAAGAGGAAGTTGTATATATAGAAATACTAATACAATAATTGTTCTAATTTCCAAAAATAGACAATTTCAATTTCAGGATAAAAAAAATACCTCTTTAGCGGAAATGGTAGCTACTCATCAGACATATTCGTAAAAGATATTGTTTTCATTGTAATTTGATTTCTTGGTAAGTATAACAAGAAAATTATACAGAAAAAAAGCAAACTGATTTGTAACGCATCAAACAGGTAAGGACCCAAATTGATTTAGCCAAAGTCTCTCTTTTAAGTGAACGTATCTATTTAAGGGGCAGTAGCACATTTTAAAGAGGGGGGGTATAAGTTGATGTCAGGAAAATGAAAATAAATGGTTCCAATTGACAACGTATTTAGGTTAAATGAAGTAGTAATAAATATACAGAACGTCATACATGTGCATTTGGGTCGTTTGTATTGAACGAGTAGATGTCATGGACGCGGAGGAACAACGAGTTCGAAGAACGAGTTGTTCCTCCGCGTCCATGACATCTTCGAGTTCAATACAAACGACCCAAATGCACACGTATGACGTTCTGTATTTATTATATACTCCTTTTAAACCTTTTTACAAGTAGTTTTTTAATTCTTCAATTATCTGAGAAGACGTACTGCGCATTTATACATAATGCGAACAAGGCAATGACCAAGAACACGCTCGACTGATGATTTGATACCTTAATTATCCTTTTATTTTCTCATTATTCTGCGTAGTTAAACGACAAAGATATTTTTTTCAAGTGTGAAAACAAGAAAACGTGATAAAAGTAATTGCATAGCCATTACTTATATAGTCCTGAATATGATTAACGTAAAGTTCAGGGTATCGAACGACGGGCTTCATTCAAACGACGTCACCATGGAAATGACGTCATAATCGTTGCCGGGTATGACGTCATAATGACGAGTATCGCTAGCGATGCTCTCGGAATTTTATTCAGGGTTTCCTTTTTCAAAGTGTTTTGCAGTTTCTTTACTAATGATAACTCTAGTTTTCTCACTATTTTATTCTTCAATTTCATATTAAAAAATAGTTTTTTACCAATGCATTGAGATACATTTATTTTGATGTTATAATTAGAAAAATGATTGTTACTTGCGGAAAATTCCGAGAATTGCCGAAGCTTAAAAAAAGTAGAACCGGCAGGCGTGCAATACGGATTCTAGAGTGCAATACGGAATTTGAAGATGTATTCCGTATTGCACCCTTGTATTACTATCCTAAGTTTACATGCGTATATAATAAATCAAATATATAATATGACGTTAAGCCATACGTTTACACAAAATGATTTAAAGGTGTTCACACAAAATGGCAGCCAATGGACGTCATGTGAATCTTTAAAATTTGTTCTCTGACTATGGATGATTGGTTTGTGTAATGATATTTTTGACTCTATCAAAATAATACATTTAGCATTAACATGCAATTATCAGTGGAAAATTTGAAACATAAAATTTTCAAAAAACTTGCTACTGACCCTTTAAGGTGCTGCATGGATTGTTGGAAATAATGCTCTTTGCTATTTGGTTTTAATCATCATGTTGTAAAACCCTAGAAATTTTTTTTGTCTTTATATTCAAATCAATATTTACAACAAAAAGCCTTGTGAAGTTTAAAACATAGTTGTTGGTGATGTTTTGAAATTAATTATTTCTTATCTTATTAATCATTCATATGTAATTTCACACTCTTTCATTTTCCCGAAAGTTGATTGTTGAGAGCATAGTCATGTGATATCAGTTTCAGAGGTTCATTGCTCACGAATTCACATAACATCGTTCAACGTTCGCCGGAACTACTTTTATTTAAAACGATATTCAATGAATACTTTGCAATGTAATATATTAACTATGAATTTCTCAAAACATATTTAATATGCAAAATATAAGTCTAATCATGTTGTTAATTTGCAAAATAAATTTAAGAAACAGAGCGGGATGCATTGCTCAATACTTGATTTCTTGTTTTTAAGGTTACAAATAGCATTGCATTAATATAATGTAGTGCCTTTCCGTTCAATATATCTATAAGAAGGTCTCTAAATAAATCATCCCATCTGGAAGAAGCTTCATTACATTGTCTGTAGGTTTAATCTCCCTAAGAGTACATGTTTGATGACAGAATATAAGGATGGGTTCGACAAAGTTAGGCAAGAAGCTGTCTGACACATTTACAATCCCTACATACGTTTCTGAAAGGGCTAGTCTGGTGGGATTGGTCTATTTTGTCAGATTAGCGCAAAGAAGTTACGTTAACAAGAACAAGACGTAGAACATAATTGCTATCACCCATTCCTTAGCTGAAGAAAATAAAGAATAAGTCAGTAAATCAGTACTGTTATAAATGTGATACGCGTCATCTTGATAATAAATTGAAACAATTTGTAAAAAGTTCTTTTGAACTGCTTGCGTGGAGTTGGAGCAGTTGTAATTGATATAAACTTCTTTATTTACAGAACAAGCAGACAATTAAATAATCTCTGGATATCAATAAAATTTTGTGCGTGAAAGTAATTACATATGGCATCCAGTGTCAAACTTTTCATGCATACAAATGACTCTACACCAAATATCATCTGAGTACGGAACTTTTAACCTTTGCCAAATTTGATTCGTAACGTTTCCTCCAAAATGTCGCCATGAAAACCATGAATAATAATAATAATGATAATTACCTACATATTTAATAGTTCAGACATGATGTTTATAATTGACAAATGAAACTTTGTTGGAACATTTCAATAAAAAAAAATTTAGTCATCATAGTTCTGTCATTAACCTTCCGACAAAAATCAGTACATTCAAGACAATGGAGCTTGTACGCTTTATATACAGAGTATGAACAGATTCAGCTAACCTTTAATTGGAGCCAACAACTGTCCAAACAGTCTGAAGTTAACGAAACAACATGCCATCTCTACTCAAAGTTTTACATGAATGTCAACATAGAATCCAAGCAATAAAAATATGTATAGAGGAAGTAATAAAAAAATTTGAATGTATGCAAATTGAATATTTGCAGTCTAAATGAATTTTTCAATTTATACTAGACATAATCGTAATGTAGTTTGCCAAGTTTTTTTTATTGAAGTGATTTATTTAAAATAATGCAGACATCCAATCAAATTTGATTGATATGTCTTTGATGACCAGAGGGTATAGAGAATAATGTCAGGTCGATCTATACTTGAATAATTTGCTCTTTCCTCTCCCCCACAAAAAACCCAACAGAAATATCCATATAAGGTAATTCCTAATTTCCTGTTTGTGCCAACGGGTATTCCCTGAAGACATAAGAGAATCTGAGTTCCTAGTAGATTTAAACAAAAGCTAAGATTAAAGGCTTTGTGTCTATCCAAACTTAATTAGACATTTATGAATCAAAACAACAACAAACTTACACCAATGCTAGTTATCGGAAGCCTGTCTGTCGTATAGTAATTCATAAAAGTAAATTAATGTATGTCTACACTTCAAGTGTACAGCTCAGCGGAAATGACACTGATACTGCCGACTTGTTCAAAATAAGATCTTAATATCGGTCAATAAATTGTGACGATACTTCATTTAAACTACAAACCTAGCAGGATCATACAACATTTTCTTTTTGGGTTTTAAGCTAATAAAAGTCAAAAGTCTTTGGCAGGTTGAAAGACAATCAAAAAGATTATTGATATTTCATAGATTATTTTAATCACAGTTGACGGGTTGAAACTTGTCTTATTGATGTGTATGCTCTTTGATTACTTGAAAGGCCAATTATGCATATTGAATAAATATAACATCTATAATGTGCATCAACTCTTTTCCCCGGCACGTCAAAAATGATGTTATTTAAGTCAAAAAGAAAGAAAATTTACTCCAATTATACCACTTATCTCTCAACCAAAGAATAAACATGAAACATAGTCTCATTGAAAGTGTTGACGCCCATGAAGCAGATAAAAACTAAATTAAAGGTATATTCTTGACTTCATGTACCTTCCAGTAGATCATTACTTGAGTAAACTTTTTACATTACACTGAGTAGGGGCTATTATCTTCCGTTTTAGATTAGAATATTTGTACATCTGGTAGTCATTTAATCTGAAGGATTTGATAATGTTTTACTCTTGTTTGGTTGTTTACTCTATTTTTTGTGTACAAAAAACAATCGTTTGTAAACAATTTGTTGATGTTTGAGCTAGTCTGAGCCAAACAAACCCTAACAGTAGATTCACATTAAATAACAATCATACATGTTCAGATACAAGAACACTCTACGATGTACCCCAAAATACAATTGCCCCTGTTTGAAAAAGCAAATTGATTCAAATCGGCCTTGTTCCGAGGAATAAAATAACAATCGAGGAACAAATTTTAACACTATTGAGAACTGAACTTGTTTTTTTTCGACAGGTCCTCTCCACTAGCTCCGACTTCAGCCATATAGGTCGCATGTCCTTACGTTAACTTAGCTAACCAATCACAAGCCGATATCAGCTAGGAGCAAGTAACGCCTGTTAACCCTGCTTTGAACATGATCGCCGTTAGCGGTCTTATATGCAAGACGATGTGATTGGTCCGCTAACGACTGGTTTTCGTATGCACTAACTGGTAAAAAACATGCGAGGTAGGGGGTCAAAAATAATGTAGAGGATTTCATATTTACGTAGAGTTCATAATTTGAATATTTTATTCCTCGGAACCTGGCCGATTTCAATTACACTGTGTTTTAAACCAATGTTATTATCTTTCTTTTTGTGACATGAAAAATCAGAAACAACATTTTAATAGCTGTGTTTACAATTGAATTCCCTAAGAATCACTGAAGACTGAAGAAGACTGTTGTCTCAGATCGCTAATGAGCGACAGTGTACCAACCAAAGTCAGACATCATTCTTCTTGTTGAAAGGTTTTATTCGTTTATAATTAATAATTTATATGATCTCTGTCTCTCTTTCCCAAAAACAAGACTTTTGCATAAAGTAACAGTTGATAAGATGTAATTGAAATGTTTTCTCAACTAATTAGAAGAAAATACTTAAACAAGCAACTACCATTGAGATGGCAAACATCTTTATAACAGACTTTATGAACATAAATATGTATATCATACCAAATTTCGAAATTATTTCACAGGGTATTTCGAGAGAAAAAAACATTAAAGAATGAGATTTAAGACGATAAGGTAAGGCAATATAATGTCTATCACATCCACCTTAAATGATTACTATATCAAAATGCTAGCACTGTATTTCAGTTAACAAATATCAGTCCTTTAAAGGGGCAGTAGCACGTTTTTTGATAATTTTATATTTTAAAATTTTCACTGATAATTGTAAGTTAATGATAAATGTATTATTTTGACAGTGTCAAAAATCTCATTACACAAGCCAATTATCCATAGTCAGAGGACAAAGTATGAAGATTCACGTAAAATCAATTGGCGGCCATTTTTTGTGAACACCTTTAATTCATTTTGTGTAAGAAAAAGGAATCGCATGGCTAAACTTTACGTTATATATTTGAATTATTACTGCTCCATTTAGTTTAAATACATTGTCATTCAATTTGAACCATTAATTTTCATTTTCCTGACATCACCTTATATTCCCCCGAAAAACGTGCTACTGCCCCTTTAATACAGATGTTGCTAATTTATAAGCTCTTTAAGGACGTCATGGCGAGGTCAGTAACTGAATTCAGAGCTAAAGGGTTTTTTAAATATTCTGCATTGTCAGCAGAAAAAAGTCTCCAATAACTACTCCAAAGCTTTATTTGATTTTTCAAATACCAAACAGGAATGTCATTCGACTGTAAATATAAACCATTATTAGATTTTAAAATAAATATAAAAAAAAGTCCAAGTACACTCAGGGGCAAAAGAAACGGATATAAAAGGCATGATAGGTAAAGCTACGAGTGATATTTACGGCTTAAACAGGGTTGATTCATGTCTCCAAGAGTTCAATGAACTAAGTTTTTAATTTCAAAGCCATATCGTTAATGCTGTTGAAATACACGCCTTTCGAAAAAGCAGTTATAAAGTCTGCTTCGCTAGACGAGATAGTGAAAATGGCCCTTTTGCTTGCAACATGCGTGAACAAATTAACTTTTACCAGAGTTTTTATATTGATAACATCTTTAATTTATTGGATTTTTACATTGATAACATCTTTAATTTATTGTATTTTTACATTTCATATTTTTTGTATTCCAATTCCAAAGATTATGACGAAAAATAATATTAAACAGGCTGTTTTCGTAACCCCTCGTGTATTTGAACAAGACGTCGTTATCGCTTTACATTTACAACAGAATTTTGTTTTGTACTCTTCTGAAAAGTTGGTATCCTTTCTTTTGCCACTGAGTGTAGAGTGATAGGGAAACCTAACATTGTGCCTTGCGTGTTTTTTTGTACTTCGTCTAAGGTTTCGTATAAAAAATGATGTTTTAAGAGAATATTCAGAGATAAAAAAATTCATGTCACAAAAAGAGTGAGTGATTAAGTGAGAACAATATTGCAGTTATTAAACACGTGGAATTTGCCAAAACCTAGAAGATAGATGAGGGAGAAAGGGATCGAAAGGATGAGGGGAAAATACGAAAAGTAAAGCATTGTGAGAGAAATACGGCAGGTTTTAGAACGAATCAAATTTAGTCTGGTTTCTACCCCTTGACCTGTCCAGCTTTGGTCACCCTACCAAGATCATGTAAACTTAAACTGGCATAACTGTCAGGGTCGCCAAAGAACACAAACCACCACAACACAATAAGGTAACGAGTCATAAAACTTTAACAGCTGTTATAAAACAGTCTATGGTTAATGAAACATCATGATATCTCAACTTCAAGTGTTTATAAAACATTGACCCAAGGGAAACGTCCCACGGACCTTATCAAAGATAAGAAGTCATTTATTACCGATGTTTTAGAAGTGGATCCTGTTTGAAAATCTAAAGAAATAAATAATCATAATGTTTTTTCAAATAATGTAATATCTGGGATTTTTTTCACATTAGGACTCGTATACAAAATGATGTTTTTCAAGGAAAATTATCGTCAGAGATGAAAAGTTTCATGTAACAATCAAAAGAATCAATGATACCATTGTAACAAGAAAAAAGATCTTGAGAGCGAATTGCGCAGGAATGTAGGTAAAACGAATCATCCAGCTTGTTTCTGGGTATGGTAATCTTTACTTTTAAGTCGAATTTGTATTCAGGTTGTCATTTGTCTGCTTCACATTGTGAATTCACATAACATATTTGAAAAGGTGACTTTGACATGTTTCCGAGCTTAAATTATATCATAATGTAGGGAATTGAGTAGTTGACTCATTAAAACGGAGCAGTTTTTTAAAAGAGGACATAATTGATAACAACACTAAATTATCTTTTCTAAAACATTGTTTAATAAATCATATTGTGTATATGTCAATCTAGTTAAAACTAGCTGTAATGTATACTTCTCCTAAGTCCTCACGTTACATCTAGCTACTAACCCACCTGGTCCGTGTCACGCATGCGCGGAAATCAGCCAATGGAAAAAGAACTGGCTGATCCCTAGGCGTGATGCGTTTCATTAATAACATGAAACCTAATTATTTGGTTATTCACCTTATTATCGGTATGGGAGGGGAAGTGTGGATAAAGAGAAGGGATGAGCGTCACTGACATCCTGTAAACCATATAATATATCTTTGGAATAACTCGCATCCTTTTCATTACCTCTTTAAATAACCCATTGTCAGCGGAAATGGTAATGACACTGCAGACATGTTCAAAATAGAACAAAAAACTCGTTATGTTCTTTACAAACTTTTTGACGTCTTTTTTAAATAAATTTGTACAAACGATATGACACCTAAGCTGATCGATAAGCCTTGATGATGTTCATAGTCTACTGGGTGAGTGAGTTGGAGTTTGGGCAATAATACTTCTTGATTATTTCATTGATTCTTGTTATTGTATCTCATACAGCCAGCATATTTACAGAAGTATCCAGACCTCCAGACTACAAGCAGAGTATTCAGCATCAACCGAGATGCAGCTACAGGCAAGGATAGTCCCGTCTTTTTCATTCATCCCCGGGGACCAGGTGGTCGGTGCTCTTGAGATGCTGGCTGATAGTCTACCTGAATCTCTACAAACTGTGGCCGATTATTTTGAGGACAACTTCACAGGACGGATGTATCACTGAGGAGGCGATCTCCACGTTTGCCATATCCAGTTGGAATCTGCACCAGCGGATACGGACAGACCTACCAAGAACAAACAACAACCTTTAAGGGTGGCGCCGTCGAATTCTTAACAGCATTGCAGGTTGT